>JAMXBD010001468.1:0-364891 GCA_024138025.1 Combretum micranthum | reverse complement strand
ATTTTTCAAAAGAATTTCCATGCCCAAATTTTCTTTTCATCCAGGTTTTTAATAGAATACTTGAATTTAATAGAATACGTTGTCTCCTCGACCCTTTGCAAAGTAACAAATTTTAATAGAATACTTGAATTTAAATTTTCATGTGAATTTGAAAAGGATTTCAAGATTCGATTTTACCGTAAGGGGATTGTCCCCTTAACCCTTGCATGGTACATGATTTATTTCCATAAACTCTAATTAATGATACTTAACATAAAAAATACTTTAAAGTGTTTGAATTATATGTATGACTATATTTATATTATGTTATGAGTATGGTGTAGCATGGTCCTTAAGACTTATGTGATGGCAGATTTTATTCCTTTGTTTTATGGGATGTAATTTTTTAAATATGGCCTACGTATCATTTTATTTTATTGTAATTTATTTTCTATAAGTAGTTGTAGAACCTTTTGTGTCTTTTTCATTATTGTAATGAAGACTTTCAAATCCATGATGATGGAGAGAAGTAAGGGCCATGATGAAGATACAAGAAAAGTTTACAACTCAAGACCACAAAAATGTTTCAACCTTAGGATTAGACCATTGATTTTCATATTGGCTTATGAAAATCAATATAGAATAAGGGGCCATGCTATGACACTTTTTCTTTATTCTATGAACTTGATATATGATGAGATGATGTATGTATATGTATGTGATACCATATTTACCACCATATATGCTTGTATATCCATTATACATGATGATAAAATAGAATATCAATAATTAAAATCCCTCAATAAATTTCAAGTTAAATGCCACCCATGATTAAACACCTGTCAAGACTCTGATCACCATAATGTAGGTTATGCCAAAGCAGGATGCATTAGGTTATCTTAGTAAGGCAGGATAGGTAATGGTGCTACTCATGTGTTTAATGTGGTTTGACTTAATTAGGCTATCAAAATGGTTTTGGGCCTAAGGCATTAGATGGGAATTGAACATGTCGGGACATATGATGTCAAAAATCCCATAAAGGATCTAAGAGTTACATATGATGTAATTGGTAAAGAGTTACCTACCTAAATAACTTAACTTTAAGCGTCATGCCAAAGCTGACTTAGAGTTAGGTGAAATATGGATCTTAGCCCACTAGAATGAAATAATTAAATGCAACAGCATTAATAATGAGGATTATTGATTTAGTGGGAGTTATTATTTATTAAAATAAATTTTGCACATGTAATTATAGATCAATGGCTACAAACAACACCTCAAATTGATCATTGTGATATGTCCTTGAGAAGGATAAGCTGATTGGAACCAATTATCTTGACTAGTTTAGAAACTTGAGAATTGTTCTCAAGGAAGAAAAGAAGCTATGTGCCCTAAATGAACCTATCCATCAAGAGCTCCAGCCTATGCTTTAAGAGATCAAAAGGATGCTTATAAGAAGCAATATGATGATTCTATTGATGTAGGATGCCTAATGCTTACTACCATGAATCCAGAAATGTAGAAGGGTCTGGAAAACATGGAAGGTTATGAGATGATTGTCCATCTCAAGGAAATGTTCCAACAGCAAGCCAAACAAGAAAGGTATGAGAATACCCAAGCCCTATACTCTTACAAGCTAACTGAAGGATTTGATCCTAAATTCATTACCAAATAGTTATGACCAAATTTTCATGAACTATAATATTAATAAATGGGCAAATCAACTTCTGAACTGCATTCGATGCTTAAAACTACTAAGGTTAAAATCAACTTATGTCGACATTTTGGGTCTTTTTCCATGTGTCTTTTAGTCTTTTTCTTTTATTATATATAGATATATATGGTTGTAAATAGGAGAATATCATTGAATGAAAAACATAAATTTTGAGAGCACTCTCTCTTTTATTCTTTGCAAAAGAACTCCTATTTCGATTTCTTCAATCTAAGCACTTGGGGAAATCATCTTGATAACTCAGGTTTCAATCAACAGGTGTGGTTGGGGTCTAGTTCCGAATCCAATCTTATTCAAGAAGATCTTTGGGGTTCAATTTCAAATTATGATCGCCGGGTTCTAGGTTTAAAATCACCTAGGGTTCGCATCAGATATAAGGATGACACTATCCATGCCTTATGTTCAATCTAGATATCATGTGAAAAAGGATAATGACAATAGTTTTGGACTAGATAAAAAATCGGATCACCGATCTTCACTTGATTTGAGTAAACATAATGTCTTGTTAGAGGCCGCTTATGTTTTGTTGACCAAAATGGTTTTAGGTCAACTGCCAATATTAAGTGAACCTACAGGGTCGCACACAAAAGAACGAGTCAAAAGGATCATAGACAAAATTTAAAGTCTTGTGAGAATAATAATTTATTATTATTAAGAATAATAATAAATTAAAGGATCATGGACTAAATTTAATGTCTTATAGGAATAATAATTTATTATTATCAAGAATAATAATAAATTATTACATTGTTATGTGCAAGAATTATATTTTAAGAAATATTATCCTTAATTAGATTAAGGGACACTAATGTCATTACTCATGTGAGAATGACATTAATATAAAAGGCACATAAAGAGATCTCTTTAGGGTTAACAACTTGTCTGTCGATATTAGACCGGCAAAGGAAATCTGCAAACCCTAAAGAGTGAAGCATGAAGAGTAGTGTGTGAAAATCCTAATATCATCTAGAAATTGATGAGGATCATCTACCATCGAGAATTCAAGAGCCAAAGTCCAGTGATCCACTTTTTGCTCCTACTCCAAGTACAACTTTGGATCATTCTTCCCCTGAAAGGAAGGTATCTTCATTTTAATACTACCCAAATTACTGTATCGCCTTTGGGTATTCCCTTTCTCCCTCATGAAACTATACTCCCCTGAATCAGTATCTCCCTTTATTCTAACCTCACTCCCCCTCTTGAAGGCCTATTGGTTCTTTGCCCTACAAAATTGCTACCTGATGGTTCCTTGCTCTATTCCATCTTATCCATCCTCTCATGGACTTACTCCATTTCTACACGTAACTTTTTTCTGATCTCACCTAGTAAGGCATCAATCAACAATTTATTATCTACTTCTCCCTTCTCTCCGCCAGTTGAACTCCAATCAGTCATATTGCTGCAACAAAAAAGGTTAGTAATAACACAAATAATATAGACCTCACAATTCACTCTCTCACTTGTTTATACTCACAGATGTGGATTTACTCATGTTTTACTCCACAAGTAGATGTTCCTCTCAACTCGCTCTTGTAGGTTCTTTGATCATAAGTCTCTTTAATAACTTTCCTCAATATAAATCACCAAGGGAATTCAACTTAACCAAAAAATGATTCCAAATCAACAAAAGATGAATAGAAACGATAACAGGGACTCCAACAAATACACAATGACATAACCAGAATGGAAAGACAATATAAGACAATATACCGAAATCTTCTCTCTTCTTTTTTTTGGATGAATTTTCTTTTTTTTTTTTACTAATTTCTCTTTTTTTTTCCTTTGTATTTGCACAAATTTGAAAAAAAAAATATCACGAATTGGAACGAACGAACTGGAATGTTGCGAAAGTCGCAATTATTTTTTTTAATATGAATTCCAAGGAGATGAAACAAGAACAAATATTCGAAAAGACTAATTAAGATAAAGGATATATTTACTTGATTCAAGAAGCCAAAGCTCTGATATCAAATGATGCGAACTCCAGGTATTTTAAACCTAGAACCCGATAATCGTAATTTGAAATCGAAACCCCAAAGATCATCTTGAACAAGATTGGATTCGGACCTAGACCCCAACCATACTTGTTGATTGAAACCTGAGTTATCAAGATGATTTCCCCAAGTACTTAGATTGAAGAAATCGAAATAGGAGTTCTTATGCAAAGAACAAAAGAGAGAGTGCTCTCAAATTTTTTTTTTCATTCAATGATATTCTACTGTTTACAACCATATATATCTATATATAATAAAAGAGAAAGACTAAAAGACTAAAAGACACATGGGAAAAGACCCAAAATGTCGACATAAAATAATTCTCAAAACAAATAATAAACCCAGCATAAAACAACTTAAAAACAATGCTAGAGACTAAAAGTCGTGTTGGAAAAATCCAAATTAATAACCGGTCCAAGAGGCTTTATTACACTTCTTGAAGTTTTCAGCATTCAATGTAACTTTCATTTCGGGGTTCTCCATGCCTTTGACCATCTCTTTGGAAGTCTGAATAATGTGAATCAATGTCGGTTCTTCTTTGGTGGAGTTTTAACTCCTTCTCTTGCAACTCCACCACTTTCATCACTAGACCACGCAAAACTTCTTTCATTTGTTTAGCTTTAGCTCTTGTCATTGGTCCTCCAATGCCATGGAGTGGATCACTAGACTTTGGCTCTTAAATTCTCGATGGTAGATGATCCTCATCAAAAATGTTCTAGCTTACGCTAGCACGTGAAGGATCCTTTTGAAGAATGTTCATTTGTGTGGACACCATAAAGGTTATTGTGATTTTGCAGTACTGATAGTTTCAAAAGACCAAGTTTTAAATTTATAAATTTTCTAAATCGTTTTCTTTTCAACTATGGTCTTACAGGGCAAGCGCACCCATCAGATGTAGCATAGAGAAATGATCTAGGTCATATTCCTAGGGAACGTTGATGAGTACTTCTACTCACTCTTTTCCTATTATCAAGCTGAAAAAATTAGATTTGGTTTTATATACATAAAAACTAACTAAGTCTAATATTCACAGATTTCATAGCAAGCATACAAAAGGACAAATCAATTCACAAGATTGCTTGGGTCATGCTTCACCAAAGATCTATTCATATGACTCAAGAATTTTCTCAAAAAGTTGTATTGATTATTGAACCATCGGATTCACTAAATTATGCTAATGCTTCTCTTAAAGTCAAAAGCACCTAAACCTAAGCCAAATTGTCGGAATGTCTTCCTGACTATTAGCAACTTAAATTTGCATAAAGAACAAGAATCCTTCGTTTTAAAACCAAACTGATGAATTCAAAACGAGTGACAGAAGATTTCACCATCCCTATCTCTAGGTGATTATGAGCAATCTCATCAATAGCTTTAGATCTATTCATTAAATCAACCTCTCAGTCTATTTTTAACAAAAATCAAACATGAATCCAATGGGATGCACCATCTAATTAGACTCATTCTTTAGGCGCAAGCTATTGAATACAATAAAATCAACACATTTTGAAATTAAGAACAAAGGAATCACATGAAATCAATCAAGGATCCACGATACCCAAGCAATATTAAACTACTCCTCCATAGATAAAACAATATAAATCAATAACAAGGAGAAATAGAAAGGATCTAAAATTACATTAGCAATACAAACGATGTTCCTTGATAAATTGATACACTCAAGCACAAATGCTGCTGTGAAAATACGTAAAATAAGTTTTTTTCTTGTCTTTGTCTCTCGTTTTCTTGTTCTTCTCCCTTTTTGATTCTTCCCTCCATCTTCATTTTATAATGATCTTTGCATAAATGGAATTGAATGCTCATTGATGGAGGAAATGGGAAGTTACAGGAGTTATGGATTTTGGCTTTCCAAAATAACACATAAATGGAATTGAATGCTCATTATGTAGGAAATAGGCAGTTACGGGAGTTACGGGTGTTACGGGTCTTTTGGCTTTTCAAAGTAACACATAAATGGAATTGAATGCTCATTATAGAGGAAATGGAAAGTTACGGAAGTTACAAGTCTTTTGGCTTTCCAAAGTAACACCCCTTTTAATGCTCAATGAACGTTATTTTAATAAATAGGAGGTTACTATTCATTAAACAAGCCATTTGACAAAAAGTAATTCACTGTTAAATTGACGTGTCTAGGGACAAGTCGTGTCACTTGAGCATGTCTGGCCAAGTTCTTCACAGTGGAAAGTGACATGATTGGGACATGGCTTGTCTTTGTTGTGTTAACCACTTTTTGGTCCAAACTTTGCATTTTTGATCCGTTTTGCTTTCTTTCCATAAAATAACTCCTTCAAAGGCCTGAAAGTATAAATTAATATTTTTAAGTGACAAATTCATAATATTTATCAATAAAATGATCAATAAAAATCCAATTTGGCATTCATAAAATAGGAATAATTTTGGTTTATCGGGTACCTATAGATCCGATCTGCAAATTGATTTCAAGTTTCAAGTCTTTAGAGGTACGAAATCAAACTATTTGTTTTATTTTAATCTAATCAATACACATGGATACTAGGTTAGGGTTTTCTTTTGAATTCCGCTGCGAAAGATTTGATCTTTATAATTTTAAAACCCTATGGAAACCCAACACCATGTTCCTTTCTAGAGAATCCAAATCGCTCAGGGAATGCGACTCTAGGTTCGGAGCCTAGCTAACCAAATGCTTTGGGCAGGGGCATGGGGACTAGCAATAGAAGGTCGATGATCTTCATCAACAATTCCCTAACCTTTGGCACAGAGGGGTAAATCCATTCTATATATGGTTTTCGGATAACTATATATATTTGTATAATCACGTGATTGTTGCATAGCATGATAGCATATGCGTGAAAATTTAATTGAACTTGTTTGAAATCATGGTGTGAATGCAAAGGAATACCTCAATAAGCTAGTTGTAGCTTATACCTCCATAGATTTTTGTTGAAACAGGTATACTTGTGGCTTTATTCAAGGATCACGACGTTAAGGAAGTCATAGATGGATTTTAAACTCTTGTGGACGCGATGGGAACATAGGATGAACTTATTTTGTAAATTCCTTATATGCAATGTATGCTATGTTGGTATTTTGGAGATTCCTAAAGGAATGTATTTATATAGATTTAGAGACAATAGTGGGGCTATGCCCCAAAGATATGTAAACAATCATGTTTGTATTTTATGATAAGTATTCCCTTTGTCTTGTTACTTGATTGTTATCAACATAAATTGTGCTACTTCGATATGTGCCCTTGGTTGTGATGTACATGATATGGAAGCCTTTGCATGACTAAGGTAGTCATTCTTAGGCTTTAGTATTGTATACGACGGACTGTCACGTTTAGGATACCCCTCGGGACGTGACAATAACTCAATTGCAAAACTTTTTGATTTAAAAGTCCATATCAATTTATACAAACGGGTTTGGTGATATGTTGTTTTTAATCGCCCAAGTTTACAAAAAATATACAATTACAACAAATCTCTTTCTGATAACTCATATAACTATGTCTCATACATCACCATCTCATCGAGTCATCCTACGTATCTCTCATTCCCCAAAGAGTCACCAATAAGACCTGAAAGATTAATAAAATGAGCTGCGAAGCCCAGTACACAATAATACAAGCACACACCGCATGTCATGCACACTTAGGCTAATGTAATAAGCATGGTTTAAGTTTAATTAGATTTAAGTTATCAACCAAGTATTCCCAGCATCCCAAAAAACACACGCACAAGAGTACTCATGACTCCCGCCAAACAAAAGAGGTAGGGTTCCCTTAGTAGATCATGTACTGAAGAGGGTCCTAGTGATGTGCCCTAGGCCATATGGTTTTGCGTCATGTGAATATTTATCATCTTTATACTATGAGCCATTTCCTTTTATCGAGTTTATTATTGGCCTTTTTACCTTGATAAAATAATTCCATGAGTGAAGTTGCTATTACTTATATCATTGAAGTATGTGACTTTAATAGTAAAACCATAGAAGAAAAATAGCTTCATTCTAAATTATCCCTAATCGTTCACTATATGGAATAATAATGAATTAATATTAGTATGTAGGCTGGATGATATTGCAGTGTTATTTAAGTCCTTTGATCTGATGGTACCATGGATTCCTACATAGCAAGCTCCGTGTTTTAATTCAGTTCTTTGTCATCTTTGATTGAGTGATTGTAAGACTGTTCTTGGATATGGAATAAGCTATGTGGACAAATGTGAGTGTTCGTGAAGGAATTTGTCCCTCTCATTTAATTGAGAGAGATATCTTTTTGGGCCCCTTGTTGAGCAAGACTAAGAAATGCATGGACGTGCTTAAATGAATTGATTAAGAGTTATCAATATCATTTGTTTAAATCAATCAAACTTTGGATTCAAGAAATAAGTGATTAATCAATATAAGTGTGTATTGATCCACACCTTATGATTAATCATAAGATATCATATGACAAAGGGACTGAATAACTGACTGTTAATAGGTAAAGTCGGATCACCGATCTTCACTTAATTTGGGTAGGCATAATGTCTTGCTAGAGACCAATTGTGTCTTGTAGGCCTTAAAAGGTATTTAAAGGCTACTGCCAACATTGAGTGTACCTACAGGGTCACACAAAAGAACGAATAAAATATATTATGGGTTTATAATTAAACCTATAGGAATTATTATATATTTATTATTCTTAAATAGTTTAAGAATAATAAATGATTATGACATATAATTAATATTTAATGAAATAATGTATTTTGTTAAATATTAAATAAATATCTCATCATATTTATCTTCTAGGGTTTCCTATATGTCTATATATATAGATCTATAGACAGCCTTTTAGGTTAGACTCTTTGACGTCACATTAGACGGCAGAGAAATTCTGCAAACCTAAAAAGAGAGAAAAAGAAAAAAAAATAATTCCAACACGAATTGGATTCGTGTTATTGAGTGCTAGCACACAATCGTTCGCGTGTGGATACTGTAGAGGACGCTTGCGACACTGCAGCGTCTGTAGATCCACATCAGGAGTTATACGAATTTCAAAAAGGAGGTTAGTTTTTTCGAATTACATGTCTTTTATGTTATACATTCGTTAAATGCATGGATCCACAAATTGGGAATTTAAGGTGCAAAATAAAATGAAAATAAAACGTTTTCCACTGCACATCCATGTTTTTATTGTTAAATTCCCAACAGAGGGGGTTCAATAAGTCTCCAGAACTTACTGGAAAGAAAAGAAAGAAGTAGTCTCATAAGGTTCAATTCCTCACAGATAGCCATCAATGAGCACGGTCTATTGCGACGCATTATGCAAGAGCCCATACCCCCACATAACTTCGTTGCAACTTCTCATCAGCTCCTAATTGACCGTTGGATTTCAGAATCTCCCTGATCGTCTACCCACTTGTCTTTACCACGCACTCCGTGGGGTCCAAGGACCTACATGTTAGTGATTGGACCCTAGGCCAATTACTAGATATTGTCATTTGATATTTATATAAATATATATATGAATAAACAGAGGCATTTCTTTTGTATTTTTTGCATATTTATAATAGAAATCCATGAATAATTTATTATTCTAAATGTTCCTAGATGCTCATTATTATGGGAATAATAATGAATTAAATCTAGTATGAGTTTTTATTTGGTAAACATGGGATGTCTATTTGTATAGTGATACAAATGAAACTCATAGGCACATATTAGATGACTGTATGCTAAACTGACCCACTATGAGATCACTACATGGAATATTGTCATAAGTGAATTTCATAATAATTATGTCAACGTATCCTTAGACCTGAAATCACCATAGGTTCCAACATGAGAAACGTTATGTTTCAACTCAATCAAACATTATCTTTAACCGGATAATTATAAAGGTCAAGTTTGGGCATAATGTATATCATGTAGAGGAAGTTGAGTGATTAAGATGAGATTTGTCTCTCTCGTTATGAGAGAGATATCTCTGGGCCCCTTGATAAGTGAGACTAAGAAATGCATAGCCATGCTCAAATGAATTGATAGTGTGATCAATTTCATTTGTATTATCAGATCACTTGGAAATCGAAAAATGATATGATTGAACAATATAAGAATGACACTTTCCATGTCTTATGTTCAATCTAGATATCATGTGACAAAAAGGATAATGACATAAATTATAGATCAGACAAAAATCGGATTATTGATATTCACCTAATTTGGGTAGACATAATGTCTTGCTAGAGACCAGTGATGTCTTATAGGTCTAAAAGGTGTTTAGGACCTATAAGCCCTTGAAAATTTTAGTAAATAATTCTAAGGATGAACTTTAAAAATAAAACCCTGAAAGTCACTCCGAATTAAAACTGAACTTCGATAAGACCCAATTTCCGAACGAATCCGAAAACTTCTGAATTATGAGAAAAATGAGAAACCTCAGAAATAAAATAGCAACTCATATACTTCCATTCTAAAACTTCACGTACGACAAAATTTAATGTTTAACTCCAACTTAAATTCGGGTAAATAGAACCCTAAAACAAATTGTTAAGAAGTAAATAGTGATTAATCTTCGAGAATAAAACTCAATCCAAAGAATTCCAAGAACATTGTGAGATATTAAATATTTATGAAAATCGACCTTAAAATAAATCTCACCAATCAGATATGTCATATAGGTATAAAACTATCAGATTTCCAAATTGAGCAAAGGTGTAAAACCGAAAGTCAACCGGGAAACCTAAGTTTTTAAACTCCCAAGAAACTTCATAGTCTAGATCCGGCAATCCCGTGTTTCCCTCCCGACCAAGGAGTCGAAATAAGAGGAAAAGTGTAATTGTTCGTAATAAGCCTAGATTCTAAGGAGCAGTCAAACAGTTCTCGACCTATTCCAATCCGGCCAGGTGCCGACTTTGAAAGCGCGCCCTGGGATTCGAAACGTTAAAGATATGTTATTAATGCTGTAGACTCATATTTCTATAAAGATCTTTAAATTATTAGTTTTACAAATTTTCAAATAGCTAGAATTACCTGATTTTGCAAATTTACTTGTATTTCATTACTACCGGTAATCAGTGAGTCTTCCAGTACGACTTATTATTATTCATTACCTAATTTTTATTATTATTCTTATAACGTATACCCTAATTCTACTAGTGATCGGGTAAACTTCGGAAACCGGAAAACAAAACCCTATATCGGTCTGGTTCAAGCATAGTGAGAGGAGCTTAGAAACCCTAGATCCGGCTTTACTTCGGTTTCATAACAAAAGAAGTTTTATAAAAAAAATGAATATGAATTATTGTTTTAGAGTATATTTTGAACCTTAGAAAGTTTTAAATTCAGGAATTTTTCAATTCCGGGCCTTCCCGAGCTTAATTACGGAAAAACGTGCCCCGGGACCACAAACTCAGAAAAATCTTCCGGAATATTCAATAGAACCGTAATTTTATAAGGATTTCAAAAACATCAATTTTATAATTTTTTGAGCTATAAAAATTACAGTTATAGCCTTTTTCCCGTGTTTTCGTTACAACCAGTAAAGTAAATGTCTTGTCTACTATTCATAAGTACAACCTACACTACACACTACCCATACCCTATTCTTACATCCTTACAATTACTCATTACAATTTTCTTTTCCAAGAAATTTTGTTTCCTAATTAATTAATACAATTATTACATTTTATTACACAAAATACAAATTATCAAATTTCAAACTCACACACACAACACCCCCCCCCCCCCTTCGGCCGGCACCCCACTCCCCATTTCCCCCTCATTTTTGCCTTATTTTCACTCATTTATTTAACTAAAACCCTAATCCAACTAATATATAAGCTCATGTTCTCTCTCTCCTCATTTTTCACTTGTTCAAATTTTACAAAGTTGAAAACCCTCTCTTCTTCTCTCCATTATTGCCGTGACCCACCTCCCCGTCCTCACACTCACACACACAACTCATTTCCTCTCTCTTTTTTCATTTCTACATCTTCATTAGGTGATGATTCTAACCTTATTCCTACATTATCTTGTAATGGCAAAGCTATTCTTGTGTGTTTTTCACATTTAATCCCAATGAGCATATGCTAGGGACATGAAAACACTTACACAATAATATCAAGTCATCACAAGAAGTAGATCTAGTGTTTAAAAGAGTTCTTGTTGAGATATTATCTTGTTCATGCATGTAAAGTAAGATCTAGCATGGAAATTTATGTTCATGTCATGAAACTCATGAATCATGCATTATATTTAGTAGATCTAGTGTTTAGACATTCAAACCTTCATCTACATTTGTGTTCATGTGGTTATTTTGATTTTCATGCATTGATGATCATAAAAATGTAGCCTTGCCTGTGTATAGATATGTTAGATGATAGATCTTCATGTATGGAAGACAAGAAACTTGAAAAAGGAAAGATTTTGGTAGAAATGAATTGTGGAAATTCGGATGATTTTGGAACCCTATTCTAAAAACCCCTAAAACCACTTTAAAACTCTTTTTTTTTTCATGTAAAATGGAAGGTATATGTCATAGGTATCCTTAAGGAATGATTTTTATAAGTTTAAAACGAGTTTAGGCATGAGTGATATGTAAAACAAGTAGTGTAGAAATGGAAAATTTTGAGGTAGTGATTAAATTGTTAAATTCGTATTTTGGGATGATGCCTACATAAACACTTAGCTTCCAGTTCAAATTGCATGTTTTTAGTTAAATGAAGTCCTTAGGCAATAGATATAATAAAGCTTCAATTTTAATGCATTAAAACAAGTTTTCTCATAAAGAAATGCAAGAAAAGGAAATTTCCAAAATTCGGATTTTTGTGAAAAGCTTGTTCGAGAACATATTTACCAAATGAAAAATTGAATTTTTATGCCTAAATGGAGGTCTTGGATAGCATAATGATAAAGACTTGTTTTTAGTTAGATAACAAGTAAATTCTAGGGATAGGTTCCCAAAATACTAGGAATGCAAAAATTTGGAAAGAATGGATTTTAGGAGATGGTTAATGTAAGGTCTTGTAACGATTAGGAGTTCTTAAGAGTTCATTATCAAAAATCATCAAGATCATGCATATATTGAACTCATTACATGATATTCATACTAGGAATTCATTCATATTCCATCTATGCATGAGTTATCAACTAGGGACATTTTTACTAAATGCGAAGCAAATTTTCCGGAAAAAGAAACGTTACGGTACAGATCTGACCCCTCTGTTCCATGACCTTAATGTCTTCAAAACTTGAAAATAATATTAGAAATAGATAGATCTTTCGAAGTAGATAGAGATCAATATAAAATTTGCGAAATTCCGAGTTAAAATGACCAAGTTATGGCCGTTTTAAATTGGAACTTCCGCAAGTAGCGAGAACCACGACTTTGGTTAGTTTAGATGCATAGCTTGAATTAGTGAGGCGATGAGATTCTTATTAGGCTATTCTTATTTGGTAGGTGATCTCGAGCACGACGATACCGTATCACCTGACTACCGTTATTAAGAGACTAGCGTACCATGGCCGAGTGAGTATCACTTCCAATTTCAATTATTGCTTGTGATTGTAATGATAGTTACACTAGTTACTTAGCAAAGACAATAATGAATATGCATGATGGGATTATTTGGGAATTATATTTGTCTGCTGTTGTTATGTGAAGTTGAACCTAAAGAATATCGAAGTCGGGTGATAATTCATTGCTTGTATAGAAAGGAGCTAGGATTAATTGTCTGCGAGTATTGCTTGATCACTTAAAAGAATTGGTATAATTGATTATCAGACATCAAAGATAAACTTGAACTCATTCATATCACGATGGGGATGGAACATTAGCATTTGTTGGTTTTTTGTGATCCATCAAACGAATATATGTTGGTTAATCGTGATCCATAAAATGAATATATGTGTTGGTTAATCGTGATCCATAAAACAAATTGTTGTTCAGTTGACCGTGAGCTTAAACGGCGTCGTAGCGCAGGATTCGTTAATCTGCTAACCCGGGATGGAGCGCGCAAGTCCATCCACATATGATTTCCGGCTAGTCATATGTTTGTTGAACTCACTTGTTTGATGTATTTCACTTGATTGATTAATTACTTGCTTGAATGTTTTGTCTTAATTGTGATTTGGAAGTTTTCACTTACTAAGCTAGTGTAGCTTATACCCTAATAGTTTCCTGTTGCAGCATGAATACCTTTGGCTATCTCCGAGGACCCGTGGACATCAGGTACGGCTCCTAGATGTTAAGGAGCTTTTGGATAAGGCCGGGTCCTAAAAGTAGAAATGGACTTCTAATCTTATTTCCCGAAACCAGTATCCAAAGGATAATACAAGGAATTTTGTGAGCTTGAGAATTCGTAGCTTCTGTTATTAGGGGTATGCCCCCTAATTCATGTAATAGGATAATTCTCTGTAAGACGGTCATGATTTACATTCTTGCTGCTATGTATGTCTCCTTAAGCTACTACGAAGCAAAGTATGGCCTATGTATGTTGAAAGTAAGCCTTACACCCGATGTTCAAACTCATGGAAAGACTAAGGTTATCTTACTTGAGTTTAAATGTTGAGTGTGGTGGACTGTCACGTGTAGGACACACTTTGGGCTGTGACAGGACCTACTACCAACATTAGGTGTATGTACAGGGTGACACACAAAAGAACGAATGAAATATATTATGGGTTTATATTTAAACCTATAGGAATTATTATATTTATTATCCTTAAATAGTTTAAGAATAATAAATGATTATGACAGATAATTAATATTTAATGAAATAATGTATTTTATTAAATATTAAATAAATATCTTATCATATTTATTTTATAGGGTTTCCTTCATTATTTCCTACATGTCTATATATATAGATCTATAGTCGACCTTTTAGGTCAGACTCTTTGACGTCACATTAGACGGCAGAGAAATTCTACAAACCTAAAAGAGAGAAAAGAAGAAAAAAAATTCTAACACGAATTGGATTCGTGTTCTTGAGTGCTAGCACACAATCGTTCGCATGTGGATACCATAGAGGGGATTGTGAGACTGCAGTTCCTACAAATCCGATCTGCTGATCATTTTGAAAGCATCAATATAAGGTATATTCAAGAAACCTTTTTTTTTGTTCAGATCTAATCAAGAAACATGGATACTAGTATAGGGTTTTCGTTTTTTTTTTTTTTCCCGCTATGTTTTAACAAAATTTTGGAAATTTTGTGTCAATAAAACCCTACACTACAAATACCACGTCATCCTAGAATCGCGATCAGACTCGTAACCCTATTCGGAGGTGCCACTCCTAGAGTAAGCGGCCAAGCAACAGCCAACACTTAATTAAGCCGAGTTTAAATTCGTAGTTCGGTTATTAACATTATCTTAACAAGTAAAATGAAATTACTATATACTGTTAGTCAGTTTGAGCTTGCCATCCCTTTCCAAGCTCGATATATAATAATTGTTCATAATTGAAATCGGGAATTAGTTCAAGTCTTATTACCTTTATTTCACTCATGTTTTTGTTACATTTAGGTCACTCTAGTTTAACCATATCGATTAAAAGATGATGTTTAAAGGGTCATTCGCTTCATCTACTCAAGTTATCTATTTTATTATGTAGGCTCGAGTCAGTTTTGGGGCTTAGGTTAACCAACCCTTAGTAGGCTACACTTGGTAGGTCTCGATTCTTGACCTTTCAGGAATAGGTTCCCATAGTCTACTAATCTCATTTAGTTCTTAGCGTCCTACTTTAATTATTAAGTATGATTACTTTCATTTATGTGAGGCATTTGGTTTAAATGTGTTTGGAGTATGTACACCATAATAGGGCATTAAAGCTTGCTAAATACGTATTTTGAAGGTCTTAGAAGGTTAAAGGAAAAACTGGGTCAAGTTTCATGCAATTCGAGCAAGAAAAGGAGAGTTAAGAGGGGCTTGCGAGATGCACAGGTGGTACACGGGGTAATGTATTACTCGTGTTTCTTCTTTATTTAGGGATCAGAGAGAAGCACAGTTTAATAGGTTACCTCGTGTTCCAACCATATTTTCTGGGAAACGTGTTTTCTTCGAGTTTTTGAGGACAAAGAGGAGCACGGTATAATATACAAGCTCGTATTCCATCCATGCTCTTTTGGGTATTCATTGTTTTGTGCTTAAACTCGGGTTTTCAGACGAAAAGTATTTTTGGACGACTTTTGGGGGGTTTCAAGGAGCTAAAAGATCATCTTTGAACCTATTCTTCATTTATTATGACTTATTATCCCTTAAAACATGTTTAATCATAAATTTCCCAAAAATCTAAGCGTGAATCCGTAATTTTACAACGTCAATATCAACTACACCAAAATCCATCACTCATAACTTATTCCAATGAAACTCAACCTTCAAATCACACCCAAAACACCATATAACACTATCACAACATACCTATCTCCAAAACTATCATAATCTCAAGAAAATGAGTTACTTTTGATGTCTTACCTCATTCCAATAATAGTTTTCACTTACATCAGCTGGCAAAGGGATTTAAGACTTCAAAATCACTCAAAAACTTGATTTCTTGCCACTCCAAATATGTATTAACCTACCCAAGTTAGTTGTCATGCTTAAAATGCTAAAACATTCACAATACAACATTTTAAAATCTCATGCTTACCTTGACACGAATTCTATTGAACCTTGAGTGACTTCTCCATCTTCATTTGCTCAGCTTTCTAATCTCAAACTACCATCTAAGGGTAATAAAATCACCAAGGGAGCTTATTAAGTTATGAAAGAGCTATAACTCATTTTTAATGCACTTTTCTTATCTTGGGTTTGGGTATTGCGAATTTTGAGACTCTTTAGATGTTCATGTCTTCTTCATTGTCTTAAGAAAAGAAGGAGAAAACTAGTCCTAATCTAATCTTTCATTATACTAGCGTAAATATGGACTAAAAGTGCTTAAAATAAGGATTTTGGAGGCATTCTATTTTATATAGGTCTTAGGGAGGTTTTAGTGAAGAAGAAATGAAGAAAATGAGAAGATAAGGGGAAGGAAAAAATTAGATTGGGGCAGCCAACCAAATTTTAGGGATGGGGAGTTTAGGGTGCCACATGGCACCATCCATACTGTTCATTTTTACATGTACTAGAATTTGACAAATTTATTAGTTTATGACTTGTTATAAATCTTTGGTGTAAATTATGATTTAGTTTCTCAAATAAATTCTTTTTACCTATTTAATTAAATTTCATGTTCTAATTTACCATTGAACTCGGTTGAAGACACAATTATAGTACTCTAAAAAGAAAGGCTCTATTTATATTGTTTTGATTCTTCTCGTAAAATTCTCATTTAGAGTACCATTATTAAATTATAATTTAATTCACTTCGACATTTGAATTGTTTTTGAATTATCAAAATTTAGGTTCTCGGTTTGGGGCTAGTTTGGGAATTTTGAAAAATTTTGCAATTTAGATCTATACATGAACCCAATTAGATTTTATTGACTTTATTTGATTTTGATTTCTTATGATTGGTGTTTGGATCATTTCAAGAATCAAGAAAACTAATAATTTCATTAAATAACAATTAATCTCATATTACATAGTAATTCTTAAGTTTCTTTAATACCTAGATTAGTTCTTTACTCCTTCATCATGGAACTATAATCAGCAATCGATATTAACAATGAAAACATTAGAATAAAGAATGAAAAACCCTTTAAAGTTGTAATATTGCAATTGTCTTTCTCTATAATATCTACTTGCTTGACTTGCTTCTCTCTCTAGAACCCTAAAAAAGTATCTAGTATGTAACTGTATGTAAAGTATAAGATGTGTCAAGTGTGTCTAATCTCTATCTAAGGGCTTATTTATATACACAAGAGTCCTAGTTAATCTTGTAATATTCAGATATGGATCGATATGGAAATATATCCAAAATGTTAGATAACATTTGCATAATATTTTAACTCCTCGTCATATACACGAGATACTGGATTAAATGATGTTATTTTTTTATTTCTTTAAAGTCTTCAATCGCAATATAGCACGTGATAAAGCTCAACTTCATGTATTCCCCCATGTTTCTCTTTAACTTCTATACAATACTTCAAACAAACAAGAACACGGCTACATCACAAGAACATGTTATAACCTGTGGACCTCTCTAACTTCGTCCTTTGATAATTCCTAGAACAATACGGTTGAAACAAGGGTTCTTACATCTTGTTATGTAACTCTTTAGTCGTCATCACAATGAACACGATTTCTTTCTTCGATCGTGGATCTCTTTAACTTAAACACGAGATATAAATGAGATAGGTAATTGCTCATGTTCTCCTTTTCTTTTTCCAAAACTTCCTCATTTTCTTCTAAATCTTGATCAAACTTAATTAATTCTTCTCATTTAGGTCATATATCCTTTTCAACATCTTAAATAGTATTCACCTTCATCCTATTATCTAACCTAAAAATATCAATTATCTTGGTTAATATCATTAACCACTATTATAACTAATATATCAAACTCAACATTACTTTTCTTTAAAATATCATATTTGTAACTTACCCTAACCCTTTTGAATTACCACTACTTATCATGCAACTTTTATCCTATAATGATATTTCAATCCGTAGATTATATTCTTGAATCGCAGAATTTCTTAATTAATTTAATATCTTTCTCAAGATTATTAAACTCTAACCCTACATTAGTATATTGGAATCTCTTCTTAGTTAACAACAATCTAGAATTCACATTATCGGATAATGAATTCTCTATTAGAATTAGAACCTAACCCTATATTTCAACTTTATAAGGAAGAATTATGTTATTTTATCTCTAGGTATGCATGCAATTCCTTTCATATATCTAAGATCTATTCTCAATTAACTTATATGAAATCAAACAATTAAATCAATACACTAGCAAATATCAATTTTATAACAATAAAAACATATAGATGAATTAAGATAACTAATCTATCATTGAAAAACTAATAATTCAATTACAAAATGAAGTAGGGTTCTCCTAAGGCTAGCGTAATAAATCTCTACTCTTGCATAGCTAAAACAATCAAATCACTAATTCTAGACGAATAAAAAAATATAATAAACCCCTGATAAAGATCTTGAATGGTTTCAAAGTCACGAATCTTCAATAGTCTAGCAATCTTGAACCTTCTGTCTTTTTATCACTTCAAAAATTATGATCTCTCAATTTTCTCAAAGTGAAAATTATGTCAAAGGTATATCTAGCAAAATTAGGACACAATATATGTATAGCCCTTGTAAATCTCCCTCCAAATCTTCTTTTTCTCTTCAAATTAAGGCTCTTTTTCTCTCTCTCTCTTATAGCCATTAGGATGAAATTTTATTTCATATCATGATCATATCTTTTCCAAATAAAGTTAGATCACTTCAAAAAGATACGCTCTGTCTTCTACATGAGTGCTAACATAAGTCATGTACCCACTCATGTACTATAGAACAAGCTTGATTTGCTTTACAAAACATCACCTACACGAACCCAAACACAACTTATGTTCTTAATTGTATAGCATACAAAATAACCTTTTGATCCTTACATAAGTCTTAGCACCACTTGTGTACTTACTTGTGTATTATGTTCTATTTTCTGCACAAGCTAGGTCGCGTTGTCTCTTGTGTACTCTAAACTTTTTCATCTTTCTCTATCTTGAACAAAACTTGCTCTAACTCATCAAAGATTCTTCTTTTAAGTACAAATAACTCTTTGAAACATTAAATCAGTACTAAAACTAATTAAGTGCCCTTTTTCTTACAAATATTCATAAAAATTAATCATATAAGCTTAAAATATCCTTCTTAAATAAAGGTTAATTCACACTCATCGCTTACTAGGCCACTTTGAGGATCGTTAAAAGTGCATGGACACACCTTGCATAGGTGCAATACTTACAACAAACCCTAACATTTATAGCTACATTATGTGATGGGTTTTAAATGAGCCAAATTATTCAGTAATCACTCAAGCTTGATTTGCTTTGAGATTTACTTTGATCATGCTTTTTTCATAAACTACCCGAGCTTGATCTCTTAATCAAAGTCATGTGCAAGCTTGTTAATAAACTTATTAAAAGATTTATGACCAAACTTGTTAACAAACCCATGAACAAACTTTTTTATATGCTATGATGTTATCCATTATCTATTACCACTATTTAAGTGAATCCTTTTATTTGGTGTGAAAAAATCTAATCCTATAATATGACTATTTTTTCTAATTACATTTATAACTGCTTTCTCTACTCCTATAAATGTGCTAACATTTCATAATTGCTCACTCCTTATTTAGTTATGATATTTGAATTTCTAATTGTGTAAAATTGCTCCTTCCTGCATTTTAATACATTTCAATAATTTGAATATCTTACAAATATATTACTAATGATTTTTTAAATTGCATTTTTATAATATGATATTGTTAAATTTGCACATGCGATGAGAGTGCATCATCACTAGTATCATATAATATATATCCTATATCTTTATTTAAAAATAATATGTTATGTTTTAAAAATATAAAACTATTAATCAGTTAACTATTTAAAAAGAAAGAATAAATTTAACGGAATTTTATGGCTAGATGATTTAGAGCTAAAGCTCATTAATTAAAATGAGTTTAAGTTTGAACTAAATTTATTTAATCTTGTTAATCTAAATAAGCTTCAAAGACGAGTTTAACTTAAGAATTCTTAATGAGTTAGAGATCAAACCTACACTTTTTTAACTTAACAAAATGCCAAGCTCAATTCGGCTCATTATTGCACAAACATAGACTTCACATCACTTTATAAGTACAAATCAACTCTTATAAAATTTGACAAGTAAAGCCTTGATTGAAAGTTTTTTTATTTTTATTTTTATTTTTAAATCTTGTATCTTGAAGGATATCTTAGCATCTAAAGGAATTGCTATATTACAATTATCAAAACTTTTTGCATTGTGCCATGTGAACATTCTTTTTCTTTCTTAAATTTAAGATCTATTAAAATATTAATTGGATGAGTTTTCGGCTGAGTAACAACTTTGATACGAGAACCTTCGTATTCACGCGTGAGAACCCCTTTGGATATTGCGAACCCCCAACACAATGAATAGAAAACCCACGGATGCCTTTGATTTCAATCCCTAAGAAGGATTAGATATCAGATTTGTCTTAGGTTGTTGATATAAAGAATTAGGATAAAAAACCCTAATTGCGAAACACTCCACAAAGAAGGTGATCGATCTTCTTTGAATGTTCCTAAAGCATGTATTCTCTCAAGAACACAAAGAATCAAGCATGAAAGCTTTGGGTATTCAATTTCATGAATAAACTTAACAATAATCAACTTGTTTTGTCTTACAACCTTCAAAGACCTATATAGCAAAACTAAGGAAATCCAAAAGACAAGAAATTGAAAAGTTTCTCGTAATAAAGTACGCTGGCGGCCTAAGTTTCAACGCGGGCGGCCATTATGCTACTGGTCGAAAATTACAAATCTACGCTGGCAAGATGGCCGCGGCCTAAATATTTACGATGGCGGCCTAAATATTTAAGCTGGCGGCCTTTGTTCCAATTCGCTCCAATCTTCAATTTCCTCTTATGTTTCCTCTTGAACTCGAAGTATATTGAAACGAACTTGACCCGAACTTGTCCCAAAGCTTTGATAACCTTGTAATCCATCTTCAACTTGCTTGATTAAGCCTTGGAAGTGTTGATTGAAGGATTGTTGAAGCGTCTTAGCTCGGGATCTTGTTATTGGTCCTTGTGGCACACTAGGTGGACTTGAAATCCTTTGAGCTTGGACCGTAGCCGCTTGATCTTCATGTAAAGTTGGTTCCAAAGCTTGGACCGGCGGCGGCTCTACCGTAACATTCCCCCTCTCTTCAAAAGGATTCGTCCTCGAATCAGGAATATCACCTACATCAAACGGACTTAGATCAGCAACATTAAATGTAGCACTTACATTATACTCACCTGGTAAGTCAACTTTGTAGGCGTTGTCATTGATCCGTTCAAGTATCTGGAATGGACCATCTCCACGAGGATTCAGCTTGGACTTTCGTTGTAGTGGAAATCTTTCCTTACGAAAGTGCACCCAAACCCAATCTCCGGGTTGAAAGATCATTGGTCTCCTGCCTTTGTTCACCCTTGAAGCCACTTTTGCATTGTGTTGCTCAATCCTATTCTTCACTTGTGCATGTAGCTTCTTCACAAAATCTGCCTTAGAGTTAGCATCAAAACTCACAAACTCATTAGATGGTAATGGCAATAAATCAATAGGAGTTAGTGGATTAAAACCATATACAATTTCAAACGGAGAATAATGCGTAGTGCTATGAATAGCCCTATTATATGCAAACTCCACAAATGGTAAACAATCCTCCCAAGTCCTAATGTTCTTCTCTATGATTGCCCTCAACAATTGAACCAAAGTTCTATTAACCACCTCCGTTTGCCCATCAGTTTGTGGATGACAGGTAGTCGAAAACATAAGCTTAGTTCCCAACTTTCCCCACAAAACTCTCCAGAAATGACTCAAAAATTTTACATCCCTATCACTAACAATGCTTTTAGGTATGCCATGCAATCGCACAACCTCTCTAAAGAACAAATCAGCAATATATGTTGCATCATCAGTTTTATGACATGGGATAAAATGAGCCATTTTACTAAACGATCTACCACAACAAAGATACTATCATGACCTTTCCTAGTCCTAGGCAAGCCAAGAACGAAATCCATAGACACAGCAGTCCAGGGTTCATCAGGAACAGGCAATGGTTTATATAGTCCATGTGGTTGCAGTTTAGATTTAGCCTCTTTACATGTAATGCAAGTTTTACAAATTTTATGCACATCATGCCTCATGCCAGGCCAAAAGAAATGTTCATGTAGCATATCATAGGTCTTATCTACCCCGAAATGCCCCATTAAGCCCCCTCCATGTGCTTCCCTAACCAACAATTCCCTTACAGATCCTTTAGGAATGCACAACTTATTTTTAAATAGAAATCCATTGGATACAAAGTAATCATTAATTCCAGTCCCATCAACACAAGCAGAAAATACTCCAGAAAAATCATCATCAGTAAGATACATTGCTTTTACCAATTCAAATCCTAGCAAAGAAGTACTAAGAGAATTTAGTAAAGCGTACCTTCTTGAAAGTGCATCAGCAACAATGTTCTCCTTACCTTGCTTGTACTTGATCACATATGGGAAAGTCTCAATGAATTCTACCCATTTCGCATGCCTCCTATTGAGTTTGTCTTGACCTTTAGATGCTTCAAACTCTCATGATCGGTATGTATGACAAACTCCTTAGGCCAAAGGTAGTGCTGCCATGTTTGCAATGCACGCACTAAGGCATACAACTCCTTGTCATATGTTGGATACTTCAATGCCGCTCCACTCAACTTTTCACTGAAGTACATTAGTGGCCTGTGATCCTGCATTAAAACAGCTCCAATCCCTATACCACTAGCATCACATTCAATTTCAAAAGTTTTATCAAAATCAGGCAAAGCAAGCAATGGTGCGTTACACAATTTTTCTTTAAGTTCATTAAAAGCAAGTTCTTGTGTATCACTCCATACAAATCCAACATTCTTCTTAACTAACTCATTCAAAGGTGCAGCAATAGTGCTAAAATCCTTGATGAATCTCCTATAAAACCCAGCAAGTCCATGAAAACTCCGCACTTCACTAGCACTCTTAGGTCTAGGCCATTCCCTAATTGCCCTAACCTTTTCCTCATCAACCTCCACTCCTTGACTAGAGACAACAAAACCTAGGAAATTAACCTTATCCATGCAAAAACTACACTTCTTAAGGTTGGCATATAATTTCTCCTCTCTTAGCTTTGTTAACACTAGTCGCACATGCAAAACGTGATCATTCAGACACTTAGAGTAAATCAGAATATCATCAAAGTAAACCACAACAAATTTACCTAAGTAGTCACGCAACACATGATTCATCAATCGCATAAAAGTACTAGGTGCATTCGTAAGACCAAAAGGCATGACAAGCCATTCATACAAACCATACTTAGTCTTAAATGCAGTTTTCCATTCATCGCCTACTTTCATGCGAATTTGATAGTAACCAGATTTTAAATCAATTTTGGTAAACAAACATGAACCATACAATTCATCCAACATATCATCTAACCTAGGTATAGGATGACGATACTTTACAGTGATTTTGTTGATGGCTCTGCAGTCTACACACATTCTCCAAGTCCCGTCCTTCTTAGGCACTAATATTACAGGAACCGAACAAGGACTCAGACTTTCTCTCACATACCCCTTCTCCAACAACTCCTCAACCTGCTTCTGGATCTCCTTCGCCTCACTAGGATTAGTTCTATAGGCAGGTCGGTTGGGTATGACAGCTCCAGGAATGAAGTCAATCTGATGCTCAATGCCTCTCACAGGTGGAAGTCCTCTAGGCATCTCTTCAGGAAACACGTCTTCAAATTCCTGCAATAAATCAGAAAACACACTAGGCAAAGATTGGTTAATCTCATTAGTTGCCAAACAAGCCCCTTTGTACAATAGTACAAATATAGGTCGATTGGCATGCAAAGCATATCTAACCTCACTCGTCCTAGCAATCAAGCTCACATTCTTACTCTTTTTCTCTCTAGGCCGATTTTTATTTTGCTTTTCACTCCCCTCTTTCTTTCCACTCAACTCACTTCATCACTCTCTTTATTTTCACTCTTTTTCTTCTCTCTCTCAAAAGTGCTTTTTCTACTCTCACGCTCTTTTCTTTCGGCCTCTTCTCTCAATCTTTCCAAAGCACATTGGTCTTCATACACTTCTTTGGATGACAATGGTGTTAAAGTAGTTTTTCTGCCATCTTTGGTGAAGTGTATCGATTGGTGTAGCCATTATGCACTGTTTGTCTATCAAATTGCCAAGGTCTTCCTAATAGAAGATCACTAGCATGCATAGGAACGACGTCACATAATATTTCATCATGGTATTTGCCAATGGTTAGAGAAATTAAAGCTTGCCTATTTACCTTAACCTCACCACAATCGCTAAGCCATTGTAGTTTGTATGGTCTAGGATGGGGTACAGTAGGCAACTCCAATCGGTTAATTAGAAGTGTACTTACCACATTAGTACAACTTCCTCCATCGACAATCACACTACAACCTCTCCCTTGCACAAGGCCTCTAGTGTGGAATATAATTCTCTCGCTGCTCCTCCTGGCAATCTTCCTTCAGCTGTGTATTAAGTGCACGCCTAGTAACCAATATTTCAAACCTTTCTGCTCATCAATGCTACCCATCACTACAGTCGTCTAATTCAGGCATGGCTTCCTCTCTTTGTCACTATCAGCTCTCATCATCAGTGACAAATTCCCCATTTCTCACCGCCATAGTTCTCTATTAGGGCACTCCCTACTAATGTGTCCAACACCTTGACACTTCCAACATTTTAATATCTCGATTCTACCCTTCTAATCATCTACTTTATTACGTTTCTCAGATGAAACCCACCAGACTTACTCTTGCTACAGCAACTGTAGACTTTATTTCCACCTTTAAATTCAGATTTTTCCATATCCTTTCCAATTATTATTATAGCTTGAAGAAGATTTGGAAACAACCTGTTTGAACCTTTGCCATGAAGTTGCTTCTCGATTTTGATGGCAAGATGTACCAGCTCCTCAACTCGACATATTAGCAACTCCACTTTATCAGCGATTTCTTTGTTCAAGCCACCAAGACCGTGCCATGGTGGATTCTTCATCTTCAAACCACATCAGCCCTCGTCTGATCATCTCCATCTCCTTGTAGTAGTCCTCTACACTCCTACTACCTTGTCTCAAACACTGAAGCTGCTGAATCAATTCCCTTTGAAAGTACTTGGGAACGAAACGCTTCCTCATCACAGCCCTAAGCTCCTGCCAAGTATCAATAGGGTACTCCATATTCCTCCTCCTACTTGTCACCAACTGATCCCACCAAGATATAGCATAATCTTGAAATTGGGTAACAGCCAATTTCACCTTTTCTCCTCACTAAATTGGTGACAATCAAAAATCAACTCAACTCGCTTTTCCCATTGCAAATAAGCTTCAGGATCAGACTTACCCTGAAAGATAGGAATTTTCAACTTGATACTCCCCAAATCTCGATCTACATAATCATCATTCCATCTATTCCTAGCAACGGGATAATTCTCCTGCATTCTTCCTCTTCTATACCTACCGCCTCTACCACCTCTACTCTCCTATTGAATATCATAGGTGGACTATCATCATACTCCTCCTCCGATACTCATTAACATCCCCCACATCACATCAACTTGGGGTTGTGGTAGAACTAACTCCTCTATTTCCTCCCATAGGACTCGCCTCCTTCTCAACAGCTTGTAGTCTCAAATTCATATTTTCTAGAGACTCCTTCATATCCATCATCGTCTCGATTAGACGCTTATACTCAGATGCTCTAGTGTCTTGCATCAAAGCCCCTTCTTTACTACCTCCGTCCTACCTTCAATCACCACCCTTACCTAACATCTTTTCCTCAAAACAAATAATCGTTAGCAATAATAAAGTTCAATTTCCTCACAAGCGCTCCCTTTCGTGTTATCACTCACAAGTTGGGGGTGTTCACTCGTGTTTCTCTAATCAAATGCACACACGGTTTCCCTCACACCTCTCGAGCCTGTTCTTTTCGTGTTCTTAATCGAATCACACTGTTAGAACAATTCCAAGAATTTCGATACCAAGGTGTTTAGAGTGATACAATGGACAATTTCAAGACTCTTCGAATCAGACAAACGAGAATTGAAGAAAACTCAACGAACTCTACACAAGAATTATATTGTTGGAAAGACACTCAATACTCAAGACAAGAATTGATCTTTGGTGAATTTTTTTTTTTAATTTCGATTTTTTTTTGAACTCAAATCTCAAGAATAGAGATTTTCAACCCTAATCTTTCGCTTGTAACAACAAAAAAAATCACACATACAAGATATCTAATAGTCCGTTCAATTGATGAACAAACCCTAGGAACAATAAAGATTCAATCTTTTTTTTTTCACTAACAAGAATCAGATTTGATCTTGATGAACAATCCAAGAATTGAAAGCAAGAAACAAAAGATTAATAGAAAGAACGATATAACCTGATCTAGAGCCTAGGCTCTGATACCAAATGATACGAGAACCTTCGTATTCATGCGTGAGAACCCCTTTGGATATTGCGAACCCCAACACAATGAATAGAAAACCCACGGATGCCTTTGATTTCAATCCCTAAGAAGGATTAGATATCAGATTTGTCTTAGGTTTGATCTAAAGAATTAGGATAACAAACCCTAATTGCGAAACACTCCACAAAGAAGGTGATCGATCTTCTTTGAATGTTCCTAAAGCATGTATTCTCTCAAGAACACAAAGAATCAAGCATGAAAGCTTTGGGTATTCAATTTCATGAATAAACTTAACAATAATCAACTTGTTTTGTCTTACAACCTTCAAAGACCTATATAGCAAAACTAAGGAAATCCAAAAGACAAGAAATTGAAAAGTTTCTCGTAATAAAGTACGCTGGCTGCCTAAGTTTTCAACGGCGGGGCCATTATGCTACTGGTCGAAAATTACAAATCTACGCTGGCAAGATGGCCGGCGGCCTAAATATTTACGATGGCGGCCTAAATATTTAAGTTGGCGGCCTTTGTTCCAATTCGCTCCAATCTTCAATTTCCTCTTATGTTTCCTCTTGAACTCGAAGTATATTGAAACGAACTTGACCCGAACTTGTCCCAAAGCTTTGATAACCTTGTAATCCATCTTCACTTGCTTGATTAAGCCTTGGAAGTGTTGATTGAAGGATTGTTGAAGCGTCTTAGCTCGGGATCTTGTTATTGGTCCTTGTGGCACACTAGGTGGACTTGAAATCCTTTGAGCTTGGACCGTAGCCTCTTGATCTTCATGTAAAGTTGGTTCCAAAGCTTGGACCGGCGGCGGCTCTACCGTAACAAACTTCCTCCACTAGCTTAACGGGCCAATATAGGGCACTAGGTGAAAAAATTCATATATAAAGTCTTGGAATGGAAATAAGTTTTATAAAAACTGTTTCAAAATGTCCCAATTACAGGCCTAAGTTTATTCATATATTTTAATTTTTAAGTTTGTAAATAGAAATAATGGGATATGGAAATGGAGACCATTAAATCGGACCTAATGTTAAGATGGGCTACGAAGGTCAAAGCCCATTTTAAAACGTGTCTCGACGTAGACCCGGTCCTCAACCGAAACGTGATGCTTGCTTGTACGCTCTAAAATTAAAAAATGGAAAAGCAGTGATTGTATCGTTGGATAAACTTTCTTTCAATTTTTTGTCTAACATTGTGGATCACCTTCTTTTACACACAAGAAAAAGCCACAAAGCGAAAACTGCTAGACCGAATTCCCAAATTCGACCTAATGCGAATCTCTCTCTCTCTATATGTATATATACATATAGCTAGCTTCAATTCCTACCTAATTCTAAAAATCTCTCACTAAAGTTTTCATCTTTGACTATCCTCTCGTGGTTTTCAGGTAATTACCATGTTTTGATCATGCCTATTCACCTTTTTTATTAATTGTCGGTTTTTTTTTTTTTTGGTCTTATTCTCGATTTTGTGTTTATAATCACGCCTTTCGTTGATTGATCTGCTTTGTGCATGATCTATTTTGTGGAATTCTTTTTATCGGATTATGAGAATTCTGGACTATTTTTAACAGAAATTAGAATAATAGCAACAATGATAATAATAAATAAAGAAAAAAAAAAGGAAGGAAAAACTAGGTCCTGTCGCCTCAGTGAATCAATTTAGGGTAAATCCTTTCTCTCCTTCCGTTGTAAGCAATTTAGGACAAATCAGGGTCACAGGGTGAGATTTTTTCATTAGTTTTCATAAGAACGAAAGAAAAGGCTGGATTTTTTAAAGTGACTAAACCGATGATTCCCTAAAAGGATTGATAATTAAATCAAAATTATATATAGATCTTATTCCATTTTTTGAACTTCGTCTCATTGGACAGAAGTCAGCTTGATATTGTCTGATGAGAAGGGTCAATTGGTTTGCAGTTGGTGTGTTTATTTAATATAGTGTAAATTGAAAGTATTTAAGAACCCGTTGTCACGTAATTAGTTGTCCGTGATGCTATAGAAGAGCATAAGATTGTTTGGATGGAGGTTTATACTTTGTGTTATTGCTGATATAATTGGTTCGGGCATGTTTTTACATGAACCTCTTTTTGTTTTTTTTGGGTGGTGGGGGGTTGTGCGGGTAAATAAGTGCCTTAGATGGTTCTGTGTGGATAATAATATTTGGAACAGATGGTTTCTTTACTGACTATAGTATGTGTTTATGCAGGCTGAGTTGATTCTACAGTTCAAAGTGGCAATGTCTTCTGGGAAAAATTATTACCAAAAGGGAGGGACGTACCGAAATAATTGTTGGAATTTTCCAACCTATCAGAGTTACAACGATGACAGGACTTTCAATTATGTCAGGAGTTATGGCAATATCCATGGAGATACTGGAAAATATAATCAGTACATCAATGCAAATAATTTTGACTGCTTGAATTATGATGGTGCTCCATCTATGAAAAGAAGAAAGTATTCTTCATCAGCATGGGGAGCCTGCAGGAATCAATATGTTCCGCCTGTGATGCATGAGAGTGCGCCTCTATCAGGATTAAATACTGTTCCTCTTCCTTCCCGATACAATGCCGATGCCTCTACATCAACAAGTTGTAAACGTGAGCGGTCTCAACTGGAAGATGATGAGGTATTGTTTATGTCAAGGGAGGAGATTGAAAGACATTCTCCATCTAGGAAGGATGGTATTGATGCACTGAGGGAGACCCATTTGCGGTATTCTTATTGTGCATTTCTTCAGAATCTTGGGTTGCAGCTCGATTTGTAAGCTTTTATAGCTACGAAAAGCATCTTTATTATTATTATTAAATGTTTCTGTGCACAATAAAGGAAATATTTGTACTTTGCAGGCCACAGACTACTATTGGAACAGCCATGGTTCTCTGCCACAGATTCTTTATACGTCGATCTCATGCATGCCATGACAGATATGTGAGTGTCTAAATTCTTTCTTTCTTTATTTATTTTTCCCCATAACAGGCTAATATGTTGTTTTTTGACTTTCTCTGATGCAGTCTTCTTGATCCAAAAGTAACAAAAAATGTGCTGAATTTTTTTCTTTTTTAATATTTTTTTGTTTGGATGGGATAATGTTACTTGGTTTGATGTTTGGAAGGTGGCAACTTCTGTAATTATAACTTAGCCCCCCATTCTGAACCCCAAAAAAGCAAACCCAATATATTAGGGGAACTGTCCTGAACTTTAAGCTTATATATTTTTTTTTTTGGTTGTTCTATCGTTTAGTTAATAGCAATGAATCCATTATTACTTGTTTTCTATATGTGCTTCACTTTATGCTTTGGTAATGCTTTGCTAGACTAACAATGTAATATGACTGACATTTATGCAGCTGATTGCTACTGCTGCTCTTTTCCTGGCCTCGAAATCGGAGGAAACTCCACGCCCTCTGAACAATGTCTTGCAGGCATCCTGCGAAATTTATCACAAGCAGGACATCTCTTTGCTGTCCTATCTGCTTCCTGTTGTGAGTATTATGTCCATTTTGCTCTTACTGAAAAGAAAAGTTACTGCCTATACTTATTTGCACGTGATACATTTGATATATGTTATTGCTTACTAGCATTGCATTGTTGGCTTGGTATAAAGCAGGATTGGTTTGAGCAATATCGGGAACGTGTGACTGACGCTGAACAATTGATATTGACTACACTGAATTTTGAGCTCAATGTGCAGCATCCATATGCTCCCCTTACATCTGTTCTTAACAAGCTAGGTCTCTCACATACTGTTGTGGTGAACCTGGCATTAAAGTTGATCAGTGAGGGGTAAGTAGTCCTAGACAAATTGCAATAAATGCCATTTAATTTCTGCCTTTGCTTGTGATAAGAATGTAGATCTGTACAAAATGCCATGCATTGAGAGAACCTCTGGGGAAAATTAGCTAGTGCATACCCTGGGCTTGACTCTAGACTGGACTGGTGATGTAGTAGTCATGGTGATTGTTGTTTCACAATGTTCAGTTCTGTCTTGACAGGGTGTTTCAAAATTATTTTAAAAACTTTTGAGTGTATAATCATGGTATTATGGAGGTAAGCCTAAACCAGTGCCAGTAAAGGTTTGATCTATTTAGAAAGACCGAGGGATATAGACTTGAGTTCTTTATTGTCTGTCTATTCTTATGGTTCAAACTGTTTTTAGTGATTGGTATTGATTTGTTTGGCATGGCATATAATTGCAGGGTATACACAAGCTTAGCGTGCCATCTTATGATATTCTTAGCTGGCGGATTGATGTGCAGTTGATCGAAAGTTTTGTTTTTTCAACTGAAGTGCTGATGTCTAATTGATGTACAGTTTATGATGCCCTTGTTTAGCCACTAGTCATGTGATCTAGTGGTGGAGTTCCTATGACTAAGAGCATAGGTCCAGGGATCACTCCTTACTCTTTGCCTCCCTTGAGAAACAAAAAATCGTGCTTATAATCAATGAACTTCATAATTGTTTATTCAAAGACAGCCTCATCCATCTTTATTTCTCCATAGCCTTCTCTTTGGGATTTTGTTTACTCCTCACCATTTCTAAAAACCCTTGGGAGCCATGGCCCATTGATTATGTGCACCTTTTCCTCCTATGTATTCCCAGTTCAATTGCAAGTGAACTTTTGTTTCATTGTTGCCTGTTTGCTGCTGTTTCCATAACTTTAATCCTCACCACTATTACAGCATTTTTGAGGTAGCTTGGTACCTCTGGTTGGCCAGGCCTACCTTCTTTCACCTATATCTTTTTTTATTTAGTGGATATGATTTTGCTGGACTTCTAAATTATGCATATCCTTCTATGAGTAAATGGTAAGGATAGTTTGGAATGAAAGGTTGGTTTTCTAAATGGAAATTTTGCATTTTAGTAGTGATGCTGCTGATTTATACAGTAGCTTCACTATTAATAATAGGTATAAACAATCAGGTAGCCGAATTTCTTTGTAGGTTGACCTACTTTGAGGGCTTTTGGACCTGTTTTCTTTTTCACTATTGAGGACATCTTCTTCCTTCTTCCAAATTACATGTAAAATTCCTTATAGGCTAATCACAACTGCTATTTCCTTAACCCCTGAAAAGCTACTATTTCAGGTACCTTAAGGGTAGATCTAGTGATTAAGCCCCAATCCAGTCTCATGATAACTTGCCTGAGGTTTTGGGTTTAAATTCTAGTAAGGACATTTCATGGGGTAACCTACAATATGCAAATTGTAGTGAACCAATACATGAATTTTGTAGGTTGGTTTTTGTGTCTTGAAGTGGCTTGTCATATTATGGCCATGCCCTTTTGTTACATGGAAGAGGGGGGAGAGGGGGGTAATTGTATACGTTTCAGGTCCTAGCTGTTGTAGTGCTTTTGGTCAATAAATGGACTAATGCTTGCAATCGTGAACAGCTACCACTTGACAAAATTGTCTGGGATATGCATTTCTCAAGTTCCTATTTTTAGGCTGATGTTTCTTGACTGGGTGGCCCAAATCAGACTTTGTAGGGACATGGTTATCTCATATACATGAAACTTGCATTTTTCCATTCAAAAGAAATTTACTCATACGAAGTATAACGTAATCTTAGGACAATGTGGCTCCAAGATCTTTGTAATTAAACATTGGGTTAATGACCCAAATGTTACCTGAACTTTGCTCAAAAGAGCAATTTACTATCTAAACTTTGAAAAGATCAATTTATTACCTGAACCAACTTTTTAAGGACATAATCACCACCTGGCTTAACTCTGTTAACTCCATCATCCTACATGTTCGAACCAAGCCTATCTTAGAATGACATGTGACATTCACACATGAAAAAAAGAACCCTCATAAGACATTTTTCTCTCATCTTTCTTACACCCAAAACTTTTAAAGAATGGTTAAACCCCTTTGAGCAAAACACAGACTAAGATCTCTATGACTAGAACATACCCGAATCTATCCCATCCTTGATTGTCTTCAATCAAACAAATTGAATCTGAAACCCCAAATTAATCTACAATACTTAACGAATCGAAACCCTAGAAGTTAAACACCGTGTGAAACTTTTGTTTTAGTTAAAACCTGTATGGAAGTACGAAACCCTAAACATAAATTAAAAGCCTAAAAAAAAACCCAAATCAAAACTGTAAGCATAAACGAAACCCTACAATATTGCATGTGCAAATCTTTTTTTCTTTTTTATTATTGGAAGAGAATACACTCCCCCAACACTGCCATATCGACCCTCAAGACACAGAACTCCGGAGCTAAACTTACTTCCACCTCTTCCTTGAAATAATTTCATCTCAAAATCCTGAAATGTTGAAGAGGAGGAGGAAGAAGAAGATGGAGACAAAGAGGAGTTCTTTTTACCGAGAGGGTTTGTGGGTCATCAAGTTCGTGCATACGATTTATGGGTCTAGTTGGTATAGGAGGAGTAGACTCGTACGGGAATAGAAGCTTTAATTCCTGGACAGATTCATATACCCATATTCAAATTCAATATCGTCGTCAAGGAGTTTGGTGTCGAACACTTCCTCTCCTCTAGATTTGAGTCGCGAGGCTTGAAATTGGGTTCTCTGGATACAATTGTCAAATTCCCAGCTTCTACAGCCCAATATTCCTTTGCTAGGCTCCTAGTCTTTGTCATTAGCGTCAAAATCAAAGAGGGATAGAGATGAGGAAAAGAGGAGAATATGAAGTGTGGACTTCTTCCATGCAAATCAGGCTAAAGGATTTGATGACATGTTTGGGACAAATACTATTTGTTTTGTTTTTTTACATAATAAATTACACGTGTCAGGCATGGAATGGGTGTTTTTGCCATGTCATTAACGGAGATAAACAGTGTTAACTCGGGTATGATATGTGTCAACGAAAAGATGGTTCAGGTATTAAATTGATCTATTTAAAGTTGAGGTAGTAAATTACTTTTTTGAGTAAAGTTCAAGTACCAAATGGGTCATTAACCCTTAAATATTTTTTTAGTAGCTATTGAATTAAATATGGGCTTGATCAGTTCCAAAGTTTAAGTACCTAATTGCATATTTTGTCAAAGTACCATTAGTGACATTAACCCAATTGACAAAGATTTTGGCATTATCAACTAAGATCTTAAAGGTATTTTTCTTATTGGCCCATATTTTGCCAAAAGTTCAGGTACTATTTATGATATTATCCCTTATCAATTATATTGTGTGATGTTTAATTTTAATTGAAGTTGAACACCTTATATGAGTTGACAAATTAAAGACAGTTTTTAGCCCACCTAATAGAAATATGATAAACAGTTGTAACAGTGTTTCGCTGAATGGCTCCTTGTGAGGCATTATCATTGTTGCACCATCATATTTTTCCTGTTTTCTTCTAACCCCTCCTCTTCTTCTTCCCCCCTTTTTTTTCTTTTTCTTTTCTTTTTTTTTTTAAGATTATTTTCTCAGCACCTTTCTATTATACGAAAACACTCAAGCCTTATTATCTTCCATTTAGCTTCTTTTTCTAGTGGTTCACTTGCTTTAATCTGCATAATTTTTTGAGATAATGTCACAAATGGTTTTTGAATTTTAACAAAATATGCAATCGGGTATCTTAATTGTGTAATTAATCAATTTAGTACTTGAATTTTGAAATTGATCAATTTAGTATTTGAAAGAACTTGACGGAGGTATTATTGGCGTACACCAAAAATTATTGTATTAAATTGATCAGTTTTTAAATTCAGGTGTTTAATTACATATTTTATCAAAATTCAAGTATCATTTGTGATTTTAATCCTAATTTTTTTTCACCAATTCAAGGTTAGCAAAACCATTGTTTTGATTATTATATTTTCTCTGGCTTACATTGTACTATAGCAGGCCAATGCTGTCCCTTCTTCAAACTACTGATTGCTGTTCATTTTTAAGCTTCATGGTTAACCCGCTTGCACTTGTGGTAGTCTTAGGTAATAGATGAGAACATACGAAAGGGCTCATCCTATTTATCACGTCTTTTTTGGCAGAAAGAAGCTTGATGTTCACCAATTTAGTGTTGGGATCCTCATTCATAAAACCATTTTTTTTTTTCCTGCTGAGTTGTTGGCCTGAGATTACTCCGGATCTGAAGTATATACTTAATACATTCCATCCCTTATTGTTTTTTTTTTTTTTAGATAAGTTTTCATCCCTTATTGTTGCATTGAAGAGAAAGTTAAATTTGTAATTGTCTTTGGGATCAGTGAACTCCATGATTGAGTGGAGGCAGGCCAAGATAGGTCTATATCTTGCTATTGAAATTGATGTAGGATGCAAAAAACAAAACAGCTGCTCTCTACAATTATGTGGAGTTAAATGACTGTATGTAGCTAATTTAAACCAAAGGGAATTCTTAGATCCATGGAGTAATGCCACATTAAAGATGTGGACAGATGAACATTGTCGGATATCATCATCAATTGATGCAAAATAAAGGATGCAAGTCAATGGAGTGAGTTATATAGATTTCAGCATGTGCTATATTGAGTTCTGAAAGGCCTCTTTGCAGAGGCAATCCAAATACAGCATATGTACCTTTTGTTCTCAACATATGGGTTGATCTCCTTGTTTGTGACAAATAGTGCAGAGGTGGGTAACTAATTAGTATGGCACACAGTTGGGGAGCCAACATATCCTCCAATAGAAATTTGAAGAAAGGCTATATATTTGTCTGCAGAATGACACCACAATAGAGTGGAGACTGATGATTGGAGTATATATGAGAAGTTCCGGCCTTCTATTGTAGCTTTTATCCTGGCCCATCTTTCTATGCTGATCTTTCTGCTCTCTCTCTCTCTTTTTCCCTTGGCATTTGAAGTTGTACCTGTGTGCCTTCCTTTATCTTTGGTGATTGCATTTTGTAAATTTTTCCAATGGATCCTTATTCTTGTCTGATAGTATTAGACTCTGTCCTGCCAAGTCGTGCAATATATATATATATATTGAAATCTTCCCAAAGAATGACCTTTCATTTTCAGATGATGTGGAGATACCAGTTTATAGCAAAAATATCCTGATTTACCTCAGTCTTGTGTTTTCTGATGGGGCTACTACTGCCTGATCTTAGAGAAAAGGATATCTTAGTGCAAAACCTATGGAAGAACCCTTGACTCAGTGCAGCTTCGTTTGAAACAGACACTAGGGAATGGGGGAAAGAGAGAAGAAAGTGGGGAAAATATAAGTAGGTGGATGGTGTTGGCCAGTTGATGGTTTTTTGAGGGGTGGGGAAAGGCATGGTGGGACAGGGAAGAGAGCAAGAGAGGGAGATGTGGGGAGTGGGGGAGGGGGAGGGAGAGAGAGCAATTGTGATTTTTGGGATGGTTGTATGATGAAGTTACTCATCTAGTGAAGAAAATCGAGCTTTATATAATTCTTTATCATGTTCTTAAAGTGATATATCATCATGTACAATAATTATCACCATTCCCAAAAAAAAAAAGATGCCATCATTAATGACACATGATTTATCCATTCAAACGAAGTTATGAACATCAGTTTGTTTCTTCAATGTTGCTCATCGGTTGAAGATCTTGGCGTTGAGTGGTGATTCCTGCCAGGCTGTTATGCATCCCTTGCAGCTTTAGTCCATGTATCTGGGTTTTGTGGATTGTAGGCCAGACGACAATGGTGTTTTCTTGAAGAATTATACAGTGCTGTGTTCATTTGATGAATGTGTTCCAATTATGCTTCCTCATATGCATTCAGTTTGATTGGAGTCAAAAAGGGAGATGCTGCTGCTGACTTTGGTGTTGGGATGATGTATCATCTTTGTGATATTAGATAATTGCTATTATGTCAGTTCACTACCATCAAACCGTCCGACTTCTTGAGATTCTTGGAATGTATTCAACAAAGATTGCTGCTTTATGGTTGGTAAGGATAATAATTTAGCTTGCTATATCTTTTGATTTAACATTTACGCTGATATATGGTATCTGCTGTCTGTGCTTTAACCTTACTTTGCAAGAGGTTGTTGAGAAGGAACCATTCCTCATGCTGTTGGTACGCTTGTGATCTGTGCTTGGTTTGGAATTGTCCGATAATTTTTCTGCTACCTGCGATACCACATTCCTTCTTTGCTATTATTTTATAGTGCAGTTCTGTAATGTGCTTTTGCATGTTTTGCAGGCTCCGAAGTTCACTTTGGCTACAGTTCAAGCCCCATCAGATTGCTGCTGGAGCTGCATTCCTTGCTGCCAGGTTTCTCAATATGGATCTTGCAGGTTACCATAACATCTGGAAGGAATTTCAGGCAACTCCATCCATTCTTCAAGGTACTAAATTACTGCTGGAAAACAATAATTTTGTTGGTATTTGTTGCAGTCTTTCACTGGGCAGTCATTGTTTCTTGTAGATTTGTATTATGTCTGCATTCGCAGCCTCAAGTAAGACAGATGATTTGATTGAGAACATAAGTTCACTGTGAAGTAAGTTTTAGTCAGGGCATGTGTCTAGGGCACTGAAAAACTTGTGCAAACTAGATACATAAATACCTGGTCCTAGATTGCCTGCCTTTTACCATGCTATTGACATGTGGCAAAATGTGGATCATGAATGCATGTGTTGCCATGCATACTGTTTGTAACCAGGTTTTTATGGAGGATGCCAGCTTTTCCAAAGGAAGTGGCATGCTAATGCTAGCTTTACTTGTGGTCTAGTGAATTTATTTTCTTGCCTAAGAAAGAACTGACCTCATGCTGAATTTATCTATTTTATTTACTTTTTCATTGTTGCAGATGTGTCACAGCAGCTGATGGAGCTATTATAGGATTCAAAGGATTTAACACTTAAAAGGTGCTTTATCCGCGTTATTTCAAGCTGTCTATATGTACTTGCCACATAAAAGTTGAAGTCTGTCATATAGAGTGGCCTTTCTGAGCCTGTGTGGCTTCGGTGGCCTGTGCAGGATGGGTATAGACATGGCAAATACTGTTTTATGACCTTTATTATGTTCAGCAGAAATTGGAGTTGACATTATATGAATTACAAAAAATTGTGAATTAGCGATCTGTGGAGTTGATGGAGTTCTGTCGGCTCAGTTACCCCTTCCATGCTCCATCTCTAAATTTTACTTTCTGATGAAACAAGTATAAGTTAAATCGTTTGTGTTGGTACCATTTCTATAGATGTACTTGAAGATAGGTTAAGTTGCGGTTAAAAGCAATTGAGAATCATGTGCCATCCGGTTTACTCATGAAGCACATGTCTACTGAGGCCCTGCCACTAGAATTGAAGTGTTAATATTTGGAGCAGCAGTAAATTTTTGTGTGCCATGAAGGATGCTACAAGAATACATGCAAAATTGTTTTCTTGCTTGGATTTTCTTTTATGCAGCCCGTGATTGTAATACTACTATGTAAAGTCTTGATAGGAAACACAAATCTTACATTGTGCAAGTCTTAAGACCTATTGGTTATGAGATCCAGCAGTCGTATGTAAGGGTGGGACGAGGGAAAAAAAAAAAAAAAAAAAAAAACGAAACCAAAAAACCAATCCTAAAAATACAGTTAACCAGTTCATCAGTTTCAGTTTAAAATCATGATTTTAAATTTTTTTTTCGGTTTTCGATTTTGGTTTGTAACCGTAAAAAACTAACGATTAATATTTAATCAATATCTATAAATATAGGATATTATATATAATCAATTTTTAAAAAATATATAAAGCTAAAGTTGAAAGTTTTCTTTCCACCTCTTTCCTATTTCCCTTTCCTTTCTGCCTCTTTCTTATTTCGTGTTTTGTCTGGTCTGGACTTTGGTTGATGGTCATGTTTGTCTTCGCTGGTTTGGCCGTCTTGAAGGTAACTGATCGGACTCGTTGGTATATCTTCTAGGTTCATTCGTGTTTTTGGAAAAACTGAGTAAGACCTGTGTTTTTGGATTAAACCACGGACCCAGTTGATGCTTCTTTTCTTAAGAAACAATAGAAAATTGCATGGTCTCTTGCTGGTCATGAATTTAACATATCAGGGAAGAATCATTCTACAACTGCTCCCAACTTAATGCCCAAGTTCGATTTTGTCGATTATTTTATATATTCGTTATGTGTATGGTCACATTGAATATCCTTAAGTTTGATAAACTTTCAACGACACCTGTACAGGAAAGAAAGTTCAAACTTTCATGTCACTAGTGATAAATTTGAAAGGATCAAGTTGATGCCTCGTCAAATTTAATGATTATAGAATGGTGATAAGATTAACGAATGAAGCAAATACCGAAAGCATCAACTCCCCTGGTTATTGGCCATATGGAATAAAATAGACAAATGGTATGATTAATTTATCATAACTGAAATAATAAAATTTACTCCTTTGTCTGGACCAGCATGGGAAAATGGAAAATGGAAAATGGAAAACATTGAACCGTGAGCAATGGAACAATGGAATGAAATGCACTCCTATGTATACAAAATAATTACAATGACAGTTAGAAGGGAAAAAACGAAAAGAAAAAGTGTTTAAAATCAATATTTATTCCATTGCTTAGTCAATAGTCATGAATGTTGTAATAAATTAGTTTCTTTAAGTAAAACAAATATATAATAAGGGAAATTGATAAAGTTAGCATATACAACTATATAGTATAAAAGTGTGTGAGGAATGAATTGTTTCTAACTTAAATGTAATAGATATAAAACTATATAGTATAAAAGTGTGCAACGAATGAATTGTTTCTAGCTTAAATATAATAGATGATGATTTTTTTCTTTAGTCAATATTCTTAAATGCAATGATAAATTTATTTCCTTAAATAATAATATTAGAGAAATTGATAAATTACCATATAAAACTATATGATAAACATATGCAACGAATGAAAGGTTATAGCTTAAATTATATAGATGCTTAGTCAATAGTTATGAATGTTGTAATAAATTAATTTCTTTAAATAATACAAATATATAATAAGGGGAATTGATAAAGTTAGCATATCCAACTATATAGTATAAAGTGTGCGATGAATAAATTATTTCTAGCTTAAATATAATGATATAAAGGGTCTGTTTGTTTTGGCTTTTTTTCGGCAGATACAGACACTTTTTCAAACTTTTTGCTAACAAATTATTTATCAAGAAGTAGATATAAATAAAAAAAAGTTGACAGTTCTCATTAAAAGATCAAATAGAACAAATATAGATAAAATTTAGATGCAAATCGGATATATTTACGCATATTAATTTAAAAAAGATACAGATACAGATAAAAACAGACAATCAAACAGACCCAAAAATAATATAATAAAACGTGCAACAAATGAATTGTTTTTAGCTTAAATATAATAGATGATGATTATTTTCTTTAGTCAATATTCTTAAATGTAATGATAAGTTTATTTCCTTAAATAAAATAATCAAATAATAATATTAGAGATATTGATAAATTACCATATAAAACTATATGATAAAAATGTGTGACGAATGAAAGGGTTCTGACTTAAATCATATAGATGATAAGTTTATTTCCTTAAATAAAATGATCAAATAATAATATTAGAGAGATTGATAAATTACCATCTAAAATTATATTATAAAAATATGTGACGAATGAAAGAGTTCTGGCTTAGATTATAAGATAATGGATCGGTTTAGATTTCACATTTTAAAAAATCAATTATAATAATTAGATTCAAAAAATGAGATCATGAACTGGTTAACCGGTCTATGTCCTCTTATAGTTGTACGGTTATTGGTAGTCGCTTTTTCTGTATGAATTTGTTGGAGATGAGAATCGAACGCGCAGCGGCAGTATCCTAGAGCTTGTTTGGCTTTGCGTCCTCAAATGAGTTTTATGGTGAGATTTAGCCATTAAGGTTTGATCTGTATGTTGCAGCGCAGGGCATCAGGTATGATTAAATGTGATTTAGAACCTGCGCAAAATCTATAATTCACACTTTTTGAGTTCTTACGTTTTCTGATTTTATAATTTTTCGGGATTAGTAGATTAATTTTAATGTTTCACTGTCTTTTTATTTGAGTTTTCAATATTTTTCTGTTGCGTGTAAATGAGGATTTTTATTAATGCTGTTGGTTTTTCCATTCACTATTTGTAATATCCGAGTAAATATTTCACAGTGAAGGATATTCATGTAATAAATAGTTGTTTAAAATGATATTTTTGTCTTGAAAAAATGAATTTAGACTCGAGAAAGATGCATGCGAATGATTGGACGATTTTGTAGTAGACCGGCATATAGGCTGCCACCCTATAATCCTAAGCAACCAGCCTAAATACAAGGATGACGGCCTAAACTCCAGCTTGAAGCTTCGGAGGAAAATTATGCAAATTGAGGAAATTGGCCATACACCGGTCTTTAGGCCGTCAGCATACCCAAGAAGGCCGTCGGCAAAAATGGCAGCCTTGGATGTTATTGAGAGACTCGAGAGTCTAAGCCGCCAGCTTTGTTTTTCCTTCGTCCAGCTTATATCCCTTCGAGTTCTAACTCTATAAATACGTCGTACAATCAGTCTTAACCCTCATAATCTCTCCTAAACTTTTAGAAAACTCTAACAGACACTCTTCAAGGTAGATTTTTTTTAAGGAATTGGGTAAGTAATCTCTCCTATTCCTTTAGTTTGAGTTAGAATGTCTCTTTCTAAGATTTGTGTTGTTGATTGATAAAGGAGAATTAATTTTTGGTGGAAATTGAAGGAAAACCCTAAGTGTGGAAATTGGGGATTTTCAGATCTACAATCAATTGAAGAAGGTAAGAGTCAATCTGGAACTATAATTGATACATCTTAAGTTTTTAAGAGAATTTAATCATATATGTTGTTGAGGATAATTTGTAAATGCATAAACAATGGTGAACATGTATTCTTATGAATTAAGGTTTCTCTGCTTCGTTGGTGTTGATTTGGAGATTTAGTGATTCTACGAAGTTCATAGGATAAAGGTGCAGTGGAGAATTCTAGTTTGATGAATTGGGATTTAGGGTTTATATGGCTTATGTTGTTAAGATTGTAAATTGATTTGTGGACGAATGATTCTTTGTTCAGGTGTTTTTTTGAGAGTAGGATTTTTATTCCTTAAGCTGAAACATGTACGTCCTTACCATGTCCGAGTGGTTGTTCTTTTAGGATTAGATGGTTAAAACTGCCTAATTCTATTCTTCCTAAATTAAGAGTGTGTTGTATGTGTATGGCTGCGGTCAGTAAATACCACACAGCGTGTGATACTGATGCTGGCAACCTGATGATTTTTGTGTGAGGTTGTCTCGAGTGGACGCGTGTATTGAGATGATTCCAATAGATTAGGATTAATCCGAGTACAACACCCAGGAGTGTGGAAGATTCCCAACACCATATATGTATTATATTACTTATTTTCCTATACTACTTGTTTTTAAGGAGTCTGAGTTGCTCCAAGTTTAGGATTAGTCGCAGATGATCTTAAATTGCGTTGTATGCTGGATAAATAAAAAGATAATAACTGGTGCTTGCTGCATTAGATATTAGGTTGTATGTGAATTGTTTGATGTATGATCATGTGCTTGTGTTTTCGGTTTGGATTTACTGGGCCTTTGTGCTTATTCATTTTGATTTTTTAGGAATAGGTGAAGGCCATATTGTGTATGACTTATCTGGCTTTGATGTATTCATAGAGCCTGGGGAGGATAATAGTGGATCTGACTACCCAGCTGATATGTAGATGGCTGGTTTGGAGTTAGGCTGATGATGATGAGTTTATTAGATTTCATTTAGATTTTTAATTGTAAAGATTTTATGAGTTATTAGTTTTATATTTCTTATGAAAATTTTATTAGTTGGTTTGGTTTATACCAATATGGATGTTTTCGGAGTTATGTTTTCTTGATTTTCATATTGAGTATTCCTTCATGTGAGTTTTGGAGTTATATGATGGAATATTGTGGATTATAGATGTATTAAGCCTTTGCGTGTGTCTTTCAAGAGAAGATATGTGGCGGGTTGTAATACCTTAGTTTAGGGCACTACACTTTATATATATTTTTATGTTGAAATATTTTTATTAGTAGTTAATTTATATACATTTAGTTATATTATTTACGCTAAAGTATAAAAAAAAATTTACTTGTGTTTTGCTCATTTTGCAAAGAAATAACCTAAGTAATTTTTTTTAAAATAAAGAGAGAACTTGGGTTTTATTAACATGCGTAAATATTAAGCGATATTACTAATATATAGCCCTTCTTCAAATTTCTATTGGATGATATATTGGTTCCCCAACCACGCGTCATACTCATTAGTTACCCACCTCTGCACTATTTGTCACAAAGGAGGAGATCAAACCATATGTCGAGATGGCCAAAAAAAAAAAAAAAAGGATTAGAAACCATATGTTGAGAACAAAAGGCAAATATGCTGTCTGTCTTTGGATATTCTCCTGCGAAGAAGCTTTTCAGAACTCAATAAAGCACAGAACTCCCTCCAGTTGACTTGCATCCTATAATTTTGCATCGATTGATGATAATATCCGACAAACTTCTGCAATGCGGAAACGTGAAGACAAGAAAATTCACACACGACAAACACAATAGCCGAACGCAGCTATGGAGACAGCTCGAATACGAGCAATTGGAGCAAATTGTTTTTTGTATTTTTTTATATCTTTTTGTACTACACTTGGTGATGAAGCAGCGTCATCGCATGCAAGATGATTGTAATGCTCTAACATGAAGATATTATAACTTGTCACATGTCATTCTCTTATAAGAACACGTTAAAGATAAATAATACTATACCACAAGTAAACATTAATAATTAACTCCAATATTCACATTAAAAGGGTACTTGTTTATAAATATCTCATAGGAGAAAACACTTAATCAATCTAAATAGTTTAAGCGAAAGCTAACTTTAAATCATAAACTTTAAAATATAAAGGAGTTCTCATAACTTGGTCTTAATTCATAAAACAAGAAATCTCTTAAAAGATAGGAAGTTCTATAAGCCATCAACTCGGTCTCAAAGCTATCTAGATGGTCTAATATCAGCAGAAATATCAAATCCACTATCGTCATCCCCATCATCCACAAATATATCAAAACCGGATAGATCATAACAAACTGTCTTTGCACCTGTTCCTGAAAAATGAAAGATGTAAACCCCGGTTTTCATAGTAACTGAGTAAGCTCCGTAAATCGGAAATCAAAACCCTAAATAGGATTAGTACAAGTAACCTAGAAACCCTAATTCCGGCTTTTCTTAGATTTCTATATAAAAGAACCTCTATAAGATAAATTAATGCGGATTATTGTTTTATAGTATATTTCGAACCATACAAAATTTTGATTTCGAAAAATTTTCTATTCCGAGCTTCATTACGGAAAAGCGAGCCCCGGAACTAGAAACTCAGAAAAATATTCCGGAATACTCGTTAGAACCGGAATTTTATAAGGATTTCAAAAATATATATTTTATAATTTTTCGGGCTATAAAAATTACAATTATAGCCTTTTTCCCGTATTTTCGTTACTACGATAAAGTAGATGTCTTATCTACTATTCCTTACTATTCACAAGTACAACCTACTACACACATACCCATACCCTATTCTTACAACCTTTCAATCACTCAATTCATTTCCTTTTCCAAGAAATTTTGTCTCTTAACAAATTATTACAATTAATACAATTATTACATAAATTCAAATTTCAAATGAAATCAAATATATCCCTCTCTCACTCCTTACATTGGAAGGCGTGAAACCCTCCCATTTTGGCTCCAAAATGCATTGTTTTATATTTTTTAACACTCACAAACCCTAATTCCTCTAATATAAATAACCCTTTACTTTTCTCTCTCTTCACTTTTCATTTCATTTGTTCAATTGTCCAAAAAGCTCTCAAACCCTCTCTTCTTTCTCAATGCCGTGACCTCCCTTACACCACACACACACACACAAGCTTCAATTTTCTTCTCCATTCCTCATCTATTTCAAGCCTTAGGTGATGATTCCTAAGCCTTTACACTACTTAATCTTGTAATGGCAAGATTATTCATGAGTATTTTCACTCAAAGTCCCCATGAGCTCTTGCTAGGGACAAAGAAAATGCTACTACATGAATATCAAGCCATCACAAGAGTAGATCTTGTGTTTGATCAAGTTTTTGTTGAAGATATTTCATGTTCATGCATGTAGGAGTGGAGTAGAGTAGAGATCTAGCATAAAATTTCATGTCCATGCTTTTAAACTTCATATCATGCATCATAAGTAGTAGATCTATCATTTTTACCACTCACCTTCATGTAGACATACTAGATCTCATCTTTATGTTGAGTTTATGTGCATTTATGGTCATAAATGCTTTTGTCTTGAGTAAATAACTTGCTAGTATGTAGATCTATAGGTAGATGAGTTAATGAAACCAAAAAGGAAAAGTTTTTGTTTGAAATACTCAAAGTCAAATTCGTATGGTTTTAAAGGCCTATTTTGAAAACCCTTTTATCAACTTCAAAACATGTATTTTACAAGAAAAATGAAGCCTTTAGGTGATAGATGGTGTTTGATGATATTTTCCATAAGTTTAAATGGGTTTCTACCAAAGGAAATGTTTAAAACAAGAGGTGAAGTCCAATAGAAATTTTGAGTTGAAAATCTTGTAGGCCAAATTCGTAATAATGGATAGATGGTTAGAAAACACTAGTTTTCCAACTTCAAATATGGTATTTTCTTAAATAAATAGAGTCCTTAGGGTATAGGTAAAATAAATACACAAAGTTCTAAGTATAAAATGCTTTTTCCTCAAGAGAATCAACTTGAAAATGAATTTTTCTAAATTCGGATTTTTGGACAAATCCTATTTGAAAACCTATTTACAAAGTGTAGAATGCAAGTTTTTTTAGAAATGAAGGCTTGGGTAATAGGTTTAATAAAGACTTAATTTAGATAAAGATAAATTGATTTTTCTTAAAGAAATAACCTCAAAACAAATGAGATAGTCAAAGTTAGTAAACTAGTTTTTCTTGAAAGTGTATAATCATGGAGTTATACAAGTAAGAAGTTTCTAATTTTTCCTTTTAGTAAATAATTTCAAAAGCATGCATGCATCAAGTTCATATCATATCATTCATGATAGGAAATCATCTATATTGCATGAGTAGTTGAACTATATGCTAGAAACATCACAAACATCCACAAAAAGTATTTTTCGGAATTGGAGTCTTCGGACGACCAGAACTGTTTCTCTGTTTGGTGACTTAAATATTTTCGAAACTTGAAAATAATATTAGGAATAGATAGATCTTTCGAAGTAGATAGAAATCGATATATTATATGCTCAATTCCGAGTCAAAATGAGTTAGATATGGTCATTTAAAGTTAGGACTTTATCTTATGCGGAAATTGACGAACTTAGTAGTTAGAATAGTTAAGTTATTAGAACCTTATGAGAAATACTCATTGAGGGTATTCTTTGTACTTAGGTGAATTGGAGGAAGGGTTACCACTCCCCGAGGACTATTACGACTAGTGGATTTCACTACATGGACAAGTGAGTTCATTTCTCAATTAATTATGCTCTTGGATGTGCTTGTAGTAGTAGTGGCATTAGACTTAGGAAAAGATAAAATTGTGATTGAATGATGATCTAAACTTGTATGAATGAACGATAAGTATATCGAGGCAAGCTTTGTTGCAATAACTTGTATGAGCTAGTATAGATTTGGAGTGTCTGAAATCTGTATGATCACTTCTAAAATTATCTAATTAATATGCCATGATTATATGAATAAATTGTACATGCATATCACGTAGTGAGTCACATTGCATTACGAGAATGCTTTTGGTGGGAACAAAAGTATGATCGGGAGGCAGCGGGTCTTTAATGAAGGGGACTAGGGTTGCATGACTTATGGACCACCCCATTCAAATAATGAAAACTATGGTTGCATGACTTATGGACCAACATTAAAATTGTGGTTGCATGTCTTATGGACCACCCCACTTAAGATTGGGACTATGGTTGCATGTCTTATGGACCAACATTGGAACTGTAGTTGCATGACTTATGAACTACCCCAAACCCCGAATGGAGGGCGTAAATCCATTCACATATGATTACCGGAAAGTCATATGCTTGCTTGCTCATTTGCTTGTGCATTCATATGGTTGCTTAATTATAACTTGCTTGTATAGATATTTTTAGCTTGATCGAGTATGTTATTTGGAAAATGAATCTCACTAAGCAATTAGCTTATACCCCAATAGTTTTGTTGCAGTGTCCCTATTTTTGGGTTGTTTCGAAAGGACACTTGTGCAGGTATATCATTGGATTAAGGAGCTTTTGAAGAAGTCGGGACCTAGTATAGGCGTGGACTTCTAGGAAAATCTCTTTAACGTAGACTCAGATATTTGTAACATGGAGCTAAACGATGTAGACTCCCATTATTTTGGCAGGGGTACGCCCCCTTGGTTTTTGTAAAATTTAACTATTTATCTGTTGTGATTTCTATTCTTAATGCTATGTATGCTTTCTTAAGACTACTCGATTCAAAGTGTGATCCTAAAAGTTGTGTAAGTACACCTTACACCCGATATGTAAACTTATGGGATGACTAAGGATGTCATACTTAAGTTTAAATATCGAGTGTGGTGAACTGTCGCGTTTAGGTACCCTTTGGGGCGTGACAAAAGAAATGAGCCGAAAAGCCCAGTACGCCAAACCACACACAGATGCATATGCACACACAACATATACAATCAAATGTAATTATTTCTAATACAAACATCATTTCTTATCTTATATTAGCCGGCAAGCAACACAATTTAGAATCATATGCACCTAGTTCAAAATCTGGAATAACTCATGACTCCATAAAAAAAAAATTATATAAAAATAAATAATTACACGTATATTAGTGTTAAAGAATCATCAACACATCGCGGCCTCTGCCAAAACTTAATCTATTGAAATCATTTCTATGCACGTGTCCACTCGAAATAACCTCACACATAGATCATCAGGGTGCCTAGGAAGTATCATACTCTGCATGGTCTTTACTAACCAAAGCTAAACACAAGTAGCAAAACATCATATAGAATTAAATTGATTTGATATTCTAACCCTAGACACATACAACAAGTAGATCTAAACCTACAAGCACATATAACAAACAAAATGAGGTCATACCTGATTCAATCTCAAGGAACAGGACTCAAATTCCACAAATATCCTGATTATATAAACACATAAATTTCAATACATGTCTTTCTGATAACTATTTTAAATCCAAATATATCCTAAAACCTAACCTCTAAAGAATTACAAAATCACACCTTATTCCTTAATTGAAATCCCAAAAAACCCTTCAACAGATCAATCTACTCAACAATCTACCAAATCCTAGATCACAATTCGATACCAATCAAACCAAAGAATCAATATAAAGTCATCGTAATGATAGAGGTTAAGGATTTATCAAATTATCTAGATCAAATCCTCAATGCTTTTTAATCGGAATACAACAATCCTTTAGAATCATTAATCTCACTCAACAACAATCTCCCAAACCCTAGAAACTCAATTTCATGCCAAATAACCAGAAATCAACAAATACTCATAACAACAACTTAAATGATCAAAACAAATACACTTACTAATACTTGATTCGGAATCCAACAAATCTCCAGATTCAAAGAAAATCAAATCTTCCTCAATTTCTCCTTCAAATAATATAAAACCCTAATGAAAAAAATCTAACAAATCTAGAAAATCTAAAGCAAAGATGAGGATTTGATTACCTTATCTAGACTATCAAACCCTCCTGGCAGCTAAGAACAATTTAGAGAAAGTCTGCTAGGTTTAGGAATGTTTTAGGTATGAAAAAAAAAAGGTTGGACATATAAAAAAAGACCAACCTTTCATCTCCTTCGACAAATATACGCTAGTAGTTTTTGAAATGTAAGCTAGCACTATAGCTTGGAGGTTGGCAGTGTAAACTAAAAATTTGGTGATATGGAAACAGTGCAGAGCTCTCGGGTCATTTTCCTTTCAACGTACACCGGCGTCTACGCAGACGATGTAAACTTCAAATTTGGCCGCGTACAAGATTTTGAGCATTTTTCATACTTCAACACTGCCTGTAAACCCCCAAATTTTTCAAGAATGGTTTTGGAATATCAAATCGAAACCGTAATGCTTGACTTAAGTTGAAACTGAACCTTAAACAAATTCGATCATGGGATTTCATAAGAGATTCTTCTAAAACAAAAATTGAAAATTCAATAATCAATTCAATTCAAAAAAATTCGAGCATGAGAAAGTCCATCTATCCTATCCTGAGGTAAACCCCTCAATTTTTAGGGTAAAGTTGGATAAACCCTAACCCTAGTCAAATCGGAGTTTTAAAAGTCAACAAAGATTAAGACAATCTAACAATTTCAACTCCAACAAACCCGCACTCTCAAACCTTAGGAAACGAAATTGAGTTAATGGCTTATAATAGTTTGTAATAATATAAGGAAATATAGAAATATCATATTCATGAATTTCGAGTATCCTTCAGACTCAAACGGGATCAGTTCTCGAAAAATATGTCCCGGAGCTCCGAATAATTAAAATTTTCCAATTATACCAAAAGACTCGTAATTAAACAAGGATTTCAAAAATATCAGTTTTAGAATTTTTCGGTAACTAAAAATATCAGATATAGCTCGTTTACATGTATTTTTATTACTACCGGTATTTTATATGTCTAGTCTACTATTCACAGTACTATTTCTACTATTCATTACTATTTTACTATCTCTACTTTTTCTTATACTTATTTCTTACTACCCATACACCTATTTCTTACACTTTTACATTTCCAATACAAACTTTATTCATATCAAACCTTACATATTATTACATTTCTTTACAAAAATTACAAAACAAATCACACTCCTCCCCCTCTACACATCCAAACCGGCGTAAGTCATCTCTCTCTCTCTCTCTCATTTATTTTCTTTTTTCAATTTATTTTATTACATCAAAATTCCACTCCAAAATTCTATAAATACCCCCTTCCTCCTTTATTCTTTCGCACATCCATTTTACATAACAAAACTCTACCAAAATTCTCTCTCAAAACTTCTCTCCAACAATCCCCTCTCACAACACTCTCTACCATCCTCTACTTTTCAAGAAAAATAACAAAACCCATTCATCTCTTTTCAAATCCTCCATTAAACCTTAGGTAAAAATTCTACCTATATTCTTTATCATGTTCATACAACTTAGCATGAGCTTAGTGTATGTTTTTTAAACTCATGAGAGTTAAAGAAGCAACAATATGTTCATGTTCATGTTTATATTTTACATTATGTTATTATTGTTATTATGTTGTTGTTACCATTGTTATTATTATTTTTGCTCTAATCTAACTTCTATATAGTATTATGTATATTATGTATATATATTTCTTTAGAGCATATAAGCTCACTTGTTATTTATTTATTTTCATGCTTTGCAATTTATTTATTTACTTGTTTTATGGAAATTATTAAGACTAGTCTTTCTAGTCTTAGACTTCTATATAACAGGTCAAAACGATTTTCTTTCTTTTCTTTCTTTTTGGGACTAGTATATTCTTAGCGTCGAAAGGCTTCCAATACATGATCGGGATACCTTGATGAAGTTAAGGTTCCCAATGCTTGACTATATTATTATTACGTTTATTTGCTTATGAGTATTTCTTTCTATGTATTATTCTTACTTTTTTCATTTCTACACAATCATATTCATGCATGATTAGAATGTTGTTGTCTTAAATAAAAATAAAAATGGGTTCTTTCTTAAACAAAGGAAAAATGAACTAGATTTCTTAACAAATGATTTTTCAACAAAAAGTCTAAGTATTGTTTTTAATAAATTCTTTTCAAAAGCTTAAGTAAGTTAATCTTAAGTTTTAAAGTATTAGTGCCCAAGATTTCTTCAAATGAAAGGAACTCATTTCTTTTATAAATCAAAACTAAATACTCCATAAAGATAGATTTTTTAGCATTAAACTTAAGATTTTAACTCAACTATATCTTTTATAAAACTTAAATAGGTTCACTATAGAGTTCGAAAATCACATACTAAGAAAGTTCTTCAAAACTTAAATTTTATATGTTATTATTCTCTTTTCAAGAATTAAAATGAAATTTTGCTAAGATCTAATATTGACAAATCTTTATTAAGAAAGCTTTTCTTATAAACTTGTCTAAAAAGAATTATTCTACCACATGATAAATATTAAGGATAAAATAAGTTTTTCAAATCAAGGTAAAATCAACTCACTATCTTAGAAACCAACTTAGAAAAATAAAATTTGGCAAGCAAGTAAAGTTTAAAAGGTAAACTTATTTTCTAAAGAAGAAAAAGGATATAAAAATGAGAGAAAAACATACATTTAATACAACTTTAAATATTTGATCACACAAAAACTTAAGGAATATTTTGAAAAGCTCATTTTTCAATCACTAGAAATAAAGTTAGTAGATAACTTAAAGAACCAAATTTTTTGAAATTAATTTTCTTTTGAAAAAGATAGGAAATGAAATTATAATAGGAAAACACTCACTCATAACAACTGAAGTGTATTTTAGTTTTCCTTCCAACAATTCAAAAAGGAGAAATTTTCAAAAGTTTTATCTTTTAAAACCCTTAAAGACAAATTGTTTATGAAATATCAATATTGAGACAACACTATAAAAAATCATGCATACAATATGAGCGTATATATATGTTCAAAGGATTTTTCCACTATATATATCCATATATTTTGCTTAAGGATTTTTGAGTAAAGTGAAGTTTGAAAAAATCATATTTTGTAAACTATAAATTCGCAACTATTCTGTACAGTAGTATTTTCCAACCCTAATGGCTTTTTATGAAAAAAATCACCTTAGAAATGGATAGATCTTTTTGAGTAGCTAGAAAACGGTATATTATTTGCGCAATTCCGAGTTAAAATGACCAAGTTATGGCTATCTTAATTTGGAATTACCTTTTATACGAATTTTAACGATCTTATGACATAGTTTTTGATAAGTACCATGGAATCAACAAGAAGTATTCATTATGTGTATTCTTCTTGATTAGGTGATCCCGAGGAGGAGTACTCATATCCGGAGGATTATTTTGATTAGTGGAATTACTGATCAACTCCTCCATAAGAAAGAAGTGTCGTCATGGCGGAGTAAGTTTATTTCCTACCTTTTACGTACTTGTTTGTACTCGTAACTAGAAGCACTAGAAGTAGGAAAAAAATGAAAATAAATTATGTATGATAATATTGGTTGAAAGAATGCTAAGCATACCGGGACATGAATCGTTGTTACTTAACTTGTGTTTTACTATTATAATGTTAGAGCATGTGCAAATTTTGTCATCATCTTTAAATTACTCTAATCATATATTATGAGCTGTATTAATTGATTCATGCATATTACGTAGTTAGTTTCGTCTCATGAGCTACTGTACTCGATGGGACAAGAGTATAGTAGCCGGGTTTGCAGGAGCCATAAATCTGCAATATGGGCGATTAGGAGCCTAAAAGAACTATTTCGAGATGGGCGAGTAGGCACCTGAAATAAACTACATAAGTTGGATTTTAAAGATGGGTTTTTAAGAGCCTAAAACACCTAACCCTGAATGGAGGGGTAAATTCATTCAATTGTATGATTTCCAGTAGATCATATGTATTGTTTGTTCATTTGCTTGATGCATTCATATGCTTGTTTAATAACTTGTTTAATAACTTGTTTGAAATTATTGATATGAGTACGTTAATTCAGGAATAATCTCACTAAGCTGGTTATGCTTATACTCCGATAGACTTTTGATGTAACAGGACTATATCTTTTCTGCCCGAAGACTTCATATACTCGAGTGGGGTTATGTTTTGAAAAGCTTCTGGAAATCCTTTGAAGATCTTAGGCTTAATATCCTTAATATCTTTTGGTGTTAGTATTGTTTTCTTGTGTGAAAGATTAAGTTGATATTATGATTGTTTGAAGATTTATAGGAGAAAAACCCCTAAGATGATGTAAGGATTATATTCTTATAATATTGAGATTAGATGGCTATTTGGATTTCCTATATGCTGTATTTACTATCTCGAACTATACATCCCACCGGTGTCTCCTATTGTTGTGATAGATGTCTTACATATGGTATTGAAACTTTCGCATGACTTTGGAAGTCATTCTTAAGTTTTAATATCATAAGTGATGGACTGCCACGTTTAGGGTGCCGTTTGGGGCCTGACACTGCCTCAAGTTAGTGGAGCCACAACAATGTATGCGGCAGTGCTCCTTCGTACACACGGTAGCGTTGAGCCGGTGTTCAACATGAAACTTTTCATCCTGATAAGATCATATTTTATACAAATCTTGATGATCAAAAGAGCTAGAATGGATATTGTTTTGATTAAATTTTATGTTTCAGGACTAATTTGGATAAAGAAATCAAAACAAGAGAATTTGAATGAAAAGAGGAAAAATTGAAGTCAAGGCCGGCAATTCAACATTAAAAGCCGCCGGCAATTTAGACGGCGTAAAATCCAAGGCCGTTGCAGCACAGCAGCTATTGCCTAGTAGAAGATTCAACTACCCTCAAAGCCGCCTCAAAGTCATGAAAACATGAAACGCTTGGGGAAAATGAAGCAACACATCTGTTGGAATGCCTACGCCGGTGTTAAAGCCGCCGGTTTTGGGACGGCATTCGTTTTAAAATCAGCCTAACGCTTCATTTCTGACCACATACGCCGGCTAGATCTACATCAAAGCCGCCGGCGTAGGAGCGGCCTACATTGTAACTGATATTGAAGGCTGCCAGTGCATTGTCCTGCGCAAAGGACAATTTGAAGATACGTCACCTGTAAGCCGCTGGCTTAGAATCCATAACTGCCGGCGTACATTGTGAAACAACAAAGTTCATTTAATGTTTTTGCACGAAATTTTTTCCTATAAATAGGGATTCTCCTCACTTTCAGAATCATCCAAGTATCCAATCATCCAATCATCCATTCCACAATCCTAGTAGCTCTAGAATAATTAGAACAAGCATTCCATAGAGTTTTTGAAGAGATATTTGAAGTCATACAAGATTTGCAAGTGAAGCTTTAGTATTTTGAATTGGTGATATCTATTCTTATTCTTTTATGCAATTCATATACTTGAATATTCTGATCATAATGAAATCATTTGCAATTTCTATTTGATTGTTGAATCAACATCCATGAGTATAAGTCCTTTTTGTGGAAGTTGATGAAGCTTTAAACATGCTAAAATGATTTTTGAATACATGTTATGAGATATTTAGAATCATAAAATATTCATATTGAATTCTGATTATTCATCATACTTTTGATGTATAAGAATTCTAATAACTTGGAAGGGAAATTAGGGTTCATATGAATTCATAAATTGAGATTAAATTGCAATTGCAGAAGCGGCGGAGTTTAATCTAGTTTAGAAATTGTCCATGAATATTAATGCAATGTTTTATGTTGATTTCTCACTAAGGAATTAGGAGATTTTAATATAAAGTATTAGTCAATTATAGAATCGGAAGATTTATAATTGTAATTTTGATTCCACTACTGATTTATCTAACGGAAGTTATTGAATTGTTTTGTGGTTTAAAAGGTTTTAAACTTTGTTTTTAAATCTTGATAATTTCTTATGAATGTTCATGAATCTAATTATCATTATAACATGAGTTCAAGTTGATTGGCAATAGTTTAAAGTGGATTCTGCTCCTTCCCACACTTTTCACCATATCCCTCTCTTTAAAAAGCTCATTGCTTCATATAGATAATTAGTTAGATAAATTAGTTTAACTTAATCATCTTAAAAAGATCAATTGCCTAGATATTAGTATTAATTGATAATTGTCTAGTAGTTAAAAAATCCTCGTGGGATCGACACTTTATTCATGCTATATTACAATAGAAGACCTAGTACGCTTGCTAGAAAGATGCTTTAAAATTCAATACTAATTACATCACATCACATCCTCCAACTTATATTTGTCATGTGATCAAAATATCACTATAATTAGATTTTTGTCCAAGTTAACCTTATAATTTTATTTCATTGGATATTTTTTGTCACGCCCCATAGGGGTATCATAAACGTAATAGTCCATCACATGCTATATAAAACCCTCGAATTACTATCTGAGTCTTTTGAGAGTCTTGTATGGATGTAAGGCGTTCCTTTACGACAATAGAATACTCTATTCAATGGAGTTAAGAAGTTTAATGCGGCATTCAATAGCATTAGATAATAAATCAAACGCATATATAAAAGTTACAAAGTCTAAGGATTACTCCCTCGCAAAAGAATATTAAAGGTCCATTACAGTCATCTAGAGTCTTTTGGTTTCCTGTGGAAGTCTAAACAAAAATTGAATACAACTTCTATTGGAAACGCCTAGCTCTTGTACCTGAGCTGTAGCCTACCTTGGCCTAAGCCAAATAAACTTGTATTGCAATAAATAAAAACTATAGAGCGTAAGCTATACTAGCCTAGTGAGTGAAAACTCCATATTGCAATTAAACATATCATTCAAGCAAGTGATTAATAAGACAAATGGTATGCATCAAACATGTGAATTCAACAAACATATGACTATCGAAAATCATATGTTGATGGACTTGTGCCCTCCATCCCGGGTAACAGATTATGAATCTTGCGGTATGACACCGTTTAGGTTCACGGTCAACCAACTCATATATTCGTTTTATGAATTACGATTAACTAACTAATATTCGTTTTATGATCACTAAACCAACTCATTCGTTTTAATGGATCACGAAAAAAACCAACAAGCTAAAGCTCCATCCTCATCGTGTTATGAATGAGTCAAGTTCATCTTAATTCCGAATAATCAATTATACCGGGTCATTTAGGTCGTCAAACAATATTCGCAAAAATCAATCCTAGCTCATCTATGCAAGCAATGATTTATCACCGGCTTCGATATTCTTTAAATTCATTCACATAACAACAACAGACAAATAAATTCCCCTATCAACCCCATCATGCATATTCATTTTATCTTTACTAAGCTAGTGCAGCTATCATTACAATCACAAGCAATAATTGAAATTGGAAGTGATACTCATTCGGCCATGGTACGCTGGTTTTTTAATAGTAGTAATCGGGTGGTAGGGATTTGTCGGTCTTGGGATCACCTACCAAAGAAGAATACCCTAATGAGTACTTCATCACTTAACTAATTCAATCTATGTGTCAAAACTAATAAAAATCGTGATTCTCGCTATTTGTGGAAGTTCCAACTTAAAACGGCCATAACTTGGTCATTTTAACTCGGAATTTCACAAATTTTATATCGATTTCTATCTACTTCGAAAGATATACCTAATTCTAGTATTATTTCCAAGTTTTGAAAACATTTAGGTCACAGAACAGAGGGATCAGATCTGATAAGTAACCATTCCCATTTCCGAAAAATAGTTTTTGCACTTGTTTGAAATGTATCTAGTTGATGGTTCAAGTATATATGAAGTATGAATGATTTCCTATCATGAATGACATGTGATGAGTTCAATGTATGCATGATCTTGATGATTTTTGGTAAAAGAAACTTTCAAACTCCTTAATTTTGCAAGACTCCAATAATAACTACTTCTTGAAAGTCCACTTTTCTAATCTTGACACCACACTAGTGTTCTGGATTTTATTCTTAGGAATTTCTAGCTATCTTATTTAAAAATGAGTCTTCATCACCTATACTACCCAAGACCTTCATTTCTACATAAAAATTTACATTTTTCACTTTGCAATTATGTTTCCAAATAGGCTTTACTCAAAAATCCGAATTTAAGAAAATCCACTTTTTGAATGATTCTTCTAGGGAAAACTTGTGTAATGCATTAAAATTTAAGACTTTACTATATTCACTACTTAAGGACTTCATTTAACACATCAAACATTCATTTTGAGCTTGAATAACAGGTGTTTACATAGGCATCATCCAAAGTTACGAATTTTACAAGTTGACTACTAACTCAAAATTTTCCATCTTGATTCCACTTCTTGTTTTGTACATTACTCTCATCCAAACTCGTTTCAACTTATAAAAATCATTACTTAGTGATATCTATTACTTATATCCTTTATTTTTCATATAAAACATGAGTTTCAAAGTTGTTACAAAGGTTTTTAAAATAGGGTTTGGAAGTCATACGAATTTTCTTTTGAACATTTCTAACAAAAACCTTTTCTTTTCAAGTTCCTTGTCTTATCCACATAAAAATCTACCAACTATCACATTTATATATACAAGACTAAATCTTTATGAGCATTAATACATAAAAACATAAAATATCTATATGAACATGAATGTCAAGTATAATATGAGTGTCTAAGTGCTAGATCTACTACTTATAGTGTATGAAGAGGAATTTAAGAGTATGAACATATATTTTTCATGTAAGATCTCTACTTTTATATGCATGAACATGATAATATTTCAAAAAAAGCTCATCAAACACAAGATCTACTCTTGTGATGGCTTGATATTCATGTATTAGCATTTTCTTATCCCTAGCACTTGCTCATGGGGATTTAAAGTGAAAACACACATGAATAATCTTGCCATTACAAGATTAAGTAGTAGTAAGACTCAAGAATCATCACCTAAAGAAGGATTTGATGAAGAAATGAAGAAGAAATGAACTTGAAGTGTGTGTGTGGGTGGGTGGTGGTGGTCACGACACAAAGGAGAGAAGAAGAGAGGATTTTGCTTTGTTAAAAATTTTGAAAGAGTAAAAATAAGGAGAGAGAGTGTAAACGAGTATATAATTAAGTAAATTAGGGTAGTTGTATTATAAAAGGAAAAAAATAAAACAAATTGAGGGAAAAATGGGGGAGGGGGGGGAAATGCACTGGCCATCAACTGAGAAAGAGAGGGAGAGATTTAATTTTATTTGAAATTATAATTTATGTAATAAAATGTATTAAATGTAATAATTTAGTAAGAAACAAAAATTTCTTGAAAAATAAAATATAATGAGTAGTTGTAAGGATGTAAGACTAGGGCATGGGTAGTGTGTATTGTAGGTTATACTTGTGAATAGTGATAAATAGTAGACAAGACATCTACTTTACTAGTAGTAAGGAAAATACAGGAAAAGGCTATAACTGTAATTTTTATAGCTTGAAAAATTATAAAACTCATATTTTTGAAATCCTTATAAAATTTCAGTTTTAAAGAGTATTCCGAAATATTTTTCTAAGTTTCTAGTCCCGAGGCTCGCTTTTCCGTAATGGGGCTTAGGAAGGCCCGGATTAGAAAATTTTCCAAAATTAAAACTTTCTATGGTTTGAAATATACTTTAAGACAATATTTCACATTAAATTATTTTATAAAATTTCTTTTGATATAAAACTGAAGGGAAGTTGGATATAGGGTTTCTAAGTTTCTCTCACAAGGCTTGAACTAATCCGGTTTAGGGTTTCGCTTTCTGGTTCCTGAAGTTTACTTGACTACTGGGAAAATCGGGGTTTACACTTTTATCCTTCTTTATACATTATTCATTTGTATATTACAATGACTATGCTAATTAGATACTACTATGGGGCCTAAAGTCTTATATTATTATTAGCCCATTTTGCATTTTAGTTACTTGTCTATTTTCTAACTTAGTTAAATCAATTTCATCAATAATACTCAACCCAGGCCCATCACTTATTTCTCCAACTTCTAACTTAGCTAAATCAATTTCATCAACAATACTCAACCTAAACCTATCACTCCTTTTCTCCGACATGTCCATTTGATCTAACTAATATAGGACAACTCGACACTTCCACTTCACACTGCCTTTCAGTTTCTGTTCTTATCTAAAACCCTAGTGCAAGTGCAACTTCAGGTCTGTTTGGATTGTCAGTTTTTTATCAGTATTGGTTTGGTATCGGTTTAGTTTGGTTAGTTTATGAGTAAAACTATCAGTTTTTCATCGCTATCATATTAGGATCAGTTCAGTATTTGTTTGCCACTAAAACGATGCAAAAATACTACCAAAATGATGAAACAAAAAGGCCCAAATCTGTCCTCAACTTTAATTTGGCATTACTCGATGGATATAAGAATTCCCTTCAGTTTACATGACCCCATCACAATGTTTGGAACTTTCTTCACACCTATCTCCTTTCTCTTCCTCTACGAAAGCCTCATTAAAGAAAGATCCCCATTTTTTATACTTCCATTTACCTTAGGACTCTCTTCTTCTATCTCTCTGCTAGTGATCGAATTCCATTAAAGAAATGTCTTAACATTTTCAAACTCTTGTTCTTGGGAATCAAAAGTTCCTTTAAATGTGACTCTAATAATGCTTTGCTTCTCCTTCTATTGAAATATTAAATGGGTGAGATTGAACCTAAAGGAAAAAAAAGGAAGAAGACAATGTGGGTGAGATTGAACCTAAAGGAAAGAAGGAAGAAGACAATGTGATGGATTGTCTTTTGTGTGGTGTTTGGTGAAGAATGTTAATTTTTTTAGATGAATTTGAGTTCTTTACATTTTTCGTTCGTGAATTTAGATGTGAAGTTGGATGATAGTAAAAGTTATCATCTTTTGTCCAAAGTTTTCCTTTTCATTTTTTTTTCCCCGTTTCTTCCTCAGTTTTTAAAAGTAACTAGTTGAATGTATGGTTTTTTAAAGAATATTGATAAATATATAAGATATATTATATATAGTTATTTATAGATACGTAAAATGATATAAATATTTGAAAATTTATAATATTTTGAATTATTAGAATTTTTTTTATAATTTTATATACAAAGGTTTGTTTTTAAAAGGTATAAATATTTTAAATAAGGAAAGGTATTGGTAATGGAATATATCAATGATTAAAATTTTTGGAAAAAAAATAGAATCTTAAAAAAATTAAGAAAAAGGTTAAGAATTATGCTGTATAAAACTTACATGATGTTAAAAGTTAGCATTAATGTAGTGCTTTTTCTATTTTATTATAAAAAAATGGTGATTTTTATGAAATTTAAGGATATAAAAAGGTGTTGTAGAAAATATACCATACAAACATACATACATATATATGATGGCTTTTCATGAACTGTTAATATAAAAAAGTACGATAAAGTATTTCTAAAATTATAGATTATAATATAATTGCTAATAGATTGTTATAATAAATTTTATATAATTACATTATATGTAATTTGCATAATTATTCATTACTTTTTTTTATATATAAGTTGTAAGTGTCACGCTCGAAGGGGTATCCTAAACATGGCAGTCCGCCACATAAGGTATTAAAGCCTAAAAATAACTTCTCGAAGTCACACAAAAGCTTCGACACCATATATGTAAGGCATCTATCATAGCAATAGGAGACACGAGTGGGAAGTGTAGTTTGAGAAAGTAAATATAACATACAATAATCTAAATAAACATTATCATCAAAATCATAAAAATATAGTCTTTATCATCTTATGGGCATACTCCCGCTGAATCTCCAATATTCAAAATATAGTTTGGGTCTTACATATAATAACAACTATAACTATAAGGATTTTAAAGGAAATCTATTCTAAGGTCTTCAAAAGGATTTTCCTAAAAGCTTCTTAAAAGCATAGACGAAGACCTTGGGAAGAGATATTGATCTTGCATCAACAAAAAACTATTGGGGTGTAAGCACAAATAGCTTAGTGAGAATATTCATGAATTAACATTCTCGTATCAATAAAATCAAACAAGTTATTAAACACACATATGAAATGCGGTAAACACGTGAGCAAACAATACATATGATTAGCCTGAAATCATATGTTTGAATGGATTTATGCCTTCCATTCGGAGTTAGGCATTCCAGGTTTTTAAAAACCCATCTTTATCATCCAACTTATAGTACTTTTAGGCTCCTACTTGCACCATCTTGAAATATTTCTTTCGAGCTCTTATTCATCTATCTTGGTAGTCTTGTGGTTCCTGCTATTACCTCACTATTATACTGTAATATACAAATAAATAAGTTATAAAGAAGGATAAAAATGTAAATTGATATAAAATAAGAAAATTTTAAGGTAAAAAACTAAATATTTTCGTATTGTGATCAAATGGTAGAAATATGATAGAAAATGGAAATTGATAGATTGTACACCGGTTTCAACACCACTGGCATAGGATCGAGCACTACTGGCATATGTATATGTGGCTTAGGCAATGTTGAGCCAGCATTGATTTTGTAAATTTTGACCAGAATATTGTACACTGTCAGCTTATGTATGTACACCGCCGGCGTACACCTCAAGAGAAATGACCCAAGAAGAATGGCAAGGCGAAAGGCCACCAGCCTTTATGTTTACACCGCTGGCCTTAGATTCATGCCGTTGGCATACGTTATAAAAACTGCCAGTGTATGTGTTTCGGAGGAGATGAAGAGTTGCACAAATTTCCTTATATCCATCCTAAACACACTCTTAAACCTAGATATTCCTTCTCTGAGGGTCATAGCCGCCAAGAGGATTCAAAGGTCCAAATAAGGTAATCAGATTACTATTTTTCTCAAGATTTATGAGGAACAATCTTTTTCTTAGGGTTTTGTTTATGATTTTTGAAGGAACTATTGAAGAGAAACCCTAATTAAGTTGGACATCTGATTTTTGGTGATATAAAGGATTAAGAATCGACACTAGGTAAGTTTGGATTTTTTTTTTTTTTTTATCTCTATGGTTATATGGAAATGATATGGAAAACCTTAGGTATATTAAACGTAAAACCCAACATTCGTTAAATGGAATCGAACCCCAAGGATCGTCTAAGAAACCTAGTAGAAAACCGTGACCCGTTGGTTGAGTAATCCTAAGAACCTTGATATAAGGATCTTGACTCTTTAGGAAATACCAACCAAGAACCTTGGTATAAAGGAGGAAGCCACAATCGGGGATGAAAAACCCGATTGATAAGTCATGGTGAATGCCACGAGTAAAAACCCGATAAGTTCAAACAAGTTCTTTCCATAACTCAAAGAGAAAAAGCTCTCAAATTTTCATTCATTCATTCCAGTCTAGTCTCAATAGATTACATAAATACAAGAAAAAATAAAAAGATATATAAAAGAAATTCAAACTAATCAATAAATACAATGACGCCATCTAATCGTCATTAGGAATTATTTTCTATTGAATTTATGGTCTGAATTGTGATGAATGGATTATAAGGTTTGGAAAAATCTGTTGAGAAGATTTGTTATTCTAGAGGGGTATTGTATTTTGATCAAGGAGAAAGGTGTAGATTTCTATTTTTATTGAGATTAGGGTTTTAGATGATATTTAGATTAGGATTACGTAATGAAAATTTGTATTTTGAAATTTGTATGTTTATGTGATTAGGGTTTTGGTGATTTAGAGTCCTATTCTTTGGAAATTGATTTAGATACGATCTTGCCTTGTTTGTTTTATGTGTTTGTAGGTTAAGATTTTTTTGTTGTATGTGCTATAGGTTTAGAATTTCAAATTAACCTAATTCTATCTAACGTATTAAATTGTTTTGTTGCTTGTGATTGGTTGCGGTTAGTAAAGACCATATAAAGTATAATACTAATGCTAGAAACCTAATGATCCTTGTGTGGCGTTGTCCCGAGTGGAGTTGCACCTGGATATGATTCTGGTACATTAGGTTTTGGTAATATGGTTGTGGGTGTGTAGGAGATTCTCAACACCAATATATTATCTATTTTCTATATTGCGTGTTATTATGGTATTATGAGTTACTCCAGATTTAGGACGAGATGCATATGGTTCCGAATTGTGTTGTTTACCGACTAATCATAGATAATAAATTGTGTTTATTGCATTAGAAATAGTTACATGTTAATACATATGTTGTGTGAGCATATGCATTTGTATGTGGATTGGCATACTGGGCTTCTGGCTCATTCCATTCATTTTTCAAGAACACGAGAAGATCAGATGATTTATGATCTTTTTGGTTATGACATCTTTATTGATAATGGGGATGGTGATAGTGAACTTGACTTTCCTACTGAGGATTAGTAGATAGGATTTCTGGAGATAGGAAGAGGATTTAAAATTTAAGAAGTTTTATTTGAGGTTGTTATCAGTTTTGAAAGATTTAATATGTTTTATGAATTTAAGAAGAACATGTGGCGGGTTGTCATGCTTTCAGATTAGAGCGTTACATATACTCTCATCCCACTGAGGCATAGTAGCTACATGCAATGTGACTCACTTCATGATATGCATGAATCTATTAATTTAATTCTTGATGTGCAATTAAGATAATTTAAAGGCAATCATAGAATTTGTAGACACGCCATCAAGAAAATAAAACGCAAATTTAATTAACAACAATTCAAGTTTCGATATGCTTAGTATGTTTTCAACTAATATCTTGCATATTGTAAACCCGTGAAATTCTCATAATTTTTAGAAAATAATCATAGAAGTTAGAAAGTAAAAAACCGAAACCATGAAAATCAACCTAAGTTAAAATCATAATTTTAATAAGGTCAAACACGATAATTCTTAATCTTGAGAAAAAGGAAACCCTCAAAACAAAATAGAAAATCCAACTATTAGTTGATTCAATTCTATACACCAATCAAATCATCTATCCGATTCCTAACACGCAAATCAAGACGATATATCCAAATAACGCTCGACAATGAAATACTATAGACCTTAAATCCTTCGGTGAATTTTAGAATCAAAAGTTTCAATTTTCATCAAAAGTCAAACTGAGTCATCCCATAACCCTAGACTCGGTTAAACGATCCTGAGAATTGAAAAATATTAAATAATCACAAATAAAATGAAAAAACCCATAGACATTGAACTAAAAATAAAATACGGATAAAACCCAAAATTTTATAATTATAAGAATAAAATCAACAAGCCGGAAGTCATACCAGAACCCTAAAAGTCAACAAAGCTTATAATTAACCCTAGTGTGTAAGATCCAACAATCACATGCCTTTAAACACTAAACAACGAAATGTAAATAATTGTTGATAATAGTTCATAATAATATAAGGAAGCTTAAAAATATCACATTCGCGAATTTCTAGTGTCTTTGGATCCGAACAAGATCAGTTTTCAAAAACCGTGTCCCGGTACACTGGATGGCAAAAATAATCCGTTAATACCAATAGACTTGTAAAATATAAGGTTTTCAAAAATATCAGTTTTAGAATTTTGTGGTAGCTAAAAATTACAGATATCGCATTTATACACGCATTTTTATTACTATCGGTATTTTATTTGTCTAGTATACTATTCATAGTACTTTTTTACTATTTATTACTACATAAATTACTATCTCGCCTTTGGGTATTCCCTCTCTCCCTCATGAAACTACACTCCCCTGAATCAGTATCCTCCATCTCTTCTAACCTCACTCCCCCTCTTGAAGGCCTATTGGTTCTTTGCCCTACAAAATTGCTACCTGATGGTTCCTAATCTGCTCCATCTTATCTATCCTCTCATGAACTTGCTCCATTTCAGCACTTAACATTTTTCTCATCTCACCTAGTAAAGCGTCAATCAACAATTTATTATCTACTTCTTCCTTCTTTCCACCAGTTGGACTTCGATCAGTCATATTGCTACAACAAAAAGGTTAGTAATAACACAAATAATATAGGCCTCACAATTCACTCCCTCACCTATTTATACTCATGGATGTGGGTTCACTCGTGTTTCACTCCACAAGTAGATGTTCCTCTCAACTCACTCTTATAGGTTCTTTGATAAGAACTCTCTTTAATAACTTTCCTCAATATAAATCACTAAGGGAATTCAACTTAACCAACAAATGATTCCAAATCAACAAAAGATGAACAAAAACGATAACAAGGACTCCAACAAATACATAATGACATAAACTAGAATGGAAAGACGATATAGACAATATACTGAAATCTTCTCTCTTCTTTTTTTTTGGACGAATTTTCTTTTTTTTTTACTAATTTCTCTTTTTTTTTCTTTTTTGTATCTGCACAAATCTGAAAAAAAAATATCACAAATTGGAACGAACGAACTAAAATGTTGAGAAAGTCGTAATTTTTTTGGTACGAATTCCAAGGAAATGAAACAAAGAACAAATATTCGAAAAGAATAATTAAGATAATGGATAGATTTACTTGATTCAAGAAGCCGAAGCTCTGATACCAAATGATGTGAACCCTAGGTATTTTAAACCTAGAACCCGGTGATCGTAATTTGAAATCGAAACCCCAAAGATCGTCTTGAACAAGATTGGATTCGGAACTAGACCCCAACCACACCTGTTGATTGAAACCTGAGTTATCAAGATGATTTCCCCAAGCGCTTAGATTGAAGAAATCAAAATAGGAATTCTTTTGCAAAGAACGAAAGAGAGAGTGCTTTCCAAATTCTGTTTTTCATTCAATGATGTTCTCCTGTTTACAACCATATATGTCTATATATAATAAAAGAAAAAGACTAAAAGACACATGGGAAAAGACCCAAAATGTCGACATAAAACAATTCTCAAAACAAATAATAAACCCGGCATAAAAAAACTTAAAAAAAAACATTACTGGAGACTAAAAGTTGTGTTGGAAAAGTCCAAATATTAATAACTGGTCCAAGAAGCTTTATCGCACTTCTTGAAGTCTTCAGCATTCGGGTTGAAAAATGTAAATATTAATAACCGGTCCAAGAAGCTTATCACACTTCTTGAAGTCTTCAGCATTTAATGTAACATTCATCTCGGGATTCTCCATGCCTTTGACCATCTCTTTGGAAGCTTAAATAATGTGAATTAATGTCGGTTCTTCTTTGGTGGAGTTTGACTCCTTTTCTTGCAACTCCATCACTTCCATCACTAGACTGTGCAAAGCTTCTTTCATTCGTTTAGCTTTAGCTCTTGTCATTGGTCCTCCAATGCCATGGAGTGGATCACTGGACTTTGGCTCTTGAATTCTCAATGCTAGATGATCCTCATCAATCTATCTCTACTTTTTCTTACTATCTATTCTTACAACCTATATACCTATTTTTTTACAATTTTCTTTTCCCACAAAAATTCTACACTACATATTACTAAACTTCTCTTATACTTTTCTTCTAAAATTAATTTTCAATCATTTTCTCTCTCTTTTTCCCCCTTTTGCTGTCCACCCTCTCTCTCTTCACTCTCTCAATTATTTTCTTTTTTAATTAATTTAATTACATCTAATTTTCACTCCAAAACTCTATAAATATCTCATTCCTCATTCATTCTTTCACACAACTCATTTTACTAGCAAAACTCTCTCAAATTCACTACTAAAAATCTCTCCATAAAGATTTCTCTCTACCAAAACTCTCATTAACCAAACACTCATAAAAATCTTCCTCCACATACAAATCATATCTTATTTTCTACTACCCATATAATATCTTATTCATCTACCATCTTCATACCACATAAATACTTTAGGTAAAACTACTTCAAACCATTTAGTTTATCCATGTTATTAACTTTCAACATGACATATGAATTGTTTTAAACTCACATGAATAGTAAAAGCAACAACTGTTCACGTTTATTCTTGCACATGAAATTCCTATTTTATTATCTTGATATTAGCTTTATATATGTTGTTATTATTCGTTATTATCATTATTATTATGCTAACTTCTTATTCATATCTAACTAAATATATTTGATGCGAACCTTAGGTATTTTAAACCTAGAACCTGGTGATCGTAATTTGAAATCGAAACCCCAAAGATCGTCTTGAATAAGATTGGATTCGGAACTAATCCCAACTACACCTGTTGATTGAAACCTGAGTTATCAAGATGATTTCCCCAAGCACTTAGATTGAAGAAATCAAAATAAGAGTTTTTTTACAAAGAACAAAAGAGAGAGTGCTATTAAAATTCTATTTTTCATTCAATGATGTTCTTTTGTTTATAACCATATATGTCTATATATAATAAAAGAAAAAGACTTAAAGACACATGGGAAAAGACCTAAAATGTCGACATAAAATAATTCCCAAAACAAATAATAAACCCGATATAAAACAACTTAAAAACAATGTTGGAGACTAAAAGTCGCGTTGGAAAAATCCAAATATTAATAATTGGTCCAAGAAGCGTTATCACACTTCTTGAAGTCTTCAGCATTCAATGTAACTTTCATCTCGGGGTTCTCCATGCCTTTGATCATCTCTTTGGAAGCTTGAATAATGTCAATTAATATCGGTTCTTCTTTGGTAGAGTTTGACTCCTTCTCTTGCGATTCCATCACTAGACCCTGCAAAGCTTTTTTCATTCGTTTAGCTTTAGCTCTTGTCATTGATCCTCCAATGCCATGGAGTGGATCACTGGACTTTGGCTCTTGAATTCTCGATGGTAATGATCCTCATCATATTTACGTATTTATTTATATAATCTTTAGAGCATATAAGTTCACTTGTTATTGATGCGCTCAAACCGATCGTATCAAACTTTAAAATTTATAAAACTCTGTTTAAGGTAGGAAGGTTGCAAACCCCGGCTTTCCTGATAATCAAGTAAACTTTGAAAACCGGAAACCAAAACCCTAAATCGGATTAGTCTAATCCTTGTGAGAGAAACCTAGGAACCCTAGATTCGGCTTTCCTTTGGTTTCAAATTAAAAGAACTTTTATAAAATAATTTAATGTGGAATATTGTTTTAAAGTATATTTCAAACCATAAAAAGTTCTGATTTCGAAAAATTTTCTGTTTCGGGCCTTCCCAAGCTCCATTATGGAAAAGCAAGCCCCGGAACTAGAAATTTAAAAAAATATTCCGAAATACTCTTTAGAACCAAAATTTTAAAAGGATTTCAAAAATATAAAATTTATAACTTTTCAGGTTACAAAAGTTGCAGTTATAGCCTTTTCCCTTATTTTTTTAACTACCGGTAAAGTAAATGTCTTGTCTACTATTTATTACTATTCATAAGTACAACCTACCACACACACAACCCATGCCCTAGTCTTACATCCTTACAAACACTCATTATATTTTCTTTTCCAAGAAATTTTTGTCTCTTAACAAATTATTACATTTAATACTTTTTATTACATAAAATTACAAATTAAAACAAAACTCTCTCTCTCTCTCCCTCCCAAGCAAGCCCGCACTAACCCATCCCCCCCCCCCCCCCCCCCCCCCCCCCCAATTTACTCTAAATTGCTTCATTTTAATTTTTTTTATAATACAAACAAACCGTAATTTTACTTAATATAAATAATCTCTTTTCTTTTCTCTCTCTTTCACTTTATTTCATTTGTTTAAAACTCACAAAAACCCTCTCTTTTTGATGAGAATCAGATGGCGTCATATCATATTTAAGTTTATGTCTTTTTAGGATATTTAATTTTCTTAGGGATATTTATTGTATTTATTATTTAGTTTGAATTTCTTTTCCTTGTATTTATTACCTAGTTTGAATTTCTTTTAAGTTTTCCATGTATTTATATTTTTTGCTTAATTTTTAGGCTAATTAAGCCTATAAAAGCCCATCATATATAATCTTTTAAAAGAATGAAATGAATGAAAATTTGAGATCTTTTTCTCTTTAAGTTCTGGAAAGAACTTATTTATGAACTTATCGGGAGTTTCCTATGGCGTTTAACCCCTTTGACTTATCAATCGGTTTGCCATCACCGGTTGTGACGTCTACGACTATACCAAGGTTCTTGCCTCCATATAGGCAATGGGTCGCGGTTTCCACCAGTTTTCTTAGACGATCCTTGGGTTTCAATTCCATTTGACGAACGTTGGGTTTTAGGTTTAATATACCTAAGGTTTTCCGTATCACTTTTCTCTCCTCCAAACCGTGAGCTCTCCATCACCATCACACATACACAAGCTTCATTTCTTCTTCATTTCTCCACTTGATTCAACCTTAGGTGATGAATCCTAAGCCTTTCTACCCTTTAATCTTATAATGGCAAGATTATTCATGAGTATTTTCACCTTAAGTTCCCCATGAGCATTTGTTAGGGACAAGAAAATACTAATACATGAATATCAAGTCATCAAAAGAGTAGATCTTGTGTTTAAATAAGTTTTTGCTGAAATATTTTCATGTTCATGCAAATAAAAGTAAAGTAAAGTAAAGTAGAGATATTATATAAAAATCTATGTTCATACTTTTAAACTTCTTTTCATGCATCATAAGTAGTAGATCTAGCATTTAAACACTCATAATATACTTGACATTCATGCTCATGAATACTTTGTATTTTCATGCATTAATGCTTAATAAAGTCTTTGTCTTATATATATATAAATGTTGTAGTTAATAGATCTTTAAGTAGATGAGACAAGAAACTTAAAAAGGAAAGGTTTTTGTTTGAAATGTTCAAAGAAAAATTCGTATGACTTCAAAGCCATGTTTTAAAAACCCTTGTATCAACTTTAAAACTCATGTTTTATGTGAAAAATGAAGGGTATATGTAATAGATATTATTAAGTGACGATTTTTATAAGTTGAAATGAGTTTTGATGAGATTAATGTGTAAAACAAAGAGTTGAAACAAGATAGAAAATTTTGAGTTATTAGTCAACTTGTGAAATTCGTAAATTTTGATGATGACCATAAAAATACCTATTATCCAAGCTCAAAATGAAAGTTTTATGTAATAAATAAAGTCCTTAAGGAATAGGTATAGTAAAGCCTTAAATTTTAATGCATAAAACAAGTTTTTCCCAAATGAATCATTCAAAAATTAAAATTCTAAAAATTCAATAAACCTTATTTGAAAACATATTTGCAAAGTGTAACATACAAATTTTTATGTAAAAATGAAGGTCTTAGTAGTAGATGTTATGAAGACTCGATTTCAACCAAGATAACTAGAAATTCCAAAGAATTAATCCAACACACAAGTGAGTTGTAAGCCCCGGAAAATTTCAGATAATTATTTCAAGATGAACTTTGAAAATAAACCCTAAAAATCACTTCAAATTAAAACCGAATTTCGACAAGTTCTAAATCACGAACGAATCCAGAAATTTCTTAATCTTCAAAAAATGAAAATCCTTAAAAATAAAATAAGAACTCAACATTCTTCAAATTCAAAACCACGGTGTACAAAAATTTCCATATTGAACTCTGACTTATAAAATCGAGTAATATAAAGCCGAAAAACAAATTATTAAAAAGTAAATAACGATTAACTTTCGAAAATGAAACTCAATTCAAAGAATTCCGAAAACATTGAGAGATATTAAATACTTACAAAAAATCAAATTTAAAATAAATTTCTCAAATTAAATAAGTTGTATAAACTTAAAATATCAGTTTCCAGATTGGCAAAGACCTAAACCGAAAAAATCACCCGGAAACCCTATGTGGAATACAATAGTTTAAGTCCGGCAATCTAACACGCCTAACCTTGGAGGCCGAGATGTAGTTTAAATATGTAGAATAGCTCGTAGTAATATAAGTTTGTTTAAAAATATTAGATTGGTAAAATTTTGACCTATTTCGAACCCGTTCGGATATAGACTTCGAAAAGCGTGTCCCAGGGCTCGAGATATAAAAAATATACCATTAGTATCGTTAGACTTGTAATTTCATAAGATTTCCAAATATATCATTTATATAATTTTTCGGGTTATAAAAGTTATAGTTATAACCTTTTTATTGTATTTTCATTACTACCAGTAATTAATTATTCTTTTGTACTATTCAATTTTATTTCATTACACAATTTTATTATTCTTATAAAGCCCTATAATTTTAGATAAATATTTTATATATTATAGAAAATTTTGTTTTTTTTAAATTTAGTTAGTTCGGGCTTTTATGGGATCGGATTTTGTTTAAGACCCAATACTAAAAATAAAATAAAATAATTTAATAATTGGAAAATATTTTAAAAATATTTTTATTTTCATAAAATAATTTTTTAGAATTTTTCGGGTTATAAAAATATCATTTATAGCCCATATTCATGTATTTTGATCATACCGATAACATATTTGTTAAAATACTAAAATAACTCAAATAATTATTTAATTTTAATTATGAAAAATATGCTACAAATATTTGGAATAATTTTTCTAATTTTATTTTATTTTATTAAGAAAGTACTTTTACAACTCATACCTTCAAGTACACTTTACACATATCACTTCCTTTTCACTTCAATCTTTCTATACATTATCCCAAACTTCATGGGAGATTTTTCCCTCCTTTATGGCTGCCATTTTCCTTTAAATTACTCCATTTTTACTAAATTAATTATATTCTACTCCTTCTTAAAGAAGCTACATAATACATTTATTTCACAATTCAATTTCAAGTCAAATTTCAAAAAACCCTCTCTCTCCTCTCTCTCTAATTCACGTGCAGCATACTCACTCCTTGGCTGCCCTTGTTTTATTTTTTTTCCTCATTTAATACACTCATTTTCTCTCTCCTTTCACATCTCATTTTTCTTTTTCATTCCTTAGCTTTTTCTCTCTTTTTCCTCTCTTTTCTTCTTCTTCTTGCTCTTGTTCATACAAGGAACAAGCTACCCCCATTTCTTCCATGAGCCTCCATGCATATTTCTTGAAGATTTTTAAGTAAATCTTCTTCTCAAAGCTTCCATAGGTGATACAGGTAAAGTGTAATAAAAATTTCATGCATCAAATGACCTTCCATAAGCTTAAAAGCTTAGGATGATGATGCCAAAAATGAAACACTCCTCTTCTCCATTATTATTATCTTGTATCATTATTGTTTCCTTGTTTAGAGTTGTTATATTTTGTAGATCTAACTTTTTATAGCTTTGATTTTTGTTTATGCCTTAGGTCTTGTTATTTGAAGTTATTATTTTTGTTATTACTTATGATTTATGCATATATTCCTCATTCACATGTGTTCATGCATTTATAACTAGTGTAGTAAACTAGATCTAGTGTTTTGAGTTCATAAATGCATTAGACTTTGTTTTATGTTCATGAACAACTTGTAATAGTATGATGATAGTAGGAAAGTTGTAGAAAACTCAAGATCTATTTTATTTTCAACAAAAATTATTTTTGAAAATTCGGATGAAAATGGAACCATATTTAGAAAAAGATGTTTTTCAACTTCAAAATGTATATTTTCATTTAAAATGAAGGGCTTAGGGTATAGATAACATAAATGAAAGATTTTGATGAGTAAAGTTTAGATCTATGAGTTTATAGTTTACTACCATGCATTTCTTTTATACTCATGTTCATATTATGTGTAGATCTTAGATTTGAACTTGAACAAAAATAGTGAAATTCGTATTTCGGCAAGATCCCTATTTAAAAACCACTTTCCAAGTGTCAAAATGTAAATTTTTACTTAAGATGATGAAGGCTTAATGTATGTATATCATCAAGACTTCTTTTTATAAGAATCAAAGGTGATTTTCAAAAGTTATTTTCAAAATAAAAATCTCATTTTCGGATTTTGGCCAAGGCATATTTTAAAAACATGTTTTCCAACTCAAAAATGAAGTTTTTATTTAAGAAATGAAAGGCTCTTAAGATATAATATGTAAGGAATGGATTTTCATAAGTTTAGATAGATTTTATCAAAAGATATATCCAAAAATAAATTTTGTAAATTCGGATCCCAACCAAGACCATCTTTTAAAACCCATTTATCAACTCTAAAACTCATGTTTTATGTGAAAAATAAAGGGTATAGGTAATAGGTATCATTGAGTAGTGATTTTTACAAGTTGGAATGAGTTTTGATGAGATTAATATATAAAACAAGAAATAAAATCAAGATGGGAAATTTTGAGTTAGTAATCAATTTGTGAAATTCGTAATTTTGAATGAAGGCCATAAGAACACCTATTATCCAAACTCAAAATGAAAGTTTATGTAATGAATGGAGTCCTTAAGTAGTAGGTACCATAAAGTCTTAAATTTTAATGCATTAAACAAGTTTTCCCAAAGAAATCATTCAAAAGTGGATTTTCTAAAATTCGGATTTTTGAGTAAATCCTATTTGAAAATATATTTGCAAAGTGTAAATGCAAATTTTTGTGTAAAAATGAAGTCCTTAGTGGTTATGTATGATTGAGCCCTAATTTCCTAATATCAAATGATTTCTATTTAAAGAAATCACTCAAAAAACTAATTTTTACAAAATTCGGATTTTGGAATCAATGCCACTTGAAAACATGTTTATAAAGTGCAAAACGGAAATTTTTATGTAGAAATGAAAGTCATAAGTATTAGATATAACGAAGACTCAATTTCAACAAAAATAATTGTTGGTCCCAGATATGCAAACAAGAGGGGAGGGGTGAATTGTTTGCTTTTAAAAAATTTTGAAAACACTTAACAAATTAAAAACTTCGGAAACTTCTTTTAACAATTAATTTAGAGAATCAGATTATAACATAGATAAATATTGTTGCTTTGTAGAACTTAAAAAGAAAATGATTTGAACAACAATATAAACAATTATAACCAGTAAAAATTGCAAGGTTGTAAAGTGCAGAAAATTAAATGAGCCTAGAAATTTTTAGAGGTTCCTCCTTGCGAGTACGTCCTCTCTTCCAGCTCCACTGCTGGGGATTCGGTTTCCAACCGGGTCTTTCTACTAATCCAATTAATCAAAAGAGATTACAAACACAATCGAATCTTGTTCTATCTCACAAGCCTATATCCATTGGCTAAACACAAACTACAAGATTATTTATAATCCTCTTAACAACTCTCAACACACTCAATACAAGAGTAGAGAATCTTCAATCAAGAGTTATAATAGACACACTAAGTATTTGAGCACAAGAACACAGAAGAAAGTAAGTTTTGGAGCTTTGCACAAAGTGTCTGACTAGTATTTGACTAGTGTCTGACGAAATGTTTGATGAAGTAGAAGTATAATATTGAAAGTAAAATTTCAGCTTGTGTAATTTTGGGTTTTTTCAATCTCGTATCTTTGTTCTGTTTTCACCTGAAACATTATACATATATATATAGATATAAAATATCCTGGTCTTTTTCCTTCAGTTCAATGGACTTCAACAACTTCATCCTTATCCATCAAAACAAAATTTGCCGTTGGAGAGTATAATGATATCCTGTAATATCTTCAAAAATACAACTTCTGGTTGGTAAAAGAATACGAGGAGAGAGATAGATAAAAGAGAGATTATCTCGTATTTTGAAAAACCAATCTGGAGAGAATTTCGTATAAGGTTCTTTGCTGGAATATTTTCCTGATACTGTGGAATAAAATCTTAAACAACAAGATGAGTTGTTGCTGTAACTAAAAAGATATCACACAGTTTGAAAAGATCTATATCCTTACCGATTTAGAACAGATTTGAAATTTATTCAAATCTTCCCATAAAATCCGAGATTTAGATATGTACCTTATCCAGAGAGTTTTTAACAACAATCTTCAACTTGATACAATTCACGTGATATGAAGAAGTTAGAAGAAATTACTGCACGTATAGCAAGCTTCTTGAAGAAGATGAACAGTAAAAATAAATATCTTGAAAGTTCAAAATCCTCATGAATTTTAAATCCTCCTTGTGAAATGTATTAGATATACTCTCTAATATCTAATAAAGGAGCTAGGCCTTCAATCAATTACTTATGCGAAAAATCAATCCAATAAATCCGATTTAGAAAACCTGATCTGATCTTGACAGCTTCTTTATACTATCTGATGAAGAACCAGAAAGTCTAACCTTCGTCTGATATATTAATATTTCACCCCTGAATTTTCTTAGTGTCTGATGTTCAAAAGATCAGAACCTTACTGTCTGACTTACTGTCTCAGAGTCTGCACACTTAATAAATCTTATTATATTTTATTCTTCTTTTGTTATCATCAAAATAAAATAAAGAGAACCTAACAATAATTATATTTTCTTAAGTAATAAATCCAAAACAAATGGAAATGGTCAAAGTTAGAAAAATAGATTTTTCATAAGTAGTTGTTATTATGGTCTTGCAAAATAAAAAGTTATAAAATTTTCTTTTAGCAAGAATCATCAAGATCATGCATACATCAAACTCATCTCATGTCATTCATGTTAGGAAATCATTCAATATTGCATGTATAGCTAATCTATATAGTAGGAACATTAAAAACATTTGCAAAACTATTTTTGGGAATGGAAATTTGCTACTGATCAGAGTTGATCGGACCTTTTTGAAGCTTCAAAGTTTTCAAAACTTAAATATAATATTAGAAATAGATAGATCTTTTGAAGTAGATAGAAATCGATATATAATTTGCGAAATTTTGAGTTAAAATGACCAAGTTATGGCCGTTTTAAGTTGGAATTCCCATTTAGGACGAGAATTACGAATTTGATAGTTCGTATAAGATCGTTTGGATTAGTTTGAGTTGAAATACTTATTAGAGTATTTCTTCCTTTTTAGGTGATCCCGAAATCAACAATTCCCTACCACTGGATTACTTTTACTAAAAGACCGGTGATCCAATGGCTAAGTGAGTTTTCTCCTTATTTTGTTACCTTGTTTGTGCTTGTAGCTAGTCGCATTAGAAGTATAGAAACAAGATAAAAATGAATATGAATGGGGATGGGATATATGATGAGACTGATGAATGTATACCAAAGAATACTTAAGCATATCGAAACCACGATTTGATTGGATAACTGCACTGTTCATATTATTTCTGCTATATGTATGATATTGGTTGATTACTCTAAAGAATGTATGAATATTTTGACCTAAGCAAAAATTAAATTGGTCATGCATCGGCTCGGACATATTGCATTTGGTAGCATGCTACTCCTACGCAGGTTGATCGGTATGGTCCGTTGATGACTCGTTTGGATAACGAGACCAGTGCCAGAGCTCATTCATGGGAACTAAGGCGCATCGGGGATGCATTCCATGTGTGAGCCTAGTCGAGTCGAGTGCTATGAGCCGAGGGCGTGGGGACTAGCAGCGGTCGTGTAGACTTCAATATCATCCCTAACCCAAGATACAGATGGCGTAAATCCGTTTTGTGTGTAGGTTTCGGACACTCATACATAATTGGTTGCTCATGTATTTGTTTATGCATATCATATGGTTGATTATAACTTGTTTATTGTGGTGCGGAATTAAGGGAATTCTCACTAAGCTAGTGTAGCTTATACCTCAATAGTTGTTTAAATGAGCAGGTTATCTCAAGAATGCTAAGTGGGAACCGAGATGGTTGGAGCTAAGAATGACTTTGGGATTCCGGCATGAAATGAGAATGCTTGAAGTTATCAGCTATGTTTTTTATGTTTTGCCTTATAATAGTTTATGTAGGGAAGTCTGTGGATGAAGTAATTGAAGTTTAACGATTTATATTTTAAAGTATAGTGATTTGTATCTGAAGTATAGTAAATTGTATTTCCTTTACATTGTTGCTCAAGTGTATCAATATAAAATGTATCTCTCCAATGTGTCTCCTTTATGTGTTAGACGCCTTGTGCATAGTATGGAAGCCTTCGCATGATTGAGGCGGTCATTCCTAGGCTTTAATATTGTGTACGGCGAACTGCCACGTTTAGGATACCCTTCGGGGCGTGACATGAGTTGTCAAAGTTAGGAAACTAGATTTCTCAAAAGTAGTTATTGTCGAAGTCTTACAAAATAAAGAGTTCTAAAATTTTCTTTTAGTAAAAATCATCAAGATCATGCATAAACTAAACCCATCACATGTCATTCATGTTAGGAAATCACTAATATTGCATGTATAATTGATTTGTCAAGTAGAAACATTTCAAACATTTACAAAACAATTTTTCGAAATTGGAAACCGTTACTGATCAGAACTGATCCTTCTATTTCATGACCCAAATATTTTCAAAACTTGAAGATAATATTAGAATTAGATATATCTTCCGAAGTAGATAGAAATCGATATATAATTTGCGAAATTCTGAGTTAAAATGACCAAGTTATGGCCGTTTTAAGTCGGAACTTCTACAAATAGCGAGAATTACGAATTTCTAAGCATTGGTATATAGTTTGGATTAGTTAAGTGATGAAATACTTATTAGGGTATTTCTTCCTTGTTAGGTGATCCCGAAACCGACGAATCTTTACCACCGAACTACTACTACTAAAAGACCGATGAACCATGGCCGAGCGACTATTACTTCCGATTTCAATTATTGTTTGTGATTGTAATAGTAGTTGCACTAGAAACTTGGCAAAGATAAAATGGATATGCATGATGGGGATGAGTGGGAATTATATATGATTGTTGTCGATATGAGAAATCAAATATAAGAATATCGAAGCCGGATGATTAACCATTGCTTGTATAGATGTATTAGGATTGATTGTCTACGATTATCGATCACCTGAAGAATTGGCATAACTAAATATTCAGAATTGAAAATAAATATGAACTCATTCATATCATAATGGGGATGGAGCATTAGCATTTGTTGGTTTTCTATGATCCTAAACGGTGTAAAAGTTAGTTAATCGTGATCCATAAAATGAATTAATGAGTTGGTTAATCGTGATCCATAAAACGAATTTATAAGTTGGTTGACCGTGAGCCTAAACGGCATCGTACCGCAGGATTCGTTAATATGCTAACTCGGGATGGAGGGTGCAAGTCCATCATCATATGATTTCCGACTGGTCATATGTTTGCTGAACTCACGTGTTTGATGCATATCACTTGTCTGATTAATCACTTGTTTGATTGATGTGTTATAATCATGATCATGGAAGTTTTCACTCACTAAGCTAGTGTAGCTTACACCCCTACATTTATTGTAGCACGAGTTCATATGGCTTAGGCCGAGACCAGCTGCAGCTCAGGTACATGAGCTAGGTGTTTTCTGTAGAAGTTGTATTCAGATTTGATTAGACTTCCATAGGAAACCAAGGGACTCTGGATGACTGTAATGGCTCTCTAGATATTCTTTTGCGGGGAAATGCCCCTTAGACTTTGTAATTAATTACTTATGTGTTTTGGTTTATTATCTATTGCTATTGAATGCTGAATTAAACTCGTTAACTCCATTGAGTCGAGTATTCTATTGTCATAAAGGGATGCCTTACATCTATACAAGACACCCGAAGGACTTGGGTAGTAATTCGAGGGTCTTATATCGCATGTGGCGGACTATTACGTTTAGGATACCCCTATGGGGCATGACATTTATGAACTCAAAACAACTAGATCTAGTTTACTATACTAGTCATAAATGCATGAACACTATGATGGTTATGTGAATATGATTAGATGATGTATATATGAAGAAATCGTTAATAATAATAACATAACATGATAATAAAACAAGATAATAGCAAAATAACTCAAATAACAAGATCTATAACATTGTGATGGCAAGAATCTCATGTTTGATAAGATCATATTATATACAATTTGTTGATGCTCAAAATAGATAGAACGGATACTTGTTTTGATTAAAATTCATGTTTCAGGTTTAATTTGGACAAAGAAATCAAAACAAGAAACTTTGGAATGAAAATTGGAAAAATTCAAGGAAATGCCGACTTTTTAGACTTCAAAGCCGCCGACGTTGAGATGGCTTACAAGATGCACTCACTCAAGGCCGTTGCTTACACTGCCAGCTCTGCAAGGATTGACTCAACTAAATGTACGCTGCTTCAAAGCTGCCAGCGTAGAAGATGAATAGGCCAGCATACATTGAAGGCCGACAGCTCAGAACTCAAACGATGCCAGTGCAAAAGGAGTTACAACCTACGCCGGCTACTAAGCCGCTGGTGTTGAGGCAGTGTAGATCAAAGATCTGAAGCCACAAGTAGACAACACATGCTTGGAGGCAATTGAAAAGACCAAATATGATGGAATGTCTAAGCCGGTATCAAAGCCGGCGGCTTTGGGATGGTTTTCGTTATAAATTGGTCCAACCTTTTATTTCTCATCATATACACCGGCTAGATCTATATCTAAGCTGCCGGCGTAGAAACGACTTACACTTGAAACCGAAGATGAAAGCTGCTAGTGCACTGCCTGTGTAAGGAAGAAGAAGCATTTAAGCTACCTGAAAGCCGCCGGCGTAAGATCTGTAACTGCCGACGTACAAAGTGAAACTGCAATTTTTCATTTAATTCTTTACACGAAATTTTTCCTATAAATAGGGGATCTCCCTCTTCTCGTTGAACAAGCAAGAAGCAAAAGCAAAGTATAGTACATTTCAGTATACAAATAGTCTTAGCATTTTATAGAGATTTGTGAGAGAATTTGAGCTTTCAAGAATTGTAATTGAAGGCTGTGATATTTGAATTGGTGATATCTAATCTCTTTCTTATGAAATTCATTTATCTGAATTATTCGTTCATAATGTTATCAATTACATATTCTTATTTAATTATTGAATCATCATCCATGAGTAGCTAAACTTCTCTTTGTGGGAAGTGATGAAATCTTAATTTTGCTAAAATGATTCTTGAACTTATATTATAGGATTGTTAGAATTATGGAATATTTGTGTTGAATCCTAATTATCTATTTTATTTCTGATTGAAATTGAATTGATAAGAATTCTGATAATTTGGAAAAGGAATTAGAGTTCATAGGAATTCATGAATTGAGATTAAACAACAATTATGAAAGCATTTTAGTTTAATATTAATTTAGAAATTGTTCTATGTGATTCATGCAATATTTTATTTTAATTTCTCACTAAGGAATTAGGAGAAGTTAATTTAGGATATTAGACAATTCTAGAATTGGAAGATTTATAATTGTAAATTAGATTCCATTGATAATTTGTATAGCGGAAGCTAATAGATTATTTTATGGTTTACTAACTTGATAGTTTTAGATTTTGACAATTTCTTACAAATATCCATAATCCTAATTTTTCATATAATATAAATTCAGCATGATTAGTAAAGATTATGATGGATTCTGTTCCTTCCCACTTTCATCTTATATAATTTCTCACGATCTCGTTGCATTCGTATAGATAGAATTAGTTAGTTAATTGATAAATTTTGATTGCCTAAATATTAGTATAAACTAATATCAATCTAGTAGTTAATTTAGTCCTTGCGGGAACAATACTCAACTCACTTCTACATTACTAGATCAAGACCCAGTACACTTGCTAGTAGTATCTGAAATTACATACACATTCTAATCTGATCAATGTTCAAATGTTTCCACATCCCTAGTGTAAACCCCCAAATTTTTGGAATCGGTTTAGCATAAAACCCTAAACCGGAAGTCAAACGGAATCCTAAAGGTCAACAAAACCCTAGTTTACCGTAACCGATTAAGTCTGGCATTGCTGTTTTCTTTGGCCCTAGAAAACGAAGTTGGAATAATTAGCTAGAATAGTTCGTAATAGCTATAGGTTATATAAAAATATCAGTTTTGCGAATTTCGGGTGACCTTTGAACCCGATCGGACATAGTCCTCGAAAAACCTGTCCGAAAACTCGGAATAGGAAAATTATTCCGAATATACCGTTAGACTCGTAAAAATATAAGGTTTTCAAAAATATCAATTTCGAAATTTTTCGGTAGCTAAAAATAACAGATATAGCTATTATACGCATATTTTCTTACTACCGATACTTTATTAGTCATATCTATCTTACATTACACTTCATTACTATTCTACATATTCTTTTATCTCTACTTTTTCTTACACCTATTCTTACACACTCCATAACCTATAATCCTTACTTTTTACCTTTCCCTTAACTGTATTTCACATCTACCTTACATATTACATCTTTTATTTTACAAAAAGTCAAAAAAATAAATCACTCTCCCCCATCAAGATGGCCAGCGCCCCCCTCTCTCTATCATCCTCAATTTTGTTTCAATTTTTATTTATTTTAATCACACAAAAATCCCTCCTCAATTTCCTATAAATACCTCCCTCCTCTTCTACTTCTTTCACACATTCACTACCCACAAATTCTTACTAAAACTCTCTCAAATTCTCTTCTCAAAACTCTCTCAAAATACCATCCCAAAACTCTCTCAAAATAAATCCATAAATAACTTCCACCAACAACTAAAACCCATAACCACATAACCATACCAAAGTCTTCTTTAGGTAACTACCTTCTTTTATTTTCTTCTTCTTCATGTCATGTAACTTTACATGACCATAGTGTGAGTTTCCAAAGAATACAAAGTTTTGGAAGCTACATTATGTTCATGTATTGTTCTTGTTCATGGAAAATCTATTTATGTTCATAATATTATTTTTGTTCATACTATTGCTACTATATCTAAATATTATTATATATACATATCCTTTAAAGCATATAAGCTCACTTGCAATTTATTTACTTATTCCTTATTATTTTAAGACTAGTCTCTAGTCTTAGACTTGTCCTCATCAAGTCAAAACAAGTTTTTCTTTCTTTCTTTCTTTCATTTTACCTTATTTTGGGACTAGTCTACTTGTTAGACCCGGGAGCCTTGAAAAAGCTAAGACTCCAATACTTGACTTAATTACTTATGTTATTTTACCTGCTATTATTTTCTCATAGTTCATGTTCATTTAAATTGTTGTCCAAAGTTTCAAGTTCTAAAAATAAATTGACAAAAAGAGATTTTTGACACTTAGAAATAAGTTTATGTAAAGAAGAAAATCTATGGTTTGAAAACAAAAATAAAATCATTTCTTTTCAAGTTACAAGAAGAAACCACTAAAATTTTAGAAACTACTTTATTATAAAAAGTTCTTAGGTCACGTATTATTCCGCTTTGTTTTTATCACGAAGATAAATTTTTATGCATGATGATTCTATGAAAAACGTAAGATTTGAGGAAAGAATGAGGAATTTTCAAATAAAGATTTTTGCAAACAAATAGATAAAGGAATTTGTACAAGAAAAGTGAATAGGGATAATAGGGTATTTAAAAAAAAAAAAAACTCTAAAATAGTATTAGTGTAGAAAAAACTTAGAAGGAAGAAAAATTATTTTCAAAAAGCTACTTGATATATATATATACACAAGCCAATATAAAACTTTTGTAAAAAGGAAACAAAATAGTTATTTCAAGGAGTTTACAAACATGAAAATCTTATTTTTCTAAAACAACTCCAAAACCACATGGTTTTACTTAAGTAAAATAAATGGACAACAAAACACTTGATCATGAACGAATATGAGCTAAGTAGTCATAAAAAGAAGTTTTTCAACTATAAGATAACTAAGTATTTATATAAACAAATTTTGATTTCTTGAACCAAAGTTGTTTTGTGTTGAAAAAATTCGTGTGAGCTTTGTCGCCACTGTTTCGGGGCCTATGTGACCTTGTTTGTTAAAATAATTTTGGAAATGGGTAGATCTTTTCGAGTAGTAGAAATCGATATTATGCGCGATTCCAGTTAAAATGACCAAGTTATGGCCATTTTAAGTTGGAACATTCCTTTATACGAACTTTAACGTTCTTTTGACATTGTTTTGTCAAATTAAGAAAATCATCAAGGAATACTCATTGTGGGTATTTTCTTTGGCTAGGTGACCCCGAGGAAGGATTCTTTACCCAAGATTATTACGATTAAGTGAGTGTGTGAACGACTCATCCGCCTAGGGAATAGTCGACATGGCATCGTGAGTTTATTTCCATTAAATGCTATACTTGTTGTGCTTGTAAATTAGTTGCATTAGAATTAGAAAAGATAAATTGATATATGTAAAATAATTCTTTGAAAGAATTTAAGAATATCGAGCCGGAATTGTTTTAAATGTTTGTTTTAGTATAACATTTGATTTGTATGAAATTCCTTGATCGCCTTAAATTCAAAAATAATTATGCTATGACATTATAAATAAATAATTCATGCATACCACAAGTGAGTCACATTGCATTCTGGGTTATTATCCTTGGGTGAGAAGGATAGTAAGCTCATGTCGAAAGCAACACTTGGCGGGAGATCCGAAAGCGATTGCTTGGCGACTTAAGGGAAATGCTTGGCAGATGATCCAAAAGCAAGGTCAAATCAAGTAGATTCGGAATGCTTGGCGATGAGTGCTCGCAAGCTTAAAACTTTTTAACTAAAACTACTTGTTTTGAGGTTAAGTATCACCAAACCCCGAATGGAGGGCGCAAATCCATTCAACATATAGTTCCCGGAAAACTATATGCTTGTTTGCTCACGTGTATGTTGCATTACATTTGATTATTTAATCAACTTGTTTGACATCTTGTTACAAGAAGTTATTTATGGAAATAGTTCTCACTAAGCATCTCAGCTTATACCCCCATAGATATCTTTTGCAGTTTTCCTATTTATGGTTAAGGCTACGAGGACCTTGTGAGCAGGCAATTTCTTTTTGGGTAATAGAAATTTAGATAAAGTATAGTATTAGTACTGATGTATAAATATTCATGTAATAGATTAGTAATCAAGGGAAAATGTCCCTAAGTTTGTAAAACCATTAATATGAATGAATGATTATTATGAATCCTCTTTTCTTAATGTGTTATTTATATCTTCTTAAACTTCATAATTCCATATATGGTCCTCTAAAGTTGTGAAAGCACGCCTTACACTTAATATAAAAGCTTTTGGGAATGGCTAAGGTTGTCATACTTAAGCTTTAATATTGAGTGTGGCGGACTGTCACGTTTAGGGTACCCTTTGGGGCGTGACAGTTTAAGTTGGTATCAGAGCATGGTTTAAGAACCTAGGAATCATAAGTATAGAATTGGACTTAAGAAGAATTGACTCAGAATAGAAGTAAGAAAGACTTAGATGAAATAGAATGGGTAGAATAAGTTTTCTAATATCTCTCTTTTACATAGATCACCATAGATGAGGCCCGTCTTCAAGCCAAGAACTTCCGGAAAGGACCTTTCGAAAAACCAGAGAATTACCGAATGAGACTTAGAGTTTTATGTGAGGAATTTGCCCTAGTAGGACAACCTAAGACCGTTCGGGAAATGTTCCAAATCTGGAAGAGGGGAATGATGCAAACCGAATGGAAGGGAGTGTTACGGACCATTCACAACTGCCCTATAGGCAAGAAAATGACTGAGTTGGAGGTAATATATGCTGTGGAACGGATCATTGCCATCGCGGACCACCGACCAATGCTGAAGGAAGCAACTTTCGTCCTTAGAGAAGAAGGAGGTCGAACTTCACCAGATTTTCGAACTTGGACCAAGATCGGACCAATGTTTTTACGCCATGATGATCTGATGGATCACCTCGAATGGATGAGGGCCGACATCAACGATATTTTCCATTGGCATGGAGTATATCAGGAATGCTACGACCCCCAACTGAAGTATCCACCGAGCCACTGCTTTCACAGGAATCTAACTAGGGAGAACGAGGCCTTACGCTGCGAGAAGATGGAACAGTGATAAGAGATGAACCAATGCAAGAGGTGAGTGATAGTTCGGATGAATGAACCCGATGAGGACCCAGAGGAAAATCAAGAAGAAAGACCGCGCAAGAGGTAAGGGATCAAGCCGCTGTGGGAGTCGAGGAACCTTGGACTAGTGATGAGTTAAGAATCATCCGCTATCTAGAAGGACGACACACTCGGGGAGGACAAGGAACAGACTCCACAATGGATACGGAAAATGCTCCAACAAACGAAAACAACAGTATGGAGACTGAAGGAACAATCACTTGGAAGACCATTGATGAGATAGCACCAGTGATGACGGAGAGGAACTGATTGACTATCACGAAAGAGCATTGGAAAGAGAACGGAAGAAGGAAACGCTTCGACCAATCATGAGGAGTTTGAACCCAGGATCATCCAGCAGCAATCCGGGATGCACCGAAGAATGAAGGAGGGAAACGGAGCATATCCCTAGAAGTCCAGCTTAGATTTTGTTACCATAGACTAGATCCACGATCTTAGTCTATCTTTTAGTTTTCGAACAATGTTTGCTATTTCTATGTATTTTCCTTTTGTGATTGTCTTATTTCTAATTTCATGTATGAACTTTATTTCTATAAATGATGCTTTAAGTTTGATTTCAGAAATTGTCTTGATTTAAATTTTATTAGCTTTTATGCATATTAAAGTTTCCGTTACATCCAACAATTTCCGGTAAAAAATTTAATTAAGTTATCAAAACTTTATAAAACCTGACTTAGGAAAGTTTTAAACAGTCGAAATAGAAGTAGACGAAGAGAGGAACAAAGCACCTCTAATCAATCGAACGTTGAAGCGGATCAACCTACTGCCGCCGCACCTCAGATGAACTTATACGCCATGTTAGGACATCTAACCTACGTGTTAGAAGCAATTAGACAAAACATGCCAGTACAAGCACCTGTACCTGAGACAGCACTAGCAACAGCACCGGCGTCTACACCAACACCGCCGCCACAACAAGTTTCAATAGAGGCATCTGTGCATAGGAACATGCATAGCCAAAGTGCACCGTTACCTCCACCTCCACCACGAAGGCCATATAAAAGCATGTTACCTGACTTCATCAAAAGCAACCGCTACTTTGACGGAGCTTATGATAAGCTGGAGGAGGCCGAAGATTGGTTGGCTCAAATAGAGATGTCTTTCGATGCATATGAAGTTCCGCCCCACCTGCAAATCAAGTATGGAACATTCATGCTTCGTCTAAATGCTAGGATATGGTGGGAGTCAAAGAAAAGAGATCTAATGACTCCAATCACTTGGGAAATGTTTAGACATGAGTTTTTGGAAAATTATTTCCTAGGAAGTTTACGAGTAAGATATAGTGCAGACTTCTTGCAAATTGCTCAAAAGGGAAGGACGATCGAGCAATACGAGACTGAGTTCAGTAGATTGCTACAATATGCCCTTGATTCGTACAAGTACAGCAGCGAGGATTGAAAAGACAAGTCTTTATAGAGGATTGGATGAAAATCTGAAAATGAGATTAGAAGAATTTGATATAAGAAATTTTCGAGAATTGGTAGAAAGAGCTCGGATCGTAGAAGGAGCAAGGAAAAGGAGAGAAAGAAAAGAAGAAGAAAACCCAATCATTGAGAAGAAATTTATGTAGAACCTAATTTCATGCCTCCACCAAAGAAATTGAAGATCTCCAATGACTGCAGAAACAATAATAACAGTGGAAGGTTCACACCAAGAGACATTTAGTGTTGGAAGTGCAACGGAGCACACTACCCTAAGAAGTGCCCCCAGTTATTTGGAAAGTGTTTCTTCTATGGAAGTATAGACCATAAGATATCGAGATACCCAAACAAATGAGTTAGTACTTGTCATGTCTGCAAATAGAAAGGGCATTTTGCCAACAACTATCCACAAGGAGGGAATATTCTAACAAGATCATCAGAAGGAGTTGTCCCTATAAGGATTGGGAAAGAAAATGGAAGAGGAAGTGAAAGCAGACCAGGATCTACTGCTTCGAGAATTCGAATCTACAACCTGGAGGGACAATGGATAAGTGAAGAAGTAAACGAAGAAATGGAAACTTAGCTGCCTTGGCGTGCATAAGAGGCTATAACAGCGACAGGGGAACCGGTAAGCCTCCAACCCATCTATGTTGTTGTTGCTCCTTTATTTCAGGCAATGCTAAAGTTTAAAGTTTTTCTTTATATGGATGAATAAGAGAATAGGAGTAATAATCCCCTATCGAGCACGTAAGAGGCTTTCAGTTAGTAAATCAGAATGTTTTGCTCTCTTAGAATTCGAGGCTATCTAGCCTAGACTACCGATAACAAACAACCAATCTCTAGTTTTAAGATTTAATATCCCCACACGAAAGGATGATGAAACCCAAGAAAGTGTTGGTCAATCATTCATAAATAATGACGTAAGGACAAGCAGTCGCTTGCGATTACTAAGGAATAATGGAGTTACGTAATCCTTGGGATAAGATGTATACCTTCCAAGTAGGACCCCAATGAAAAGTCACAAGGAGAACATAGGACTTATAAACCAATAAGACAGAAAGATAATATTAGTAAAGGACTTGCTATCACAAGAAAAGGAGAGACACATTCTTTCGGGTTGATAAAGGAGAATGAATGACTATCTCAAAAGAAATAAAGAGGAAACCAACCTTTGGAGACATTCATGAATCTCAATAGAAGTTTTTAGAAGAACTCTGGATAAATGATCCAGATTACATCCAAAGAAAAAGACTAACCTGGTAACTAGACTAATAACTTATAAGGAAGTCGGAAACAACAACAAGAAACTCTAGACCAAGACCTTATGCAATGAAGTATACCGCCACAAAATATACCCGTTCAGCTTATAATGGAAGAAAAAGGATAAACCCCTAAGCTAATATGTTAACTTTCAGAAAAGAACAAAGTGAACATCCACTCCCTGGAAGTGAAAATCTTTGGACCAATTACAAGGATCAAACTCGTTTTCTCAAGGTTTAAGATCACAAAATTACAAATTAAGGACCAGATCAAGAAGGAATGACCCTTGGACTCTTTATAGACCCCACAAGTTCTAGTAATGCTTTTTGGACTCGAACCAAGAATAGAAGACCCTGTAAAAGAAGCGAACGATTGATGAAAATTCGTGGTATAGCCTGAAGGAGAAAAAGAGATAATCAAAGGATGTAATCTTATGTATAAGGAGATAGTAAAAAGAATTGAGAAGTTGAACATCAAAATTTCAAAACAAGACTTAAAGGAGGAAACAGTTGATAGGTTATTAAAGCCAACTGCATAAAAAGAATAAAAGAGCTTAGATGAGAAGATACGAAGGATAAAGAGGAAATATAGGAAGAAAGGTGTATTAAAGGAAGTTAAAGGATGATTTAGCATAACTAAGGACAAGGAAGTCAGTAAGAAAGAATAATGAATACGATTCATAATTTGGGACCAATGACATATTCAAGGAGAACTCATATATACCAAAGTTCAAGGGACATTAGAGGAAATGAAGTATTGATAAAGAAGTAAGAACACAAAAGGACGGAAGGATCTATAAGGACTCAATAATATTGGGAACCTCCTGGAGATTTTGGATTTCTCATTGTTAGCAAGAAGGCAAGGACGATTAAAGTCTAAGCTGATTGACTAACAAGAATGGATCGTTTCATAGTCGGTCAGTATAACGCTCTCTATGTACAACCTAACAAAGCTTTATAAAGGAAGATGGTATGAAAGCAAAGAGTTTAGTCAAAGAGATGACAAACCAGGACATGAGAATGGAGCAACAAAGAGGAACTAATAATGAGTTCTGGAGAAAAAGAGACCCCTTGATGCTACAAACGATCAAGAAGAACAACTCAAGACCTTGGAGGAACAATCAAGAGTGTCTCATGAAATGAGAAAGGCATAAGATAGACGAAAGAAATAAGACTAATAGGAAAAGAAGGACCCTAGGAGTTTCAAAATGGAAATCATGTGCGCTTAAGGGTAGGAAGTAATTACCGTATGATCTTTTGAGAAGTGATAAGACAAGAAGGAAGTCTAGATTATTATATAAACTTATTGGAGACATGTGACAAATCCCCATTTAACAAATGGTTAGGGAATCGAGTTACGAAGATAAAAGTTAATGTTTTTGAAAGAGAACTTTCCTTATGAGGAATACCTAATATAGACATTTATTCTGAAGAATCCAAAAGATAAGAAATGAGGAAATCGATTAAGAGGATCTTTTTGAGGAGATACAAATGAAGCACAACCCAAGTAACCAAGTTTGGTTGGAACCACTGTCACGCCCGAAAGTATGCCCTACACGTGACAGTCCACCACACTCAACATTTAAACTCAAGTAAGACAACCTTAGTCTTCCCATGAGTTTGAACATCGGTGTAAGGCTCGCTCTCAACCTTTATAGACCATACTTTGCTTCGTAGTAGCTTAAGGAGACATACATAGCAGCAAGAACGTAAATCATGAACGTCTTACAAAGAATTATTCTATTACATTAGCTAGGGGCATACCCCAGATACAATACCAAAAAAAAAAAAAAAATTCCAAGCTCACAAAGTTCCTTGTATTATCCTTCGGACACTGGTTCCAAGAAATAGGATTAGAAATCCATTTCTACTTTTAGGTCCCTGCCTTAACAAAAACTCCTTAACCTCTAGGAGCTATCCCTGATGTCCCCGGGTCCTTGGAGATAGCCAAAGGTATTCATACTGCAACAGGAAACTATTGGGGTATAAGCTACACTAGCTTAGTGAGTGAAACTTCCGAATCACAATTAAAACAAACACTCAAGCAAGTAATTAATTAACCAAGTGAAATGCATCAAATGAGTGAGTTCAACAAACATATGACCAGCCGGAAATCATATGTGGATGGAATTGCGCCCTCCATCCCGGGTTAACAGATTTACGAATCCTGCGGTACGACGCTGTTTAAGCTCACAGTCAACTGAACAACATTTTGTTTTATGGATCACGATTAACCAACATATATTCGTTTTATGGATCACGATTAACCAACATGTATTTGTTTTATGGATCATGAAAAACCAACATGTACTCGTTTTATGGATCATGAAAAACCAACAAATGCTAATGCTCCATCCCCATCGTGATATGAATGAGTTTAATTATAATTGAGGCCCAATGATAGATTAATCCAATTCTTTTAGGTGGCCAAGCAATGCCGCAGACAATCTATTCTACTCATCTCTACACAACCAATAACTTATCATCCGGTTCCGATATTCCTTAAGTTTAATTTCGCATATCAACAATAGACAATCATAATTCCCCACTAACCCCATCATACATAATCATTCTTTTTATCTTTACCTAGCAACTAGTGCGGCTATCATTACAATCATAAGCAATAATTGAAATCGGAAGAGAAACTCACTCGGCCATGGTACGCCGATCTCTTAATAACAGTGGTAGGGTGATATGGTATCGACGTGCTCGGGATCACCTACCAAATAAGAATAGCCTAATGAGAATTTCATCACTCAGCTAATTCAAGCTATGCATCTAAACTAATTAAAGTCGTGATTCTCGCTACTTGCGGAAAGTCCAACTTAAAACGGCCATAACTTGGTCATTTTAACTCGGAATTTCGCAAATTTTATATCGATTCCTATCTACTTCGAAAGATATAGCTATTTATAATATTATTTTCAAGTTTTGAAAGCATTAAGGTCATGGAACAGTGGGATCAGATCTGTTCTATAACTTTTCCGATTCCAAAAAATTGTTTTGCATTTGATAAAACTTTCCTAGTTGATGATTCGTGTATAGATGGTATATGAATGAATTCCTAGCATGAATGTCATGTAATGAGCTCAATATATGCATGGTCTTGATGATTTTTGATGATGAACTCATATGAACTCCTAATTATTAAGAAACTCCATAATTGTCACTTATAAAAAGCTATTCTTTCCAACTTTATATTCCCTAGGGTCTTTAGGATTTTATTCTTGGAATTTACTTGTTATTTAAATAAAAATGAGTTCTCAACATCTATACCAATTATGACCTTCATTTATGCATAAGAATCCACATTTTTCATTGGGTAACTAAGTTTTTGAACAAGCTACTTATAAAAATTCGAATTTTGTAAATTTCATTTTCTTGCATTTTCTTTATGAGAAAACTTGTTTAAGGCATAAAAAATTGAAGCTTCATTTATCCATTGTCTAAAACACTCCATTTGACTCATAAAACATGCCATCTAAACTTAGATACTAGGTGTTTATGTAGGCACTATCCAAAAATACGAATTTAACTATAACTCACTATCTCAATATTTTTCATTTTAACTCCACTACTTGTTCTACATTTTACTCATGCCTAAACTCATTTAGACTTGTGAAAATCATTCCTTCAAGACACCTATTACACATACCCTTCATTTTTCATGAAAAATATAAGTTTTGAAGTGGTTTGGTGGCTTTTAAAATAGGGTTTTAAAGTCATCCGAATTTTCAACTAAGCTTTTCTAACAAAATAATTTCTTTTTCAAGTTTCTAGTCTTCTATACATGTAGATCTATCATTCAACATATCTATACATAGGCAAGGCTACACTTTCATGATCATCAATGCATGAAAATCAAAATAAACACATGAACATGAATGTAGATGAAGATGTAAATGTCTAAACACTAGATCTACTAAATATCATGCATGATTCATGGATTTCATGGCATGAACATGAATATCTATGCATGATCCCTACTTTATATGCATGAACACAACACTATCTTCAACAAAAACTCATTTAAACTTAGATCCACTTCTTGTGATGGCTTGAGATTCTTGTATTAGTGTTTTCTCATCCCTAGCATTTGCTCATGGGGTTTAAGGTGGAAAACACACAAGAAAAGTCTTGCCATTACAAGATTTAGGAGTAATAAACTTAAAAATTATCACCTAAGGAAGGCTTTGATGAGGAAATGAAGAAGAAAAGAGCTTATTGTGTGTGTGTGGAATGGGGAGGGCTCACGGCAACATGGGAGAGAAGAGGAGTGTTTTGTGACTTTTTGGAAAATGAAGAATGAAATGAAGGAGAGAGAAAGTTAAGGAATATTTATATTCGGGAATTAGGGTTTGTTTGAAGTAATAAAAGAGATAAATTAAATCAAATTGGGCATATATGGAGGGAGTTGCGTCGGCCATTTGGGGGGAGGGGGGGGGGGGTTGGGGTTCTTTTGTGTGTGTTGAAATTTGACAAATTTGAATTTGTGTAATAAAATGTAATAAAAGTGATAATTAATAGGAGACAAAATTTCTTGGAAAAGAAAATATAATTGAGTAGTTGTAAGGATGTAAGAATAGAGTATGGGTATGTGTAGTGTAGGTTGTACTTGTGAATAGTAGATAAGACATCTACTTTACCAGTTGTAACGAAAACACGGAAAAAGGCTATAACTATAATTTTTATAGCCCGGAAATTATAAAATTGATATTTTTGGAATCCTTATAAAATTACGGTTCAAATGAATATTCCAGAACATTTTTCTGAGTTCGTGGTCCTGGGGCACGCTTTTCCATAATTGAGCTCGGGAAGTCTCGGAATTGAAAAATTCCCGAATTTAAAACTTTCAAAGGTCTAAAATATACTTTAGAATGATAATTCATATTCATTTATTTTATAAAACTTCTTTTGTTATGAAATCGAAACAAAGCCGGATCTAGGGTTTCTAAGCTCCTCTCACTAAGCTTGAACTAGACTGATAGAGGGTTTCGTTTTTTGATTTTCGAAGTTTATTCGATTACTACGAAGCTAGGGTATATATCACAAGAACAAAAATAAAAATAAAAATAAAAATAAAAATAAAAATAAAATTATGTAATGAATAGTGGCAGATCGTACTGAGAGACCCTCTAATTACCGGTAGTACAATAATACAGATAATTTTGCAAAAATCATGAAATTCTAGCTATTGAAACTTATGAAACTAATATTTTAAAGATCATTATAAAACATGAGTCTAACGGCGTTAATAACATGTTTTTAATATTACGGATCTTCGGGCGTGCTTTTCGAAGTCGGTACTTGGCTGCATTGGAATAGGTTGAAAACTCGTTGATCTCATCCTTTATAGCATCCTAAGCTCAACACGAACCAATTACACCTTTTCCTCTTATTCCGACTCCTTGGTTTAAGGACATGGAATTGCCGGATCCAGACCACGGAGTTTCTTGGGAGTTACAGGGACTTAGGTTTCCCGATTGACTCTCTAGTCTACACCTTTACCAATTTGGAAACTGATATTTTATACTTATATGACTTATCTGATTGGTGAGATCTATTTTAAGGTCGGTTTTCATGAGTATTTAATATCTCACAATGTTCTCGAAACTCTTTTGGATTGAGTTTTATTCCCGAAGTTTAATTACTATTCACTTCTTAACAATTTGTTTTAGGGCTCTATTATATCCGAATTTATAAGTTGGAGTGAAATATAAAGTTTGTCGTACGTAGAGGTTTTAGAATGGAAGTATATTGGGTTGCTATTTTATTTCTAAGGCTCCTTATTCTCTCATGATTCAGAAATTTCCAGATTCGTTCGGAATTTGGGACTTGTCGAAGTTCGGTTTTAATTCGAAGTGACTTTCAGGGTTTTATTTTCCAAGTTCATCTTTAGAATTATCTACTGAAATTTCCCAGGGCTTACAACCACAATTAGGGATTTCCAAGTTTTGAGGAGAAAACTTTTTTTAAGGGGGGTCAACCCCCAAATTTTTGGAATCGGTTTAGCATAAAACCCTAAATCGGAAGTCAAACGAAACCCTAAAGGTTAACAAAACCCTAGTTTACCGTAATCGATTAAGTCCGGTATTGCCGTTTTCTTTGGCCCTAGAAAACGAAGTTGGAATAATTAGCTAGAATAGTTCGTAATAGCTATAGGTTAGATAAAAATATCAGTTTTGCGAATTTCGGTTGACCTTTGAACCCGATCGAACATAGTCCTCGAAAAACATGTCCAGAAGCTCGGAATAGGAAAATTATTCCTAATATACCATTAGACTCATAAAAATATAAGGTTTTCAAAAATATTAATTTCGAAATTTTTCGGTAGCTAAAAATAACAAATATAGCTATTATACGCGTATTTTCTTACTACCGGTACTTTATTAGTCATATCTATCTTACATTACACTATTCATTACTATTCTACACTATTCTTTTATCTCTACTTTTTCTTACACCTATTCTTACACACTCCATAACCTATAATCCTTACTTTTTACCTTTCCCATAACTTTATTTCACATCTACCTTACATATTACATCTTTTATTTTACAAAAAGTCAAAAAAATAAATCACTCTCCCTCCCCCATCAAGATGGCCGGTGCCCCCCTCTCTCTATCATCCTCAATTTTGTTTCAATTTTTATTTATTTTAATCACACAAAAATTGTCACGCCCCGTAGGGTATCCTAAACGTAACAGCCCGCCACATACTAAGTAAGACTCTCGAGTTCCCTACCCGGAGCCTTCGGGAGTCTTAAGTAGATGTAAAGCGTTCCTTTACGACAATAGAATACTTCAGCAAATGGAGTTAAACAGTTTAACAAGGCATTCATTAGCCATAGATAATAAATCAAAACACATAAATCTTTAAGGTTTACAAAATCTAAGGGGCATTCCCCCGCAAAAGAATAACAGTCTATTAGAGTCATCTAGAGTCCTCGGTTTCCAATGGAAGTCTATACAAAAGAAATGAATCAAACTTCTATGGGAAACTCCTATCTCCGGTACCTGCGCTGTGGCTTGTCTTGGCCTAAGCCATATAAACTCATGTTGCAAAAGATAAACACTATCGGGGCGTAAGCTAAGTAGCTTAGTGAGTAATACTTCCATAACGCAATTAGATACAATCATTCAAGCAAGTGATCATTCAAGCAAGTGTATGCACCATACAAATGAAATCAACAAACATATGACCAACCGGAAATCATATGTGGATGGACTTGCGCCCTCCATCCCGGGTTTTGCAGATTACGAATCCTGCGGTACGACGCCGTTTAAGCTCACGGTCAACTGATTAAAAGCCGTTTTATGGATCACGATTAACCTCACATACGTTTTGTGGATCACGATTAACACATTCGTTTTATGGGTCACGAAAAACCAACCAATGCAAATGCTCCAATCCCCATTGTGACATGAATGAGCTCAGTTTATAGTCGGAGTCGAATAGTCATTAATTCGATTCTTTTAAGTGATCAACAAGTATACGCAGACATTCATCATATGATTCTAATAAAACAGTCAATCTTAACACCCGGTTTCGATATGCCTTAAGCTCCAATTCACATATCAACAAGTAACAACATAAATAATTCCCAATACCCCATCATGCTTGTACAATTCCTTTTTATCTTTGCCTACATCACTAGTGCCACTACATTACATTCACAAGCATTAATTGAGAGTGGAAGTAACTCACTCGGCCATGGGATACCAACTTCTTAATAATAGTAATCGGGAGGTAGAGAGTCGTCCTGCTCGGAATCACCTACCAAACAAGAATAATCCCTATGAGATTCTCATTATGTAATTAAATCAAACTATACTTCTAGACTAGTTGAATTCGGATTTCTCGCTATATTTGGAAGTTCCGACTTAAAACGGCCATAACTTGGTCATTTTAAACTCGAATTTCGCAAACTTTATATCGATCTTCATCTACTTCGAAAGATCTATCTAATTCAAGTATTAAATCCAAGTTTTGAAAATAATAAGGTCACGGAACAGTGGGATCAGTTCTGTCCCGCAATTGATCCAACTTTGAAAATGTGCTTTGCTTTGATAAGAAATGTTCCTAGTTAGTGATTCATGCATGAATGATTTAGGAATGAACCACTAATGTGTTGCCATGTAATGAACTCAACTTGTGCATGGTCATGATGATTTTTTTAGTAATAAACTTTGAGGAACTCCTAAGTGTTGGGGAAAGTTTCATAAAGGCTAATTCTAAGAAGTTATTCTCCCACATTATACTCCTTAGGGTTTCTTTGTTTTTAATCTTGTAATCTACTTATTATTTAACTAAAAATAGGTTCTCAAAGTCTATAATAGTCATGGCCTCCATTTATGCACAAAAATTCACATTTTTCATTTGGTAAACATGTTTCAAATAAGCTAGTTGTAAAAATCCGAATTTTCCAAATTTCTTTTCTTACATTTTTCTTAAGGGAAATCTAGTCTAATGCATTAAAAATTGGGGCTTCAATGTATACATTATCTAAGGACTTCATTTAGCTTATAAAACATTCATTTTAGACTTAAATACTAATGTTATTTAGGCATCACACAAAGTTACGAATTTGACTACACAATTAAAGTCAACACTTTCCACTTCTAACTTCACCTCTTGTTTCTCTTATTTTTGTTATTCCTAACTCATCTAAACTCATGAAAATAATTCCTTCAACATGTCTATTACACATACCCTTCATTTTTCTTATGAAATATAAGTTTAAAATTGATTTTGGAGGTCTTTAGGGTAGGGTTTCCATTTCATCCGAATTTTCAACTTTCCATATCCAACAAAGTCTTTCCTTTTTCAATGGTCTTGCCTTCTACATGTCAAGATATACTATCTATCATCACTATATATGAACAAGGCTACATTTTTTGTGATCATCAATGCATGAAAATGAAAATAGCTCTATGATCATACATGTAAATGACAATGTGGGTAGCTACACTTTAGATCTACTATATATAATGCATGAATCATGGATCTCATGGCATGAACAACAATATATGTGCAAGATCTCTACTTTACATGCATGAACAAGTGGGTATTCCATCAAAAACTCATTCAAAGGCTAGATCCACTTCTTGAGATGGCTTGAGATTCTTGTAGTAATGCTTTCCTATCCCTTGCTCATGCTCATTGGGATTTAGAGGAGAAAACACACAAGAATGATCTTGCCATAACAAGTTTTAGGACTAACAAGATCTAAAATCAACATACCAAAGGAAGATCAAAGGAGAAATGAAGGAACTTGAGTTGAAATTGTGAGGGAATGGGAGAGAGGGACTCACGGCACACTTGGAGAGAAAGAGAGGGTTTTTGTTCTTTTACAATTTGAAAAATAAGAAGGAAATGAAGAGAGAGAGAGAACATTTAGTATATATACTAAAGGAATTAGGGTTTAGTTAATTAAAAGAAGTAAAAATAACTCAAATGAGGGGGAAAATAGGAGGAGGGGCGCCGGCCATATGTGTGTGTGTGAGAGAGTCTTTGAAAAAAAAAATGAAATTTGTAATTTAGTAAATGAAAATGTAATAAATGTAATAATTATTTAAAAGACAAAATTTCATTCTTGGAAAGAAAATTGAAATGAGTAGTTGTAAGGATGTAAGAATAGGGTATGGGTAGTGTGTAGTGTAGGTTGTACTTGTGAATAGTAGACAAGACATCTACTTTACCGTTGTTCCAAAAACACGGAAAAGCTATAACTGTAATCTTTATAGCTCGGAAAATTATGAAATTGATATTTTTGGAATCCTTATAAAATTACGGTTCTAATGAATATTCCAGAATATTTTTCTGAATCCGTGGCCCGGGGCACGCTTTTCTGTAATTGGGCTCGGGAGGGCCCGGAATTGAAAAATTCCCGAATTTAAAACTTTCAAAGGTTTGAAATGTACTTTGGAACAACAATTCAAATTCATTTACTCCAAAATATTTATTTTATTATGAAACCGATGGAAAGCCGGATTTGGGGTTCCTAGGCTCCATTCACTAAACTCAATCTGATCGGATTAGGGTTTCGTCTCCAACTCCTGGGGTTTTCTAGCTACCGAGAATTCCCGGGGTTTACAAAAATCCCTCCTCAATTTTCTATAAATACCTCCCTCCTCTTCCACTTCTTTCACACATTCACTACCCACAAATTCTTACTAAAACTCTCTCAAATTCTCTTCTCAAAACTCTCTCAAAATACCATCCCAAAACTCTCTCAAAATAAATCCACAAACAACTTCTACCAACAACTAAAACCCATAACCACATAAGCATACCAAAGTCTTCTTTAAGTAACTATCTTCTTTTATTTTCTTCTTCTTCATGTCATGTAACTTTACATGACCATAGTGTGAGTTTCCAAAGACTACAAAGTTATGGAAGCTACATTATGTTCATGTATTGTTCTTTTTCATGAAAATTCTATTTATGTTCATGTTATTATTTTTGTTCATACTATTGCTACTATATCTAAATATTATTATATATACATATCCTTTAGAGCATATAAGCTCACTTGCAATTTATTTATTTTTATGCAATGCAATTTATTTACTTTCCTTGCAATTTATTTATTAATTCCTTGCAATTTATTTACTTATTCCTTGTTTATTTAAGGCTAGTCTCTAGTCTTAGACTTGTCCTCATCAAGTCAAACAATTTTTCTTTCTTTCTTTCTTTCATTTTACCTTATTTTGGGACTAGTCTACTTCTTAGTCCCGGGAGCCTTGAAAAAGCTAAGACTCCAATACTTGACTTAATTACTTATGTTATTTTACCTGCTATTATTTCTCATAGTTCATGTTCATTTAAATTGTTGTCCAAAGTTTCAAGTTCTAAAAATAAATTGACAAAAAGAGCTTTTTGACACTTAGAAATAAGTTTATGTAAAGAAGAAAATCTATGGTTTGAAAACAAAAATAAAATCATTTCTTTTCAAGTTACAAGAAGAAACCACTAAAATTTTAGAAACTACTTTATTATAAAAAGTTCTTAGGTCACGTATTATTCCGCTTTCTTTTTATCAAGAAAATAAATTTTTATGCATGAATGATTCTATGAAAAACATAAGATATGAGGAAAGAATGAGGAATTTTCAAATAAAGATTTTTGCAAACAAATAGATAAAGGAATTTGTACAAGAAAAGCAAATAGGGATAATAGGGTTTTGTTTTAAAAAAAAAAAAACTCTAAAATAGTATTAGTGTAGAAAACTTAGAAGGAAGAAAAATTTATTTTCAAAAAGCTACTTGGATATATATATAACACAAGCCAATATAAAACTTTTTGTAAAAAGGAAACAAAATAGTTATTTCAAGGAGTTTACAAACATGAAAATCTTATTTTCCTAAAACAACTCCAAAACCGACATGGTTTTGCTTAAGTAAAATAAATGGACAACAAAACACCTGAGCATGAACGAATATGAGCTAAGTAGTCATAAAAAGAGAATTTTTCAACTATATAGATAACTAAGTATTTATCAAACAAATTTTGATTTCTTGAACCAAAGTTGTTTTGTTTTGGAAAAATTCGCGGTGAACTTTGTCGCCACTGTTTCGGGGCCTATATGACCTTGTTTTTAAAAGTAATTTTGGAAATGGGTAGATCTTTTCGAGTAGGTAGAAATCGGTATATTATATGCAAGATTTCGAGTTAAAATGACCAAGTTATAGCCATTTTAAGTTGGAACATTTCTTTATAAAAACTTTTTTCGTTCTTTTGACATTGTTTTGTTAAATTTCAAGAAAATCATCAAGGAATACTCATTGTAGGTATTTTCTTTGGTTTGGTGATCCCGAGGAAGAATTTCTTTACCTCGAGGATTATTACGATTAAGTGGAGTGTGTGAACGACTCATCCGCCTAGGGAAATTGTCGACATGGCATCATGAGTTTATTTCCATTAAATGCTATACTTGTTGTGCTTGTAAATTAGTTGCATTAGAATTTGGAAAAGATAAATTGATATGTATGTAAAATAATTCTTTGAAAGAATTTTAAGAATATCGGAGCCAGAATTGTTTTAAATGTTTGTTTTAGTATAATATTTGATTTGTATGAAATTCCTTGATCGCCTTAAATTAAAAAATAATTATGCTATGACATTATAAATAAATGAATTCATGCATACCACGAAAGTGAGTCACATTGCATTCTGGGTTATTATCCTTGGGTGAGAAGGATAGTAAGCTCATGTCGAAAGCAACACTTGGCGGGAGATCCGAAAGCGATTGCTTGGCGGCTTAAGGGAAATGCTTGGCGGAAGATCCGAAAGCAAGGTCAAATCAAGTAGATTCGGAATGCTTGGCGATGAGTGCTCGCAAGCTTAAAACTTTTAACTAAAACTACTTGTTTTGAGGTTAAGTATCACCAAACCCCGAATGGAGGGCGCAAATCCATTCAACATATAGTTCCCGGAAAACTATATGCTTGTTTGCTCACGTGTATGTTACATTACATTTGATTGTTTAATCAACTTGTTTGACATCTTATTACAAGAAGTTATTTATGGAAATAGTTCTCACTAAGCATGTCAGCTTATACCTCCATAGATATCTTTTGCAGTTTCCCTATTTATGGTTAAGGCCACGTGGATCCTGCGGGCAGGTAGTTTCTTTTTGGGTAATAGAAATTTAGATAAAGTATACTATTAGTATTGATGTACAAATATTCATGTAATAGATTATTAATCAAGGGGAAATGTCCCTAAGTTTGTAAAACCATTAATATGAATGAATGATTATTATGAATCCTCTTTTCTTAATGTGTTATTTATATCTTCTTAAACTTCATAATTCCATATATGGTCCTCTAAAGTTGTGAAAGCATGCCTTACACTTAATATAAAAGCTTTTTGGAATGGCTAAGGTTGTCATACTTAAGCTTTAATATTAAGTGTGATGGACTGTCACATTTAGAGTACCCTTTGGGCTGTAACTTGGTCATTTTAGCTCTGAATTTCGCAAATTATATATATTGATTTCTATCTACTTCGAAAGCTCTATCTAATTCTAATATTATTTCCAAGTTTTAAAATGTTTGGGTCTCTTAACATTCTGATCAGTAGCGAAATCCAATTCCGAAAAATAGTTTTGTGAATGTTTGAAACGTTTCTACTATACAGATCAAATATTCATGCAATATTTATGATTTCCTATCATAAATGGCATGTTATGAGCTTGATGTATGCATGCTCTTGATGATATTTACTAAATAAAATTTTAGAAACTCTTTATTTTGTAAGACTCCATGAATACTTACTCTTAAGAAGACTAGTTTCATGACTTTGATCATTCTCTTTTGTTTTGGAACTGTTTCTTAGGAAATTCTAATTATCCTTGCTAAATTGAGTCTTTATTATATCTATTCCTTAAGGCCTTCATTTCTTCATAAAAATTCCAATTTTATACTTTGTAACATATTTTCAAATAGGGACTATCCCTAAATCCGAAATTTATACCAGAGGTTTTAAAGTGATTTCTTCAAGAAAAACTTATTTGATACTTCAAAATTTAAGGTGCTATTATAACTATCCCTTAAGGATTTCATTTCTTAAATAAAAATTTCATTTTGAGTTTGAAAAATAGGTGTTTTCATGCTATTACTCCTAAATAACGAATTTCTCAAAATGACAAGCAACTCAAAATTTCCTACTTTGTTTTACATATTTTTCTTAGCAAATCCCATCTCAACTTATAAAAATCATCACTTGATGATATCTATTACCTATACTCTTCATTTTTCATGTAAAACACAAGTTTTGGAGTTGATAAAAGGGTTTTTTAAGGCATGGTCTTGAAACCATCCGAATTTTCATTTGACCATTTCAAATAAATAATTTTCCTTTTTGAGTTTCTTGTCTCATCTACGTAAATATCTATAAACTACAATTTTTATATACACAAGACAAAGGTTTTTATGATCATTAATGCACCAAAACACAAAATATCCACCAGATCATGAATGTCAAGTATAATATGAGTATTTAAATGCTAGATCTACCACTTAGGATGCATGAAATGGGGTTTGAAAATATGAAAATAGATTTTGAGCAAGATCTCTAATTTACTCTACTAGTAAATGCATGAACATGAAGATCATCACATAAAAACACATTCAAATACAAAATCTACGCTTCTGATGGTTTGATATTCATGTAGTGGTATTTTCTTATCCCTAGCAAGAGTTCATGGGGACTTGAAGATGAAAATACTCATAAATGGTCTTGCTATTATAAGGTTTAGTGGTAGGAAGGTAAAGATCTATTACCTAAAGCTTTGAACAAGAGGAGAATGAAAGAAAAAAAGATCATTTGTGAGGGTGAGTGAGGGAGAGAGAGAGAGAGAAAGAGGGAGGGGGGGAGGGGAGAGTGTCACGCCTCATTGGGTACCCTAAACATGACAGTCCGCCACACTCAATATTAAAGCTTAGGTATGACAACCTTAGCCATTCCCAAAAAGCTTTTATATTAAGTGTAAGACGTACTTTCACAACTTCAGAGGACCATATGTGGAAATATGAAGTTTAAGAAGATATGAATAACACATTTAAGATAAGAGGATTCATAATAATCATTCATTCATGGCATAGACTTTACAAACTTAGGGACAACTCCCTAAATTACTAATCTATTATATAAACATTATCATGCTAATACTAAGCTACACTTTATCCAGATTTCTAATGTTCAAAAGGGATTACCTGCCTGCATGGTCCACGTGGCCTTAACCATAAGTAAGGAAACTGCAAAAGATATCTATCGGGGTATAAGCTAATAAGCCTAGTGAGTAAATCCCAAAATTCATACTTGAAGAAAATTATCAATCAAGTTTATTATTCAAACATATGAAATGCAACAGCCACGTGAGCATACAAGACATATGACTTTCCGGGAATCATATGTTGAATGAATTATGCCCTTCATTCGAGGTTGGGTATTCAGGCCAATTACAGCCACAACTTTCAAAAACACTTTTATAGATCTTACCGGCTCCTATACGCCATAAAAAACTTGTAGTTATTACAGGCTCCTACTAGCCACCAATTTAAGTAGTTCTTACTGGCTCCTACTCGCCACTGACATGATATACCGGTTATGTCTACCACCACTATTATACACTTGTCCCACCAATTGTATAGTAGTGAATGCAATGTGACTCAACATATGAAGTGCATGAATAATTTCTTTAATTAAAGTCTAGTAGTTACATTTAACTTCTTTTAAGTGATCAATCAATTTCAAACATTTCAAGACATTACTTCACATACAACTTTATTACAAACAAATCGAGTTTCGATATACTTAGTATTCTTTCAACATATTATCATACATTTCCTTTTGATTTTTCTTAAATTCTAGTGCAACTAATTTTACAAGCACAATCAAGAGTATGAAAAATAACGGGGAATAAACTCACGATGCCATTGTCGTCTATTCCTTTAAGCGGATGAGTCGTTCATACACTCCACTTAATCGTAATAGTTCTCGGGATAAAGGAATCCTTCCTCGGGATCACCTAGCTAAAGAAAATACCCATAATGAGTTTTTCTTGATGATTTTCTTGAATTTTGACAAAACAATGTCAAAGAACGTTAAAGTTCGTATGAAGGAATATTCCAACTTAAAATGGCCATAACTTGGTCATTTTAACTTGGAATCGTGCATATAATATACCGATTTCTACCTACTCGAAAAGATCTACCCATTTCCAAAATTATATTCAAAAAACAAGGCCATATAGGCTCTGAAAAAGTAGCGACAAAATTCACCACGGATTTTCAAGTAAAAACAACTTTGGTTCAAGAAATCAAAATTTGTTTGATAAATACTTAGTTATCCATATAGTTGAAAAATTCTCTTTTTATAACTATATAACTCATATTTAAGCATGCTCAAGTGTCTTGTTGTCCACTTTATTTTTCTTAGGTAAAATAATGTCGGTTTGAAGCTTTTCGGAAATTGTTTTTGTAAATATCTTAGAAATGAATGCCTTGTTTTCTTTATTTTCTAAAAACGGGTTATGTTGGTTTTATTTATATCTTTCCAAGTAACTTTTGAAAATAAAATTTTTTTACTTTCTAAGTTACATTAATACTATATTTGAAGTTTTCTAGGAAATATGCTATTCTTCATTTTTCTTATGTAAATTTCTTTGTTTACTTGTTTTGCAAAAAACCTTACTTGATATTTCTCATTCTTTTTTTCATGTCTCATATTTTTCAAAGATAATCATCCATGCATGAAAATTTGTTTTCTTTATAAAAACAATGTGGAACAATTAAGGACCTTTTTGTAGTAAAACTATTTTCTATAATCTTATTAACTTCTTCTTGTAATTTGAAAAGAAATAACTTTATTATTTTCAAACCATAAATTTTCTTTGCCTATTTGTTTGCAAAGGTCTTTACTTAAAATTTTTCCTTAGGCATCCATCTTATTTTATTTCTTATGAAAAGAACCATTTTTGCCAACAAAATATTTTCTTTTGAAAAACAAGGTGGGATAATAAGGATCTAAGTGGCTTTTTAAAGTAAAAGTAGTTTATAAAATTATAGTGAGTTCTTTTTGTAACATGAAAAGGAATGAGTTTATTTTGTGTTGCTTTATAGATTTTATACTTTACATAAACTTATTTCTAAGTGACAAAATTCTTCTTTTGTTTAAATAAAATTATGGACAACAATCTAAATGAACATGATTATGAGAATAATAATAACCAAAATAACATAAAGCATAATAATAAAGTCAAGTATTGGAGTCTTAGCTTTTTCAAGGCTCCCGGGACTAAGAAGTAAACTAGTCCCATAATGAAACAAAATGAAAGAAAGAAAAACTTGTTTTGACTTGATGAGGACAAGTCTAAGACTAGAGACTAGTCTTAAAAACAACTTGAAATTAATAGATTATATTGAAGTAAATAAATTGCAAGATTATGAGCTTATATGCTCTAAATAGTATATATAGCTATATAGATATAGTAGATAGTTATGAACATAAAAGAGACATAAATGATCATAAGAGAAACATAAATGAGTATAAAAGAAACATGAACATAAAGGAATTATGATTATGAACAAAAACAAAGTATGAACCTATTATTGCTTTCTTAACCTTCATGGTTTTAGAAAACACACATTAAGCTCATACTAAGTAGATGAACATGGAGACTTCTTGAAGAACTTTTACCTAAAGGAGATGAGCTAAGGAGAGCTTCTTGAAAGAACTTCTTGGAGAGAAATTCTTGAGAGATTTTGAGAGAGTAATTTTAGTGTAGAAATGGTACGAAAGAAGTGAAAGAGAAGGGGGGTATTTATAGGAAATTGAGGAGTGATTTTTGTGTGATTTAAATTAAAGAAAAATTGAAACAAATTGGAGGAGAGAGGGGGGGCATAGGCGCCGGCCATGCTTGAGAAGGGGGTATTTGATTTATTTTTTTGACTTTTTGGAAAGATAAAAGATGTAATATGTAAGGTAGATGTGATATAAAGTTATGGGAAAGGTAAAAAGTTAAGGATTATAGGTTATGTAGAGTGTAAGAATAGGTGTAAGTGTCACGCCCCGAAGGGTACCCTAAACGTGGCAGTCCGCCGTACACAATATTAAAGCCTAAGAATGACCACCTCAATCACGCGAAGGCTTCCATACTATGTACAAGGCGTCTAACACATGGAGGAGACTCATCGGAGTAATGCATTTTATGTTGATACAACTTGAGAACAATGTAAAGGAAATTCAATTCACTATTCTTCAAAATACAACTCATTAACTTCAATTACAATTCATCAAAAGATTCTACTACATAAACTATTACAAGGCAAATAGGAAAACCTAGCTAATAACTTCAAACATTCTTATGTCTTGCCGGAACCCCGGAGTCATACCCGGCTCCAACCAATTCAGTCCCCACTTTGCATTCTTGAGATAACCTGTTCATTTAAACAACTATAGGGGTATAAGCTACACTAGCTTAGTGAGTGAAAACTTCCAGGATTACATTTATAACATCATACAATCAAGTGATTAGTCAGACAAGTGATATGCATCAAACTCGTGAATTCAACAAACATATGACCTGCCGGAAATCATATGTGGATGGACTTGCGCCCTCCATCCCGGGTTAGCAGATTAACGAATCCTGCGGTACGACCGAGACCGTTTCAGCTTACGGACAACTATAAACTATAAAATCGTTTAAGGTACAACGATAAACCGACAAATGCTAATGCTCCATCCCCATCGTGTATGAATGAGTTCAATTTCATCTTCAATTCCAAATAATCAATTATACCAATTCTTTTAAGTGATCAGTCAATAATCGCAGACAATCAATTCTAATTCATCTATACAGGCAATAGTTAATCACTCGGCTTCGATATTCTTACATTCCATTTCTCATATCAACAACAAGCATACATCTTTCCCATTCGTCCCCATCATGCATATCCATTTTATCTTTACCAAATACCTAGTGCAACTATTATTACAATCACATACAATAAATGAAATCGGAAGTAATACTCACTCGGCCATTGGATCACCGGTCTCTTAGTACAAGTAATCCGGTGGTAGGGAATCGTCGATATCGGGGTCACCTAAAAAGGAAGAAATACTCTAATAAGTATTTCAACTCAACTAATCCAACTATCTCATACAACTATCAAATTCGTAATTCTCGTCCTAAGCGGGAATTCCAACTTAAAACGGCCATAACTTGGTCATTTTAACTCGGAATCTCGCAAATTATATATCGATTTCTATCTACTTCGAAAGATCTATCTATTCTAATATTATTTTAAGTTTTGAAAACATTTAGGTCTCGAAAAGGGATCAGATTATCAGTAACGGTTTCATTCCGAAAAATAGTTTTGTAAATGTTTGTAATGTTTTTATTATATAATTAGCTATACATGCAATATGAATGATTTCCTAACATGAATGACATGAGATGAGTTAATGTATGTATGATCTTGATGATTTTTGCTAAAAGAAATTTTATAACTTTTTTTTGCAAGACCATAATAACACTTACTTAAAAAATCTAGTTTTCTAACTTTTATCATTTCCATTTGTTTTGGATTTTACTTAAGAAAATATAATTATTTTTGTAAAATTGAGTCTTCATTATATATTACTTATGACCTTCATTTCTACATAAAAATTTCCATTTTACACTTTGTAAACATGTTTTCAAGTGGGGTTGATTCCAAAATCCGAATTTTAAAAATTGTTTTGAGTGATTCCTTTAGTAAAAATCATTTGATATTTAGAAAATTAGGCTCAATCATACATAACCACTAAGGACTTCATTCTTACACAAAAATTTGCATTTTACACTTTGCAAATATATTTTCCAATATGATTTACTCAAAAATCCGAATTTTAGAAAATCCACTTTTTGAATGATTCACTTGGGAAAAACTTGTTTAATGCATTAAAATTTAAGACTTTACTACATCTATTGTCTAAGGACTTCATTTAACACATAAAAATTGCAATTTGAGCTCAAATACTAAGTGATTACATATGCATCATCTTAAATTACGAATTTGACAATTTGATCACTAACTCAAATTTTTCCATTTTAATTCCATTACTTGTTTTACACATTACTCATGCCTAAACTCATTTTAACTTGTAAAAATCATTGCTTAATGATATCTATTACCTATATACTTCATTTTTCACATAAAGCATGAGTTTTAGTTGATACATGGGTTCTAAAAATTGGTCTTAGTTGGGATCCGAATTTACAAAATTTATTTTTGGTTATATCTTTTGATAAAATCTATCTAAGCTCATGAAAATCCATTCCTTACATATCATATCTTATGAGCCTTTCATTTCTTAAATAAAAACTTCATTTTTGAGTTGGAAAACATGTTTTTAAAATAGGCCTTGGCCAAAATCCGAAATAGAATTTTTATTTTGAAAATAACTTTTGAAATCACTTTGATTCTTGTAAAAAGAAGTCTTGATGATATACATATATTAAGCCTTCATTTTCTTAAGTAAAATTTACATTTTGACACTTGGAAAGTAGTTTTATATGGGTCTTGCCAAAATACGAATTTCACAATTTTGTTTGAGTTCATAACTAAGATCTATACTTAATATGAACATAAACATAAAACAAATGCATGGTAATAAGCTATAAACATCATGGATCTAAACTTTACTTATCAAAATCTTTCATTTGGTATCTATACCCTAAGCCCTTCATTTTAAATGAAAAATATACATTTTGAAGTTGAAAAACCACTTTTCTAAATAGGTTCCATTTTCATCCGAATTTTCAAAATTGATTTTTGTTGAAAACAAAATAGATCTTGGTTTCCTACAACTTTCCTAATCATCATGCTATAGCAAGTTGTTCATGAACATAAACAAAGATCTAATGCATCTATGAACTCAAAACTTTAGATCTAGTTTTCTAAACTAGTTTTACATGCATGAATCACTAAGATGACATGATAGATCTATGCATAAATCATAAGGAATAACAAAAATAACAACTTAAATAACAAGATCTATGGCATAAACAAAAATCAAAGCCATAAAAAGTTAGATCTACAAAATATAATAACTTTAAACAAGAAAATAATTATAATACAAGGTAATAAAAGTGGAGAAGAGAAAGATTTCATTTTTGGCATCATCATCCTAAGCTTTTAAGCTTATGGAAGTTCATTTGATGCATGAAACCTTCATTATACTTTACCTATATCACCTATGGAGCTTTGGATGAAGATTTGCTTAGAAAATCTTTAAAAATGAAGTGTGGAAGCCATGGAAGAAGAAGGGGGCAGCTTGTTTTTGGAGAAACATGAACAAGAAGAAGAAGAAAAGAGAGGAAATAGAGAGAGAAAAGGTTAAAGAATGAAAGAGGAAAGTGAATAAATGAAGGAGAGAGAAATGAGTGTTTTAATTGTAATAAATGAGAGAAAAAAAATAAAACATGGGCAGCCAAGGGAGGGGCTGCTGCACGTTGAAATGGGGAGGAAGAGAGAGGAATGTTGAAATTTGACTTGAATTAAATTGTGTAATTAATGTGTAATGTAACTTTTTGAAAAAGGATTGAAATATAATTAATTTTAGTCAAAATATGAGTGGATAAAGGACAATGGCAGCCATAAATAGGGTCAAAAATCTGCCATCAATTGTGGGATATGTGTAGAAAGATTGAAGTGAAAAGGAAGTGATATGTGTAAGGTGTACTTGAAGGTATGGGTTGTAAAAGTACTTTATTAATAAAATAAATTAAAATAAAATAAAATTGGAAAATTTATTCCAAATAATTGTAGCAGAATTTTCATAATAAAATTAAATAATTATTTGAATTATTTTAGTATTTTAACAAATACGTTACCGGTACGATCAAAATACGCGAATATGGGCTATAAATAATATTTTTATAACCCGAAAAATTCTAAAAAATATTTTATGGGAATAAAATATTTTTAAAATATTTTCAATTATTAAATTAATTTATTTTATTTTTAGTACCGGGTCTTAAACAGAATCTGATCCCGTAAAGACCCGAAACGAACTAAATTTTAGAAAAACAAAATTTTCTATAACATATAAATATTTATCTAAAAATATAAGGCTTTATAAGAATAATAAAATTTTGTAATGAAATAAAAATGAATAGTGCAAAAGACTAATCAATTACCGGTAATAATGGAAATACGATAAAAAGGTTATAACTGTAACTTTTATAACCCGAAAAATTATATAACTGATATTTTAGAAATCTTATGAAATTACGAGTCTAACGGTACTATTGGTATATTTTTGATATCTCGAGCCCGGGACACGCTTTTCGAAGTCTGTATCCGAACGGGTTCGAAATAGGTCAAAAATTTACCAATCTGATATTTTTAAACAAACTCATATTACTATGAGCTATTCTACATATTTAAACTACATCTCGGCCTCTAGGGTTAGGGGCACTAGATTGCCGGACTTAGCTATTGCATTCCGGTTAGGGTTTCCGGGTGATTTTCCGGTTTAGACCTTTGCCAATTTGGAAACTGATATTTATGTTTATACAACATATTTAATTTGAGAAATTTATTTTAAATTTTATTTTTGTAAGTATTTAATATCTCTTAATGTTTTCGGAATTCTTGAATTGAGTTATATTTTCGAAAGTCAATCGTTATTTGCTTTTTAATAATTTGTTTTTGAGCTTTCTATTACCCGTTTTATAAGTCGGAGTTAAATATGGAATTTTTCGTACGTCGTGGTTTTGAATTTGAAGACCACTGAGTTCTTATTTTATTTTCGAGATTTTCATTTTCTCATGATTAAGAAATTTTGATTCATTCATGGTTCAGGACTTGTCAAAATTCGGTTTTAACTTGGAGTGATTTTTAGGGTTTATTTTCGAAGTTCATCTTAAAATTATTTACTGAAATTTTCCGGGGCTTACAGTAAGAAAAAGTAGAGATAAAAGAATAGTGTAGAATAGTAATGAATAGTGTAATGTAAAGTAGACATGACAATTAAAGTACCGGTAGTAAGAAAATACGCGTATAATAGCTATATCTGTTATTTCTACTTACCGAAAAATTACGAAACTGATATTTTTGGAAAACTTATATTTTTACTAGTCTAACAGTGTATTCGGAATATTTTTACTATTTTGGGCTTCCGGATACGTTTTTCGAGAACTGTGTCCGATCGGGTTCGAAGGACACCCGAATTTTGCGAAACTAAAATTTTTATAAAACCTATGGTTATTACGAACTATTTTAGCTAATTATCCCAACTTCGTTTTCTAGGGCCAAAGAAAACGGCAATGCCGGATTTAGATGGGTACGGTAAACTAGGGTTTTGTTGACTTTTAGGGTTCCGTTTGACTTCCGGTTTAGGGTTTTATGCTAAACCGATTCCGAAAATTTAGGGGTTTACAGAGGGGGTTGGTGCATAGGGGGTGGGGAAGGGGCTCACGGCAAGGAGTAAGAGAAAAGGGAGTTCTTGAGAGCTTTACTTGAGTGAAAAAAAAATATGAAGAGAGAGAGTATAAAGGAGTATATATAGATGAGTAAATTAGGGTAAGTTGTTCAAGTAAATTGGATAAAAGTTATGCAAATGAGGGTGAAAGAGGGGGTGAGGGTGCAGGGGGTCAGGGGATGTGCTGGTTTCAAAGGGGAGAGAGAGGAGAGTTTAATTTGTGTAATAATAAGTCTTAAATCTAATAATTTCTTAAGAGACAAAATTATCTTGGAAAAGAAAATATAATTGAATGTTTTGTAAGGACGTAAGAGTAGAGTATCACTTATGTGTGTAGTAGGTTTTACTTGTGAATAGTAGTGAATAGTAATCAAAACAATTACTTTACCGATAGTAAAGAAAATACGAGAAAAGGGCTATATTTGTAAATTTTATAAACTGAAAAATTATAAAATTTATATTTTTGAAATCCTTATTAAATTTCGGTTCTAAAGATTATTTCGGAATATTTTTTGAATTTCGAGTCCCGGCACCCGCTTTTCCATAATAGATATCGGGAAGGCCCGAAATAGAAAATTTTTCGAAATAAGATCTTTTTATGGTTTGAAATATACCTTAGAACAATATGTGCAGGAGCTCTAATAAAGAATAGGGGAAGCAAGTGTTCTTGCAAGAACAAGAACAAATAAAGAGAGAAAGAGAAGAAAAATAGAGAGGAAAAATGTAAGGAATAAAAGGGTTTGAAGGTGTAAATGAGAGAAAAAGATAGAAGGAGTTTTAAGACACTTAAATGAGATAAAAAAAAAAAAAGAAATGGGAGCCAAGACATCATTAGGGCTAGCGTGAAAGATAGAGAAGAGAGGGAGAGGAATTTGGTTGGTTTTTGACTTGAAATTGTAATGTGTAATTTATGGTATGTGTAGCTTCTTGAAGAATGATTGAAAGAGGGTTATTTTAATTAATTTTGGAGGGTTTCAAGGGACAAAAGGTAGCCAAAAGAAGGTCAAAAATATGCCATGAAGTGATGAGTGAAGTGTAGAAAGATTGAACTGAAAAAGAAGTAATGTGTGAAAGGTGTACTAAAGGTATGTGTTTGTAAGAGTACTTTCTTCATAAATAAAATAAAAATAAGAAAAAAATAGAAAAAGAATTCCAAGTTTTTGTAGCAGAATTTTCATAATCAAAATAAGATAATTAATTTATTTATTTTAGTGAATTATCAAATAAGTTACCGGTATAATCAAAATACGGGAATATGAGCTATAATTGATATTTTTATAACCCAATAAATTCTAAAAAATTATTTTATGAAAATAAAAATATTTTTAAAATATTTTTCAATTATTAAATTAATTTATTTTATTTTTAGTATCGGGTCTTAAATGGAAACTGATCCCGTAAAAACCCGAAACAAACTAAATTTTGGAAAAACAAAATTTTCTATGATATATAAAATATTTATAAAAATAATATAAGGGTCTACAAGAGTAGCAAAATTGTGTAATGAATGGAAGTGAATAGTGCAAGAGACTAGTTAATTACCAGTAGTAAAGAAATACGAATATAATCGCAAAATTAGATATTTCTAGTTATCCAAAAATTATAAAACTGATATTTTTGAAATCCTTATGAAAATACAAGTCTAACGGTATTAATGGTATATTTTTGATATCTCGAGCCCCAGGACACGCTTTTCAAAGTCTGTATCTGAATGGGTTCGAAATAGGTCAAAAATTTACCAATCTAATATTTTTAAGCAACCTTATGTTACTATAAGCTACTCTACCAACTTAAACCATACCTCGGCCTCTAGGGCTAAGAGCGAGAGATTGCCGGACTTACACTACTATATTCCACTTAGGGTTCCTGGGTGATTTTCCGGTTTAGATCTTCGCTAATTTGGAAACTGATGTTTTATGTTTATACATCACATTTAGTTTGAGAAATTTATTTTAAATTTTATTTTTGTAAGTATTTAATATCTCTTAATTTTTTCAAAATTCTTGAATTGGGTTTTATTTCCGAAGGTTAATCGTTATTTACTTTTTAATAATTTGTTTTTGGGTTCTATATTACCCGATTTTATAAGTTAAAGTTACGTATAGAATTTGTCATACGTAGTTGTTTTGAATTTATAGACTGTTGAGTTCTTATTTCATTTTTAAGGATTCTCTTTTTCTCAAGATTAAGAATTTTCTAGATTCGTTCGTGATTTAAGGCTAGTCGAAGTTCGGTTTTAATTTGGAGTTATTTTTAGAGTTTATTTTGGATTTATTTACTGAAATTTTTCGGGCATGGTCTTGAAAACCATTCGAAAATACATTTGATCATTTCAAATAAATAATTTTCCTTTTTGAGTTTATTGTCTCGTCTACTTAAAGATCTACAAACTATAATATTTATATACACAAGACAAAGGTCTTTATGATTATTAATGCACCAAAACACAAAATATCCATGAGATCATGAATGTCAAGTATAATATAAGCATCTAAATGCTAGATCTACCACTTAGGATGTATGAAATGGAGTTTGAAAGCATGAATAGATTTTTGTGCAAGATCTTTACTTTACTCTACTACTAAATGCATGAACATGAAGATCATCATATAAAAGCACATTCAAATACAAGATCTACTCTTGTGATGGCGTGATATTCATGTAGTAGTATTTTCTTGTTCCTAGCAAGAGCTCATGGGGACTTAAAGATGAAAATACTCATGAATGGTCTTGCCATTACAAGGTTTAGTGGTAGAAATGGTAAAGATCTATTTCCTAAAGCTTAGAACAAGAGAAGAATGAAAAAGAAAAATAAATTTGTGTGAGTGTGAGTGTGTTATATGGGAGGGTTATGACACATAAGGAAGAGAGGGAGTTCTTGAGATAGTTTTATTTTGGGTGAAAAGAGTGAAAGAGTAAAAATGAAGAGCTAGAGTATAAATGGTTATATATAGAAGAGTAAATTAGGGTTAATGGTTTAAATAAATTGAATAAAAATTACACAAATGAGGGTAAAAGAGTGGGGGTGGGGGGTGGCGCCGGTTTGCAATGGGAGAGAGAGTTTTAATTTGTTTTGTATTATTTAATTTGTGTAATAATAAGTCTTAAAATGTAATAATTTCTTAAGAGACAAATTATCTTGAAAAAGAAAATATAATTGAGTGTTTTGTAAGGATATAAGAGTAGGTTGTGGCTTGTGAGTATAGTAGGTTGTACTTGTGAATAGTAGTGAATAGTAATTAAGATAATTAATTTATCGGTAGTAAAGAAAGTACGAGAAAAAGGGCTATATCTGTATTTTTCATAAACCGAAAAATTATAAAATTTATAGTTTTGAAATCCTTATTAAATTTTGGTTCTAAAGAGTATTCCGGAATATTTTTCGAATTTCGAGTCCCAAGGCTCACCTTTTCGTAATGGATCTCGGAAAGGCCCGGAATAGAAAATTTTTAAAAATAAAATCTTTTTATGGTTTGGAATATACCTTCGAACAATATTTTAGATTAAATCAATTTACAAAAGTTTCTTAATTTAAAATCGAAGGAAAGCCGGATCCAAGGTTCTTAGGTTTCTCTCCTAAGCTTAAGCTAATCCGGTTTAGGGTTTTGGTTTTTGGTTCCCAAAGTCTACCTGGTTACTAGGAAAACCATGGTTATACCTACCCACCTTAAACAGAGTTTTGTCGTCAAGATTGAACTGATGTACCTTGTTTTTCAAACAACTCGGGGTACTTCCTCCGAATTTCTTCCGTAGCTTCTCAAGTTGCTTCCTTGGAAGTATGGTTTCTCCACAACACTTTAACATACTGGATTTCTTTGCTCCGTAGCTTTTGGATTTTCTTATCCAAAATCCTTACTGGATGTTCTTCATAGGTTAGATTCTCCTTTAGCTGGATAGGTTCTAATTCCAAAATCCTTTCGGGGTCGGGTACATATTTCCTTAGCACTGACACATGGAACACATTATGAACTCCCAATAAGTTCGCTGGTAAAGCTAGTCGGTGAGCTAAGTCCCCAACTCTTTCCAAGATTTCAAATGGTCTAATATACCTCAGGTTTAGTTTCCCTTAAGTTCGTACCCTTATTATGCTCTTGATTGGATTTATCTTTAGATACATGTGGTCACCTACTTGGAATTCGAGCTCTCTTGTTTTTAAATCCGCCCAACTATTTTGTCTATCTTGAGCTTCTTTCATTTTCTATTGCATCAGCCTCACTTTATCGGCCGCCTCTTGTACAAATTCTGGCCGATAGGAAGCTTTTCCACATCATCCCAAAATAGAGGGGACCTACAACGCCGTCCATATAAGGCTTTGTAGGGTGGCATCTGAATAGTCGAGTGGTAGCTATTGTTGTAAGCAAACTCAATAAGAGGTATGTGATTATCCTAATTTCCTTTGAACTCCAAAACACAAGCTCTTAACATATCCTCTAAGGTTTAGATTGTCCACTCAGACTGTCCTTCTATCTGAGGATGATAAGCGGCGCTGAAGTGCAATTTGGTGCCTAAGCTCTTTTGTAAGCTCATTTAAAACTTTGACACAAACCTCAGGTCTTGATTTGAGATAATCCCTGTTGGTATACCATGTAGTCGCACTATTTTCCAGATGTAGATCTTGGCCAACCTATCCAGCGAGTATGTCATATTAATTGGTAGGAAGTGTGCTGACTTAGTTAGCCGATCCATTATTACCCAAACCGCATCACAACCCATCGATGTTCTTGGAAAACCACATACGAAATCTGTAATATATAGAAATAAAGATGAAAATATAATGAATTATGAATCATGAGATGATATAGGATGAGTTTAAGGTCAAAACAAGTAAATTGTAAAGGTTTAAGTTTGGTTGTAGAACAAATGTTGAAGTTCGGATTTCTACAATTTTTGATATATTGTACCCACCTCCTGGAAAATCTATGACGCCGACGTAGAGACGGCATAGGATGGGAACAGTAGTGTTTTCTTAACGCTAGGTGGAATGCTGTCGGTGTACACTAGGGTTTCTCTCAACCCCGACTGGGAATGCCGCCGATGTACGGCATGGGTTTGCCGGCATATGTAGTAGGAATCGAAATTTTGGAATTCGAAGCCCCGATGAATGTTGCCAGCGCTCATGTAAATTTTGCCAACGTAGGGTGTACGCTGGCAAGATCTACACGTACGCCGCTGGCATAGGGCCGGCGTATGACCAAATTTATATAAATACGAGACGGGAAAGACAATTTCGACAGATTTATCTTTTATCAATTTCTCCTTTGTATAAGAGAGTTTTGGAGTGTTCTTGAGATCTAAGGTTAGAGAATCATCTGGAGGGTATTTCGATCCAAAGTAAGTGATTTTAACATTTTCTCTTGGATTAAATACGAATTTGTATGAGTTTGCTTAGGGTTTTGTTGTATTCTTAAAGGAAAAACGTGGGAAAGATTTAGATCTTGGATTTGATCTGCCTCGGTTGGATAAGAAGTGAGTGTTGTGATTAAAACAAGTAAGTACAATGTTCTCATATCAGATTTATACGAATTTCGTGCAAAATTCTAAGGATTTTGTGATTTGTTTGCATGAAGGAAACCCTAGATTTGATTGGGATCCGAATTTGTGGATGTGAGTTGGATTTTGGTGATCCAAATCAGTAAGTTTCATCTTTTCTTTGATGGAGTTGAATAATCATCCAATCATACATTATTCAACTCCCCAAACACCCACTCATCCATATATGTAATATGATTATTATTTTCAAAGATTTGTATGATTTTTAATGGGGTCTAAGTAACTCCGAGTTCAGGATTAGAGTATACCTAATACTGGAATGTGTTGATTTTTTGACTTAAGAAAGATAATAATATGACTGTTTGCATTAGTTTATGTTGCATGAATTACCTGTCTATCGTATGTGCATATGCATTTGTTTTTGGATTGGAGTTATCATACTGGGCGTCGCCGCTCATTTTTTTAAATTTCAGGTACACATGAAGAAAATATAGTATATGATCTTTCTGGATATGACTTATTCTTTGATAATGGGGATGGCGATAGTGGACCTGACTACCCAGTCGAGATTTAGGCTTTATATATCAAATTTCGAAGAAAAGACATGTTTTGTTCATTTGGAATTTTTAGTTGGATGCTTTTGTTGGTATTACATGAAAAGATTTTAATGTAAATAGTTTTTAGTTTTTGTTGAATTTGTTGACTATAAAGTCAACTTGGATTATATGCTTGAATAAGGAGTTTATGTTTTATGAAGTATGAGTTTTTAGTTTTAACAAGTTTCGTATCCTATGAGATATCCTATCAATATTTACAGGTGATGATTGTATTATTATGGATAATAGAGCCTTTGCGTGTCCCATATAAGAGGGGATACGTGGCAGGTTATAATGCCTTATTTTAAGGCGTTACAAAATCCATGGAGATCTGATCCCATTTCCACTCAAGAATAGGTAAAGGCTTTAATAATCCTCCTGCCTTTGATGCTCTACCTTTACCTGTTGACAGATGGCACACCTCATCACATAATCTGCCACAACTCTTTTCATTCCATTCCACCAGTAGTGGCTCTTTAGGTCTTAGTACATTTTGGTGCCTCCTGGGTGTACAGTATAGCCAGAGTTGTGGGCCTCACTCATAATTTCTTTCTCAACTCTTCGTCTTCGGGGACACATAATCACCCTTTCATTCTGACAACCTCTTTATCATCGATGGTGAAGTCAAGATACTTCCTTCTTGATCTTTAGTACTGTTTCGTCATACCTTTGGGCTTCCTTGATCCTATCAACCAAGGTAGGTTCCAAGACCAGGTTTGCTATTTCCACTTCCGTGCTTTGCTCTATGAATTCAATTCTTAACTTCTCGAACTCTCTTATTAATTTCTTTTTAATCAGTAATTAGGGCTACCACTTCTCCATAACTTTTCCGGCTCAAAGCATCTACAACGGCATTCACCTTTCTCGGGCAGTAATTTATTCCCAAGTCATAATCCTTGATGTGCTCCAACCACCTTCTCTACCTCAAGTTTAGCTCTTTCTGTGTAAACAAATACTTGAGGCTCTTATGGTCCGTATACACTTCATATCTTTGCCCGTACAAGTAGTGTCTCCAAAGCTTTAAATCAAAAATCACAGCAGCTAATTCCAAATCCTGTGTGGGGTAGTTTTGCTCATGGGGCCTTAGCTGTCTGGAAGCATAGGCAATGTGTAAGCCTCGGAAAATTTCAGTAAATAATTCCAAAATAAACTTCGAAAATAAACCTTAAAGATCACTCCAAATTAAAACCGAATTTCAATTAGTCCAAAAACACGAGTGAATCCAAAAATTTCCAAAGCTTGAGAAAAATAAGAATCCTTAAAAATAAAATAAGAACTCAACATACTTCAATTCCAAACCACTACGTACGACTAACTCTATACGAAACCCTGACTTATAAAAATAAGTAATATAGAACCCAAAATCAAATTATTAAAAAGAAAATAACGATTAACTTTAGGAAATGAAAACCAATTCAAGAATTCCGAAAACATTAAAAAATATTAAATACTTATAAAAATGAAATGTAAAATAAATTTCTCAAATTAAATATGTTATATAAACATAAATATCAGTTTCCAAATTGGCAAAGGTCTAAGCCGGAAAATCACCCGGAAACCCTAACCGAAATACAATAGTGTAAGTCCAGCAATCTAGCGCCCCTAACCCTAGAGGTCGAGATGTAGTTTAAATATATAGAATAAAAGTTCGTTTATAATTATTAGATTGGTAAATTTTTGACCTATTCCGAACCCGTTCGGATACAGACTTTGAAAAGCATGTCCGGGGCTCGAGATATCAAAAATATACCATTAGTATCGTTAGACTCGTAATTTTATAAGATTTCTAAAATATCAGTTATATAATTTTTCGGGTTATAAAAGTTACAATTATAACCTTTTTATCGTATTTCATTTTCTACCAGTAATTGATTAGTCTTTTACACTATTCATTTTATTTCATTACACAATATTTTATTATTTTTTTTTATATGTATACCCCGGGTTTCCTAATAATCAAGTAAACTTCGAAAACCAGAAAATGAAACCCTAAATCGGTTTAGTTCAAGCTATGTGAGAAAGACTTAAAAACCCTAATTCCGGCTTTTCCTTTCCAAATAAGAAACTTTTATAAGCAAAATTAATTTTGAATATAGTTCTTGATTATATTTCGAAACAAGAAAAGATCAGATTTTAAGAAAATTTCAATTCCGGGTCATCCCGAGACCCATTATAGAAAAGCGTGCCCCGGAACTAGAATTTCGAAAATCTACTTGTGAATACTCATTTGAATCGAAATAAAATAAGGATTTCAAAAATATAAATTTCATAATTTTCCGGCTTACGAAAAATACAGTTATAACCTTCTTATTTGTATTTTTCTTACTATCGGTAATTAAGTTGTCTTGATTACTATTCACTACTATTCACAAGTACAACCTATGACTACCTATTTGTACACCCTATAATTTCAAACCTTACCTTCACTCAAATCAATCTCTTTTCTAAATACTTTTTGTCCCTTAACTTTCAATACAAGTTATGACAAGTTAAACATCAAGTTAAATCAATCAAAACAAAAATTAAAAATCAAACTTCTTTCCCCCTTTTTTGGTGAATAGTGCCGGCATGAAACCCCCCCCCCCCCCCCTACAAGCTTCAATTTGCAATTTTTTTTAATATTGTTTTATTCCATTTTAACCTAATTTCACTTTATATATAAACTACTTTTTCTCTCTCTCACTTCATTCTTTCACTTTTCAAGCTTTACAAAGTTAAAAAGCTCTCTTTTTCTCTCCCTCACCACCTCCATGCCGTGAGCTTCTAAGGCTCATACACACACACACACAACTTTCTTTTCTTCTTTTGTCTCCTATTTTACCTTAAGTAGATGAACCTTGCTTCATATATCCTTAGCTCTTTGTAATGGCTAGGTTATTCTTGGATATTTCCAACTAAATGTCCCCATGAGCTCTTGCTAGGGACAAGGAAATATCAATACAAGAATACCAAACCATCACCAAGTGGATCTAGCATTTAAAGGAGCTTTCATGCATAAGCTTTATGATTTTCATCAAAAGGTATTTTGAACAAAAGAACTTTTATAAAAATATAGTTTTTATGTTTTCAAAACCTATTTAAGCATTTGATATAGTAGATCTACCATTTTACTATTCATATTCATGTAGACATTTAAGATCTCATCTTTATTTTGAGTTTATGTGCATTCATAGTCTTTAATGTTTTGTCCTTGGTAAATAACCTTTCTAGTACATAGATCTATAGATAGATAAGTTAACAAACCAAAAAAAGGAAAACGCTTTTCAAGGAATGAGTTGGTGTAAATTCGGATGACTTGAAAAACCTAGGTTAAAAACACTTTTACCAACTTCTAAACATATATTTTACAAGAGAAATGAAGTCTATAGGTGATAGATAATGTTTGGTAATATTTTTCATGAGTCTAAATGAGTTTTTACCAAAGAAAATGTTGGAAACAAGAGATGAAGTCCAATAGAAGTTTTGAGCTAAAAGTCTTGTAGGCAAAATTCGTAATAATGGATAGATGGTTACAAAACACTATTTTTCCAACTTCAAAAATGGTATTTTCTTAAATAAATGAAGTCCTTAGGGTATAGGTAAAATAAATACTTAAATTTTTAAGTATAAAATACATTTTTCTTAAAGGAATCAACTTGAAAATGAAATTTTCTAAATTCGGATTTTTGGAACCACCCTAGTGAAAGACCCACTTAAAAGTTTATAAATGAAGATTTTATTAAAGAAATAAAGGCCTTAGGATATAACTAATATAAGGGTCAAAATTTCTTTAAACAAAGTGGAGTTTTCCTAAAGAAAATCCTTGTAATAAGTAAGTGTGACCAAGTGTAGTAAACTTACTTGTTAAGCAATAGCATGAAATGGTTTTCCAAGAAAAAGTTTATTAAAATTCTTTAAGTCTAAAAAGTTATAAGAAATTAGGCTCATTAGAGTTCATGTCATGACATTCATGATAGGGAAAATCATTACCATGGCATTTAGTTTCATTTTGTACTTAGGAATCTCAAGTGCATTCATGAAAACCGCATTTTCGGAATCAATATACCTGCTGTACAGATCTGATCCCTCATTTCCGAGGCTTAGATATTTTCAAAACTTGATTTAAACTTCATATTTAAAAATCTCTTCCGAAGTAGATAGAAATCGATATAAAATTTGCGAGATTCCGAGTTAAAATGACCAAGTTATGGCCATTTTAAATCGGGACTTCGAAAATGACGCGAATTTCGATTTCACTAAGTTTTCTTAGAGTTTTAGTATCCTTAGATGGTAGAATACTCATTAGAGTATTTCTTATGTGATTAGGTGAACCCGTGAACGTTGACTCTTTGCCACCGGATTATTATTACTAGAAGACCGGTGATCCAATGGCCGAGTGAGTTCATTTCCTGAGTAATTATGCTCATTGAGTGTGCTTGTAATTGTAGTAGCACTAGATTTAGGTAAAGATGAAATTGTTGATGAGAAATGAACTTTTCATGTTGAATGAATGATAAGTATATCGAGATGAGACTTATTGAAATAATATTGTATGAGCTAGTATAGACTTGGATTGTCTGAAATACTCTATGATCGCTCTTAAATTGCATAATGAACTTACTACGATTCTATAAATAAACTGTGCATGCATATCATCAGTGAGTCACATTGCATTACGAGAATGCTTTTGGTGGGAAAAGTATGATCGGGAGGCAGCGGGCCTTCGTTAACGTTAAGGATCTGCAGGGTCACTTAAGTTAACGGGCAGTGGAGTAGACACTATAAACCAATACATATAAACAGGTGGAGGACCACCTTCGTTAACATCAAGGGCCTATGAGGTCGCTTATGTTAATGGGCAGTGGAGTAGACACTATAAACCACAAGAGAAAATATTGGAATTGTGGTTGCATGTTCATGGACCACCCCAAACCCCGAATGGAGGGCGTAAATCCATTCACATATGGCTATCGGAAGTCATATGCTTGTATGCTCACGTGCTTGTGCATTCATATGATTGTTTAAATAAACTTGTTTGTATATTTTACAATTGGGTATATTATTACGGAAATGAATCTCACTAAGCTAGTGTAGCTTATACCCCAATAGTTGTTTAAATGAGCAGGTTATTCCAAAAATGCTAAGTGGGGACCGAGATGGTTGAAGCCGAGAATGATTTCGAGATTCCGGCAAGATATAAGAATGCTTGAAGTTTTTGGCTAAGCTTTACGATTTGCTTTGTAGTAGCTTTATGTAGTGAAGTCTTGGAATGAATGTAGTTGAAGTTTGATGAATTGTATTTTGAAGTATATGGTTTTGTATTTGGAGTATAGTAAATTTGTATTTCCTTTACATTGTTACTCCTTTGTATCAACATAAAATGTATCATTCCGATATGTCTCCTTTATGTGTTAGACGCCTTGTACATAGTATGGAAGCCTTCGCGTGACTGAGGTGGTCATTCTTAGGCTTTAATATTGTGTACGGCGGACTGCCACGTTTAGGGTACCCTTCGGGGCGTGACACAATGACTTTTCCCTCTTGCATTAGCACGCATCTAAGGCCATTCCTCGAAGATTCGCTATGCACTGTATAGTGTTTTTTCGAGTCGGGTAATACTAGAATCGGTGTTGACACAAGTCATTGTTTTAGTTCCTAGAAACTCTGTTCCCTCTTATCTGTCCACACAAATTTCTCATTCTTTTGTGTCAGTTGAGTTAGAGGCTTGGCGATCTTAGAGATGTCCTTTACAAACTTGCGATAGTAGCCAGCCAATCCTAGGAAGCTTCTCACTTTAGTCACTGTTTGCGGCTGTTTCCAGTCTACTACCGCTTTAATCTTTTGAGGATCAACAAATATTCCTTTTCCCATCACTATATCTCCAAGGAAAGATATTCTGTCCAACCAGAAGTCACACTTGGATCACTTGGCATATAGTTTATTTTCCCTCAAGGTTTGCAACGCCATCCGGAGATGTTCCTCATGTTGCTCCTTGGTCTTTGAGTAGATCAAAATATCATCAATGAACACGATGACACACTTGTTGGGAAATTAGGGATCAAAACCCAGCAGAAATATATTTATTTTTCATAAAAATACAAATCCTAAATCCCCAATGACGGATCCATGCAATTCAATCAAATTAGAGTTGATAAAATTACCTTTTTGATGCTTTAAAATTATGGAAATTCGGATCTAAGATGTTGCAAATGGGAACATCTTTTACTGTATCCACACAAATGAATTTCCAATCGGATTTATATGTGTGTGTGCTGGCACGTAGGAACAATTCCTAATTTTGGGAATCTCTCTCAAAAGGGTTTCTCTCCTTTTAGGTTACAGAGTTTCTCTATAATTTCTAATATGACGGCAAGCGTCTGTTAAACTTCAAAGGTAACCATCACCTCATATTTATAAGATAAAATCATCATGGATGATTTTACCCCTAATCATATTAGAGTTTCATGTTGACCTTATAAATGACAAATTTAATTCAGAAATTGAATATTTATTAATATTAATCCAATTAAGATTAATGAATGCTTAGTTAATTCCCAATATAGTTATCTATAATAACTCATGATCCAATTAATTCATGTTTTGTGTGTGACCATGTAGGTTCACTTAATGTTGGTAGTAGCCCTAAAATACCCTTTAGACCTATAAGACATAATTGGTCTCTAGCAAGACATTATGCCTATCCAAATTAAGTGAAGATCGATGATCCAATCTTACCTATTAACAGTTAGTTATTTAATCCTTTTGTTACATGATATCTTATGATTAAACATAAGGTATGGATCAATACACTCTTATATTGTTTAATCACATATTTCTTGATTCCAGAGTATGACTGACTTATACAAATGATATTGATAACTCCTTATCAATTCATTCGAGCATTGCTATGCATTTCTCAGTCTTACTCATCAAGAGGCCCAAAAGATATCTCTCTCAAATTAATGAGAGGAACAAATCCCATCTCAATCACTCAACTTCCTCTCCATGATTTATATTATACCCAATTTCAACCTTTATAATTATCCGATTAAAGATAACATTTGATTGAGTCAAAACACAATATTCCTCATGTTGGAATCTATGGTGATTTCAGGCCTAAGGATTAAAACAACACTGTTAATAAGAAATACTTATTGCATTGATTCATATAGTATTCTCATATTTGGTCAATCCAATACAATGTAATCTTACATGTATTCATGAGCTAAATTGATATCTCATATCGACGATCAGTCTTAATTGATTATTATTCCATATAATGAACGACTAGGGATAATTTATAATAAAGTTATTTCTCACCTTATGGTTTTACTATTAAAGTCACATACTTTAATGACATAAGGAATAACCAATTTATTCAAGGAATAATACTTTATCAAAGTAAAAAGCCAATAACTACTTTGATAAAGAAAATGGCATATATATTATAATGATAATAAACATTCAAATGACATAGAATCCATATGGCTTAAGGCACATCACTAGCAACACTTATCCAAAAGGGGTTTATAGACACGATTCATGAGGTCCATAAATGTAGTCGGTGCATTAGTTAGCCCAAACGACATCACTAAAAACTCATAGTGTCCATACTGAGTAGGGAAGGCCGTCTTTGGCACATCCTCAGGTTTAATCCTTAACTGGTGATAAGCTGAATGCAAGTCTATGTATGAGAATACACCCGCCCCTTGGAGTTGATCGAACAGATCATCTATTCTTGGAAGAGGGTATCGATTCTTGATTGTGACCTTGTTTAATTCTCTACAATCGATACACAACCTCATGGATCCATCCTTCTTCTTCACAAATAGGACAAGTAATCCCCATGGCGACACACTAGGTCTTATGAATTTATGATCCAATAACTTTCAAGTCTCCTAATCAAATGAAATAACTCTAATGAGTATATCTATGAAGTTTGAATGAACTTATAAATTCTATTCTAATAAGTTCGTCAAAATTCGTCTAAAAGGAAATTCCAACTTAAAACGGCCATAACTTGATCATTTTAACTCGGAATTTCGCATATAATATACCGATTTCTACCTATTCGATGAGAACTATCTATTTCTAGAGTTATTTCCAACAAAAAAAGTCGTTTGGTCCATGAACAGTAGGGTACAGAATACTATACGAATTTCACATTCCACAATTCAACTCCTAATTTCATATCAAGCATCATACTAAAGCTTTGATAGATACTTAGCTATCATTATATCTTGTAAGACTCTATCATATACATATATAACTCAATATCATGCATGATTCATGGGTGTTGGTAATTCTAATTCCTCATGTAATTAGATAATGTCAAATAGGATGTATATGATGTTATTTCTCTAACTTTATTGCTACCTAATGCATCATGCATATATGCAACACCTAGAAGCTATTGTCATGAAGGTTATGAGATGAACTATCTACATGTATATTCTAAATGATATAGTAAAGAATTCATTTTGAAAAACTTTTGAAATTTACTAGACTTAAGAAAAATAGCTTTCCTTCTCATAAAATCACACTTGCTTTTATCAAAAACTCAACCTTGATGACCTATATAGCCATCACCTTCATTATTTCAATAAAAACCTTCATTTTGGGGTTAGAAAATAGATGTTTAAATGAGTGGTTTACCTAATTACGAATTTTACAATTTTTTTTAAGGAATGAAAACATTACTTAATTTATTATTTGAAACCATTCCTTATTTTAGGATTATATTTTGATAAACCTCTCTTATTCTTGTCAAAATTAGGTCTTTATTACATCTATTCCATAGGACTTCTATTTTTCTATAAAAATGATCATTTTGGCATTTGAAAACAGGTGTTTAAACAATGACCATTTTCAAATCCGAATTTTGAAAGTTTCATTTGAGTTCGTTTTCTTTGTAAAACTTATTTAATCCTTCAAAAACAATTTCCTAATCAAACATACTCCTTAAGGCTTCCATCTGTTTAATAAAAATCTTGTTTTGGAGTTGAAAAATAGGTGTTTACACTTCAAGCTTCCCTTATTACGAATTTAAAACTTGTTATTGAGATTGAAACATAGCTTTTGTAAACATTTTCTTGTTTTGAAAATATTCCTTAGTAGATCTAAGCTTTACTCATCAAGATCACTCATTTATGATATCTATTCCCTAAGCCCTTCATTTATAATGTAAAATACACATTTTGAAGTTGAAATGATGCGAACCCTAGGTATTTTAAACCTAGAACCCGATGATCATAATTTGAAATCGAAACCTCAAAGATTGTCTTGAACAAGATTGGATTCGAAACTAGACCCCAACCACACCTGTTGATTGAAACCTGAGTTATCATGATGATTTCCCCAAGCGCTTAGATTGAAGAAATCGAAATAGGTGTTATCATGATCTAAACATGTCTTTTCTCTATAAATCCTGATATCTAAGGACTAGCTCTCTGCTGGGTAGTCGGGTCTGCTATTGCCATCCCCACTATTAAAGAATAACTCATATCCGGAAAGATCATATATTATATCTTCTTCACCTATACCTAAAATTTAAAAGAATGAGCGGCGACACCCAGTACGATAACTCCAATCCAAAAGCAAATGCATATGCACATACAATAGGCAGATGACTCATGCAACTTAAAATAATGCAAAAAGTCATATTATTATCTTTATTAAGCCAACAAAACAACACAGTCTAGTATTAGGTATACTTTAATCCCGAACTCGGAGTTACTCAGACCCTATTGAAAAACAAACAACTCTTTGAAAAGAATAATCATATACATATATGGATGAGTGGGTACTCCCCAAAAAACCTGAATCCAGAACACCTAATTCTACCGGAATCATATCAAGGCATAAGTCCACTAGGGACAACCTCACACCAAGGTCATCAGGGTGCCTCACCATTATCACTGTCTTGCTAGGTCTTTACTGGCCAAAGCCAAGCACAACCAAATATACAATTATTAAATCGAAAAATGATTAGGTTTATTAAGAAATTCTATTCCTAAAACCATTCAATCAATACTAAACTTACAAGTAAAAACAGCAAGCAAGGATTGGTCGTATCTTTCTCAATTTTAGGAATATAAATCAAATCCTCAAAATCCGATACCAACAACAACAAAGACAACCCGAACTCCATAAACTCCTATATCCACACTAACAACAATTCCACAAACTCCAAATATCCTGTTACAACATATTATATATATATACACATCAACAAATATGAACACATTATCAACATTTTCTAACAGACATGAAACTTCCAAAAATCCTAACCTAAAAAGAAATCTCCAATCTACACCGTCTACTCCAATCAAACTCCCTAAATATCCTCAAAACAATAATGAACCACACAAAACTCCACAAATTCTGGATAGTTCACCGAAACCCTATTAGTATATGACAAAAAGAACATATAATGGTCATATAATCACACATTATTTAATTTCATCAATGAAAAGACAAAACTTACTGATTTGAATCACCAAAACTCGACTCACATCCACAAATTCAGATCCCAACCAAATCTAGGGTTTCCTTCATGCAAACAAATCACAAAATCCTTAGAATTTGCATGAAATTAGTATAAATATGATATGAGAACATTTATACTTACTTGTTTTAGTCACAAAACTCACTCTTTATCCAAACGAGACAGATTTAATCCGAGATATAAATCTTTCCCATGTTTTTCCTTCAAGAAGACAACAAAACCCTAAGCAAACTCATACGAATTCGTATATAATCCATAAGAGAAGGTTAACATAACTTACTTTGGATCAAAAACACACTCCGGATGATTCTCTAACCCTAGATCTCCAAGAATACTCAAAACTCTCTTTGACGAAGGAAAATATGATAAAAGAAATTTTTTCGAAAACTGTTTCTCACGCTCGTATTTATAGAAATTTTTCATACATCAGCCCTACGCCTACAGCGTATGTTTAAATCTTACTGGCGTACACCTTATGCTAGCAAAATTTACACAAGCATTGTCAGCATTCATCGAGGCTTTAAATTCTTAGAAATTTGATCCAACTACATATGCTAGCAAATCCATGCCCTACGTCGGCGGCATTCCTAGCCGGCGTTAAGAGAAACTTTAGTGTATACCTGCAGCGTTCCACCTAGTATTAAGAAAAACGCTACTGTTCCCTTCCTACACTGTCTCTACACCGGCGACGTAGATTCTCCAGGAGGCAGCATTGAATCTGTCAAAAACTACAGAAATCCAAACTTTAATATTCATTCTACAATCAAACTTAAACCTTTACAACTTACTTGTTTTGAACTTATACTCATCCTATATCATCTCAAGATTCATAATTCATTATATTTTCATCTTTATTTCTGTACATTACGTGATATGCATCAAACATATGGAAATCAACAGACATATGACTAGTCGAAAATCATATGTCAATAGAATTTCGCCATCCATTCCGGGTTAGCAGATTAACGAATACTGCGGTACTACTAAAATATGCCGTTTTTGGATTACGGTCAACTAACTTATTATGCCGTTTGTGGATCACGATTAACAAACTCATTATTTCGTTTACGGATCATGATTAACCAACTTTTACTCCGTTTTTGGATCACGGGCGACCAACCAATGCTAATATTCCATCCCCATTTGTGATATGAACGAGTCCATATTACTTATCAATTTCAAATAGTCAATTATGCCAATTCCTTAGGTGATCAATCAATAATTGCAGACAATCAATCCTAATTCATCTATACAACCATTAGTTAATCACTCGATCTCGATATTTTATTTTCAATTTCTCATATCATTAGCAAAGATACATAATTCCCATTTATCCCCACCAATATATCCATTTATCTTTGCCTAAACTCTAATGCAACTATCATTACAATCACATGCAATAAATGGAATCAGGAAGAAATACTCACTCAGTCATTAGAACATCGGTCCTCTAGTAGTAATAGTCAAGTGGAAGGGAATCGTCAATCTTGAGGTCACCTAAAAAGGAAGAAATACCCTAATGAGTATTTCATCACTTGACTAATCCAAACTATTAAACAAAACTGTCATTTCCAAAATTCTCGTCATTTGCAGAAGTCCCGACTTAAAACGGCTGAACTTAGTCATTTTAACTCGGAATTTCGCAAATTATATATTGATTTCTATCTACTTCGAAAGATCTGTCTAATTCTTATATTATTTCCAAGTTTTGAAAACATTGGGGTCTCAAAACATTCTGATCAGTAACAAAATCCAATTCTGAAAAATAGTTTTATGAATGTTTGAAATGTTTCTACTATATAGATCAAATATTCATGCAATATTGATGATTTTCTATCATGAATGGCATGTTATGAGCTTGATGTATGCATGCTTTTGACGATATTTACTAAAAGAAAATTTTAGAAACTCTTTATTTTGTAAGACTCCATGAATACTTAATCTTAAGAAGACTAGTTTCATGACTTTGATCATTCTCTTTTGTTTTGGAATTATTTCTTAGGAAAATCTAATTATCCTTGCTAAAATTGAGTCTTTATTATATTTATTCCTCAAGGCCTTCATTTCTTCATAAAAATCACCATTTTATACTTTGTAACATGTTTTCAAATAGGGGTTATTCCTAAGTTCGAATTTTGTACCAAGGGTTTTAAAGTGATTTCTTCATGAAAAACTCATTTGATACTTTAAAATTTAAGGCTCTACTATACCTATCCCTTAAGGGTTTCGTTTCTTAAATAAAACTTTCATTTTGAGTTTGAAAAATAGATGTTATCAAGCTATTACTCCAACCTTACGAATTTCTCAAAATGACAAGCAACTCAAAATTTTCTACTTTATTTCTACTCAGTGTTTTACATATTTTTCTTAGCAAGTACTATCTCAACTTATAAAATTGATGATATCTATAACCTATGTTATTCATTTTTCATAGAAAACACAAGTTTTGGAGTTGATAAAAGGGTTTTTAAGGTATGGTCTTAAAACCATCCGAATTTTCATTTGACCATTTCAAATAAATAATTTTCCTTTTTGAGTTTCTTGTCTCATCTACTTAAAGATCTATAAACTACAATATTTGTATACACAAGACAAAGGTCTTTATGATCATTAATGTACCAAAACACAAAATATCCACAAGATCATGAATGTCTAGTATAATATGAACATTTAAATGCTAGATCTACCACTTAGGATGCATGAAATGGAGTTCGAAAACATGAAAATAGATTTTTGAGCAAGATCTCTAATTTACTCTACTACTAAATGCATGAACATGAAGATCATCCCATAAAAACATATTCAAATACAAAATCTACTCTTGTGATGGTTTGATATTCATGTAATGGTATTTTCTTGTCTCTAGCAAGAGCTCATGGGGACTTGAAGATGAAAATACTCATGAATGGTCTTGCCATTACAAGGTTTAGTTGTAGGAAGGTAAAGATCTATTACCCAAAGCTTTGAACAAGAGGAGAATGAAGAAAAAAAAAATTTGTGTGAGTGTGAGAGTGTGTGTGTGTGTGTGAGAGAGAGAGAGAGAGAGGGGGGGGGGGGGGTGTTGCGCCAGTTTCAAAAGGGAGAGCGAGGGAGAATTTAATTTGTTTTATTTTATTTAATATGTGTAATAAGAAGTCTTAAAATGTCATAATTTCTTACGAGACAAAATTATCTTTGAAAAGAAAATATAATTAAGTATTTTGTAAGGATGTAAGAGTAGAGTGTGGCTTGTGTGTGTAGTAGGTTGTACTTATGAATAGTGAAGAATAGTAATCAAGACAATTACTTTACCGGTAGTAAAGAAAATACAAGAAAAAAAAGACTATATCTGTATATTTTATAAATCGAAAAATTATAAAATTCATATTTTTGAAATCCTTATTAAATTTCGATTCTAAAGAGTATTCTGGAATATTTTTTGAATTTTGAGTCCCGAGGCTTGCTTTTCCGTTATTGATCTCGGGAAGGATCGGAATAGAAAATTTTTCGAAAGCAGATATTTTATAGTTTGAAATATACCTTAGAACAATATTCTAGATTAAATCATTTTACAAAAGTTCCTTAATTTAAAATCTAAGGAAAGCCGGATCCAGGGTTCTTAGGTTTCTCTCCCAAGCTTAAGCTAATCCGGTTTAGGGTTTTGGTTTCCGGTTCCCGAAGTCTATTTGGTTACTAGGAAAACCGGAGTTTACAACCTACCTACATTAAACAGAGTTTTATCCTCAAAACTGAACTGACGTACCTTGTTTTTCAAATAACTCGAGGTACTTCCTCTGAATTTCTTCCTCAGCTTCCTAAGTTGCTTCCTCAGAAGTATGGTTTCTCTATAACACCTTAACATACTAGAGTTCTTTGCTCCGTAGCTTCTGAATTTTCTTATCCAAAATCCTTACGGGATGTTCTTCATAGGTTAGATTCTCCTTTAGCTGGATAGGTTTCAATTCCAAAATCCTTTCGGGGTCAGGTGCATATTTCCTTAGCACCAACACATGGAACACATTACGAACTCCTGATAAGTTTGGTGGTAGAGCTAGTCGGTACGCTAAGTCTCCAACTCTTTCCAACATTTCAAATGGTACAATATACCTCGGGCTTAGTTTCCCTTGTGTTCGTACCTTTCTTATGCTTTTGATTGGATTTATCCTTAGATACACGTGGTCACCCACTTGAAATGCGAGCTCTCTCCTTTTTAAATCTGCCCAGCTCTTTCATTCGTCTTAAGCTTCTTTCATTTTCTATTGGATCACCCTCACTTTATCGGGTGCCTCTTGTACCAATTGTGGCCTGATAGCAAGCTTTTCCACATCATCCCAAAATAGAGGGGACCTACAACGCCGTCCATATAAGGCTTTGTAGGGTGGCATCTGAATAGTCGAGTGGTAGCTATTGTTGTAAGCAAACTCGATAAGAGGTATGTGATTATCCCAATTTCCTTTGAACTCGAAAACACAAGCTCCTAACAGTCAGCTCAAACTGTCCATCTATCTGAGGATGATAAGTGGTACTGAAGTGCAATTTGGTGCCCAAGCTCTTTTGTAAGCTTGACCAAAACTTTGACACAAACCTCAGGTCTCAATCTGAGATAATCCTTGCTGATATACCATGTAGTCGCACTATTTCTCGGATGTAGATCTTGGCCAACCTATCCAGCGAGTATGTCGTATTAATAGGTAGGAAGTGTGCTGACTTAGTTAGCCGATCTATAATTACCCAAACTGCATCATAACCCGTCGATGTTCTTGGAAAACCACATACGAAATCCATGGAGATCTAATCCCATTTCCACTCCAGGATAGGTAAAGGTTTTAATAATTCTCTGGCCTTTGATGGTCTACCTTTAACCTGTTGACAGACGACACATTTCATCACATAATCTGCCACATCTTTTCATTCCATTCCACCAGTAGTGGCTCTTCAGGTCTTGGTACATTTTGGTGCCTCTCAGGTGTACAATATAGCCAGAGTTGTGAGCCTCACTCATAATTTCCCTTCTCAACTCTTCGTCTTCGGGGACACATAATCTCTCTTTCATTCTGGCTACCTCTTCATCATCGATGGTGAAGTCAAGATACTTCCCTCCTTGTACTTCTTCTTGATCTTTAGTACTGTTTCGTCATATCTTTGGGCTTCCTTGATTCTATCAACTAAGGTGGGTTCTAAGACCAAGTTCGATTTCTACTTTCATGCTTTGCCCTATGAATTCGATTCTTAACTTGTCAATTCTCTTATTAATTCCTTTTTATCAGTAAATAGGGTTGCTACTTGTCCATAACTTTTCTAGCTCAAAGCATCTGCAACGACGTTCACTTTTCCCAGGGCAGTAATTTATTCCAAGTCATAATCCTTAATGAGCTCCAACGTATACACTTCACATGATAGGGATCAGCTAGCATCGAGTCTTCAAGAAACGAAGTCCAATGATCCATTGCATGGTATTGGAGGACCAATGACACGAGCTAGAGCTAAGCGAATGGGAGAAGCTTTGCACGGTCTAGTGATGGAGTTGCAAGAGAAGAAGTCAAACTTCTCCAAGGAAGAAGCGACATTAATTCACATCATTCAAGCTTCCAAAGAGGTGGTCCAAGACATGGAGAAACAAGTTTTCCCTTGAAGGCCTCAAAAATTATCTTTTATTTTTAGGTCGTGTATTCATTAATTTTGAGTCGCATCTTTTCATTAGGTCGTGTCGTTTTATTTATTTTAGGTCACGTCTTTTCATTAATTTTAGGTCTTTATGTAAGCCTATAAATAGAGGCTCCACTTTATGTATTGGCAGATTATCAAATTGAAAGAAATCACTTTTCTTGAGAGAACTCTCTCTTTTGTTCTTTGCGAAAGAACTCCTTTTTTATTTCTTCAATCTAAACGCTTGGGGAAATCATCTAGATAACTTAGGTTTCAATCAACAGGTTTGGTTGGGGTCTAGTTCCTATTCATCACTTGTTCAAGATGATCCTTTGGGGATTTGATTTCCACAATGATCATAGGGTTCTAGGTTTAATATACCTAAGGTTCTCATCATCACATCTTTGCCCGTACAAGTAGTGTCTCCAAAGCTTTAAAGCAAAAACCAAAGCAACTGATTCCAAATCATGTATGGGATAGTTTTGCTCATGGGGTCTTAGCTGTTTGGAAGCATAGGAATTGAATTTTCCCTCTTGCATTAGCACGTGTCCAAGGCCATTCCTTGAAGCATCGCTATACAGCACTGTATAGGGTTTTTTCGGGTCGGGTAATACCAGAATAGGTGCTGACACAAGCCGTTGTTTTAGCTCTTGGAAACGCTGTTCCCTCTTATATGTCCACACAAATTTCTCATTCTTTTGTGTCAGTTGAGTTAGAGGCTTGGCGATCTTAGAGAAGTCCTTTACAAACTTACGATAGTAGCCACCCAATCCTAGGAAGCTTCTCACTTCAGTCACTGTTTGAGGCTATTTCCAGTTTACCACTGCTTTAATCTTTTTGGGATCAATAGATATTCCTTTTCCCGTCACTACATGTCTAAGGAAAGATATTATGTCCAACCAGAAGTCACACTTGGATAACTTGGCATAATTTATTCTCCTTCAAGGTTTGCAACGCCATCCGGAGATGTTCCTCATGTTGCTCCTTGGTCTTTGAGTAGATCAAAATATCATCGATGAATACGATGACACACTTGTCCAAAATAGGTTTATAGACATTGTTCATGAGGTCCATAAATGCAACTGGTGCATTAGTTAGCCCAAACAGCATCACTAACAACTCATAATGTCTATACCAAGTACGGAAAGCTGTCTTTGGCATATCCCCAGGTTTAATCCTTAACTGGTGATAAGCTGAATGCAAGTCTATGCATGAGAATACACTCGCCCCTTAGAGTTGATCGAACAGATCATCTATTCTTGGAAGAGGGGTATCGATTCTTGATTGTGACCTTGTTTAACTCTCTATAATTGATACACAGCCTCATGGATCCATCCTTCTTTCACAAATAGGATAGGTACAACCCATGGCGACACAGTAGGTCTTATGAAATTATGATCCAACAACTCTTGCAGCTGGGTTTTCAACTCTTTCAATTCCGCCGAAGCCATCCGGTAGGATGCTTTTGATATTGGTTCTGTGTCTGGAGCTAAGGTGATCTCGAAGTCAATCCCCGCTTCAGGGGCAATCCAAGTAGTACTTCAGGGAATACATCCTCATATTCATTCACTACGGGTATGTCCTTCTTCTCTTTAGTTTCCTCTTCATCTAAAACACCATCTGTAGGGATTATTTCCTCATCTTCCATCATTAACTCAAAAGAAATTAACTCAAACTCTCCCTGAATTGTGGTTTCTCCAAAGAACTCTACTCTTTCCTTCTTTTGTGGGTAGAGGGGGGAGGTTGGGGGTTTCGGTTCCCTTCGTTTTTCAGGATGAAGGTGGCTTCCCTTATCATGGGCTCACGCCCGTATTCCACCATGATCCTCTCCATGGTGTAGATGGTTTCTAACATGGTCCATCTCCTTCTCCTCATGGGATCATACCTCACTTGGTCTACAGTTGATGCCCATCTAGTACACCCTTTTTTCAAAAGTCTAAACATTTCTCCCAAAGTTTGGGGACTTCTTGCCAAAGCAAAATCTTCGCATAGCTCCCTTAATCTTAATCAATATTCCACAAAAGTCTCACCCATCCACTTCGTAAAATTCCTAGCAGGCTCATGGGTCTCTCCCAGGGAGAACTACTACAAGAAAAGACTTCTAATTAGCCCAAAATTTAACTCCATTTTAACCTATTTGTTTAATTTCTAGGTTCAATTTTTAGTTCTATTGTCATGCTTTATAACCTCGTGCTCTTATACCAACTTAAACTGTCACTCCTCATAAGGTACCCTAAACATAATAGTTCGCCACATGCCATATAAGACCCACGAATTACTACCTTAGTCCTTCGGGAGTCTTGTATAGATGTAGGGCATCCCTTTACGATAATAGAATACTTGAACCGATGGAGATAAAGAGTTTAAATCGACATTCAATAGCATTAGAATATAAATCAAAACACATATAAATAGTTACAAAGAATAAAGGACATTCCCTAGCAAAAGAATATTGTTAAGAGGTCTATTACAGTCATCTAGAGTCTTTTGATTTCCTGCGGAAGTCTAAATAGAAATGAATATAACTTCTAAAGGAAACGCCTAGCTCTTGTACTTGAGCCGTAGGGTGCCTCTGTCTAAGCCAGATAAACGAATGCTGCAACAAATAGAAACTGTAGAGATGTGAGCTACACTAGCTTAGTGAGTGAGAACTTCCAAGATTACATTCATAACACATTATACAAGTAAGTGATTAATCAGGCAAGTGATATGCATCAACATATGGAAATCAATAGACATATGACTAGCCGGAAATCATATGTGAATAGAATTTCGCCCTCCATTCCGGGGTTAGAGATTAACGAATACTATGGTACTACTAAAATATGCCATTTTTGCATCACAGTCAACATCTTATAATTTCGTTTGTGGATCACGATTAACCAACTCATTATTTCATTTATGGATCACGATTAACCAACTTTTACTCCGTTTTTAGATTCCGGGCAACCAACTAATGCTAATGCTCCATCCCTATTTGTGATATGAATGAGTCCATATTACTTATCAATTCCAAATAGTCAATTATGCCAATTCCTTAGGTGATCAATCAATAAATGTAAACAATCAATCCTAATTCATCTATACAACCATTAGTTAATCACCCGGCCTTGATATTCTTATTTTTAATTTCTCATATCATCAGCAAACATACATAATTCCCATTTATGCCACCATACATATCCATTTATCTTTGCCTAAAATCTAATGTAACTATCATTACAATCATGTACAATAAATGGAATAGAGAAGAAATACTCACTGAGCCACTGGAACACCGATCCTCTAGTAGTAATAGTCCGGTGGAAGAGAATCATCTATCTTGGAGTCACCTAAAACGGAAGAAATACCCTAATAAGTATTTCATCACTTAACTAAACCAAACCATTAAATAAAACTAGTATTTTCGTAATTCTCATCATTTGCGGAAATCCCGACTTAAAACGGTCGTAACTTGGTCATTTTAACTAGGAATTTCGTAAATTATATATCGATTTCTATCTACTTCAAAAGATCTTCTAAATATGATATCCTAACTAAGTTTTGAAAACATTTACATTTCGAAAGAGGCTGATCAGTAGGGAACTTCCATCCGAAAACCAATTTCATAAATGTTTATGATGTTTCTAATGTGTAGATTAAATCTACATGCTATGTTGATGATTCCCTATCATGAATTTCATGTTATGAACTTCACGCCCATATATTCTTGATGATTTTTGTTAGGAGGAAGTTATATAAATTTTACTCTAGGGAAACATCTCATGTTACTTTACTTTAGTTAGTTGAATTATTGAACTTTGTTTATCCTATTTGTTTTGGGGTTTGTAACCCCGGAAAATTTTAGTAAATAATTCTAAGATGAACTTCGAAAGTAAACCCTAAAAATCACTCCAAATTAAAACCAAATTTCGACAAGTCCTAAATCACGAACGAATCCAAAAATTTCTTAATCATGAGAAAATGAAAATCCTTAAAAATAAAATAGGAACTCAGTGGTCTTCAAATTCAAAACCACGATGTACGAAAAATTCCATATTTAACTCCGACTTATAAAATCAGGTAATATAAAGCCCAAAAACAAATTATTAAAAAGTAAATAATGATTGACCTTCGGAAATAAAACTCAATTCAAGAATTCCGAAAACATTAAGAGATATTAAATACTTACAAAAATGAAATGTAAAATAAATCTCTCAAATCAAATATGTTGTATGATCATAAAATACCAGTTTCCAAATTGGCAAGGATCTAAACCGGAAAAATCACTGGAAACCCTAACCGGAATGCAATAGCCTAAGTTCGGCAATCTAGCGCCCCTAACCCTAGAGGCCGAGATGTAGTTTAAATATGTAGAATAGCTCATAGTAATATAAGTTTGTTTAAAAGTATCAGATTGGTAAATTTTTGACCTATTTCGAACCGTTCGGATACAGACTTCGAAAAGCGTGCCCGGGGTTCGAGATATAAAAATATACCAATAGTACCGTTAGACTCGTAATTTCATAAGATTTCCAAATATATCAGTTATGAAATTTTTCGGGTTATAAAAGTTACAGTTATAACCTTTTTATCGTATTTCCATTATTACCGGTAATTGATTAGTCTTTTGCACTATTCATTTTTATTTCATTAAAAATTTATTATTCTTATAAAGCCTTTTTTTTAGATAAATATTTTATATATTATAGAAATTTTTTTTATAAATTTAGTTCGTTTCGGGTCTTTACGGATCAGATTTTGTTTAAGACCCGATACTAAAAATAAATAATTAATTTAATAATTGAAAAATATTTAAAAATATTTATATTTTCATAAAATAATTTTTTATAATTTTTCGGTTATAAAAATATTATTTATAGCCTATATTCGCGTATTTTGATCATACCGATAACATAATTGTTAAAATACTAAAATAATTCAAATAATTATTTAATTTTAATTATTAAAAATCTTCTACAAATATTTGGAATAAATTTTCTAATTTTATTTTATTTTATTAAAAAAGTACATTTACAACCCATACCTTTAAGTACACTTTACACATATCACTTCCTTTTCACTTTAATCTTTCTACACATTAACCCACACTTCATGGCAGATTTTGACCCTCTTTATGGCTGCCATTGTCCTTTCATTTGCTCCATTTTGACTAAAATAATTATTTTCTACTCCTTAAGAAAGCTACATTACACATTTATTACATAAATTAATTTCAAGTCAAATTTCATCAAATTCCTCTCTCTCCCTCCTACTCAATTCACGTGCAGCACACACACACACATTGGCTACCTTGTTTTATTTTTTTCTTCTTTTCTTACAATTAAAACACTCATTTTCTCTCTCTCTCCTTCGTTTACTCGCTTTCCCTCTTTCATTCTTTAACCTTTTCTCTCTCTTTTTCCTCTCTTTTCTTCTTCTTCTTGTTCTTGTTTCCTCAAGAACACAAGCTGCCCCCTTCTTTTTCCATGGCTTCCACACTTCATTCTTAAAGATTTCTAAGCAAATCTTCTTCCCAAAACTCTATAGGTGATATAGGTAAAGTGTAATGAAGGTTTCATGCATCAAATGACCTTCCATAAGCTTAAAAGCTTAGGATGATGATGCCAAAAATGAAACACTCCTTTTCTCCACTTTTATTATCTTGTATTTCAATTATTTTCTTGTTTAAAGTTGATATATTTTGTAGATCTAAATTTTTATAGCTTTGATTTTCATTTATGCCATAGATATAGTTATTTGAGTTGTTATTTTTGTTATTTCTTATGATTTATGCATAGATCTAGCATCCACATGTCTATCTTAGTGATTCATGCATTTAAAACTAGTTTAGAAGACTAGATCTAGTGTTTTGAGTTCAAAATGCATTAGACCTTTGTTTATGTTCATGAGCAACTTGCTATAGCATGATGATGGTAGAAAGTTGTAGGAAACTCAAGATCTATTTTATTTTCAAACAAAATAATTTTTGAAAATTCGGATGAAAATGGAACCATATTTAGAAAAGTGATTTTTCAACTTCAAAATATGCATTTTTCATTTAAAATGAAGGGCTTAGGGTATAGACAACATACAAGATAATTTGATAAGTAAAGTTAGATCTTATGAGTTTAAGTTTATTTTCTTGGGTTTCATTTGATTGGTTTCATTTAGATCTATGTTCATATTATGTGTAGATCTTAGATTTTGAACTTGAACAAAAGTAGTGAAATTCGTATTTTGCAAGACCCATATTTAAAAACACTTTCCAAGTGTCAAAATGTAATTTTTACTTAGAAAATGAAGGCTTAATATATGTATATCATCAAGACTTCTTTTTACAAGAATCTAATGTGATTTTCAAAGTTATTTTCAAAATAAAAATCTTATTTTCGGATTTTGGCCAAGGCACATTTTAAAAACATATTTTCAACTCAAAAATAAAGTTTTTATTTAAGAAATGAAAGGCACTTAGGATAGGATATGTAAGGAATGGATTTTCATAAGTTTAGATAGATTTTATCAAAAGATATGACCAAAAATAAATTTTCTAAATTCGGATCCAACCAAGACCAATTTTTAAAACTCTTTTATTAACTACAAACTCATGTTTTATGTGGAAAAATGAAGGGTATAGGTAATAGGTGTCTTTAAGGAATGATTTTTACAAGTTAAAATGAGTTTAGGCATGAGTAATGTGTAAAAAGTAATGGAATTAAATGGAAAATTTTGAGTTAGTGATCCAATTGTCAATTCGTAATTTGAGATGATGGATATGTAATCACTTAGTATTTGAGCTCAAATTGCAAGTTTTATGTGTTAAATGAAGTCCTTAGACAATAGATATAGTAAAGCTTAAAATTTGATACATTAAACAAGTTTTCTCATAAGAAATATGCAAGAAATGAAATTTTCCAAAATTCGGATTTTTGTGAAAAGCTTGTTTGAAAACATATTTGCAAAGTGTAAAATGCAAATTTTGTGTAAGAATGAAGTCCTTAGTGGTTATGTATGATTGAGCCTTAATTTTCTAAGTATCAAATAATTTTTTACTTAAAGGAATCACTCAAAAACTAATTTTTGTAAAATTCGGATTTTAGAATAACCCCACTTGAAAACGTTTACAAAGTGTAAAATAGAAATTTTATGAAGAATGAAGGTCATAAGTAAATATATAATGAAGACTCAATTTTGACAAAATAATTATATTTTCTAAGTAACAAATCCAAAACAATGGAAATGGTAAAAGTTAGAAAACTAGATTTTTCATAAGTAAGTTGTTATTGTGGTCTTACAAAATAAAAAAGTTATAAAATTTATTTTTAGCAAAAATCATCAAGATCATGCATACATTGAGATCATCTCATGTCATTTATGTTAGGAAGTCATTCATATTGCATGTATAGCCAATTTATATGTAGGAACATTACAAACATTTACAAAACTATTTTTCGGAATCGGAAACCATTATTGATCAGATCTGATCCCTCTGTTCTGAGATCTAAATATTTTTAAAACTTGAAAATAATATTAGAATTAGATAGATCTTTTGAAGTAGACAGAAATCGATATATAATTTGTGAGATTTCGAGTTAAAATGACCAAGTTAGGGCTGTTTTAATTTGGAATTCCTGCTTAGGACGAGAATTACAAATTTGATAGTTCGTATAAAATCATTTAGATTAGTTTGAATTGAAATACTTATTAGAGTATTTCTTCCTTTTTAGGTGATCTCGAATTCAACGATTCCCTACCACCGGATTACTATTACTAAGAGACTGGTGATCCAATGGCCGAGTGAGTTTTCTCCTTGTTTTGTTACCTTGATTATGCTTGTAGTTAGTTGCATTAGATTATAGGAACAAGATAAAAATCGATATGAATGGGGATGGGATATACGATGAGGCTGTAATGAATGTATGCCAAAGGATACTAAAGCATATCGAAACCACGATTTGATTGGAAAACTGCATTGTTTTTATTATTTCTGTTATGTGTATGATATTGGCTGGTCACCCTAAAGAATGTATGAATATTTTGACCTAAGAAAAAATTAATTTGGTCATGCATCACGTCGGACATATTGCATTTGGTAGCGTGCTACTCCTACGCAGGTCGATCGGTATAATCCGAGGACTCGTTTGAATAATGAGACCCGGGATCAGAGCTCATTCATAGGGAACTAAGGCGCATCGGGGATGTATTCTATGTGTGAGCCTAGCCGAGGCGAGTGCTTTGAGCCGAGGGCTTGGGGACTAGCAGCAGTCGTGTAAACTTCAATACCATCCCTAACCCAAGATACAGAGAGCGTAAATCCGTTATGTGTATGGGTTCCAGATACCCATGCATAATTGCTTGCTCACGTGATTGTTCATGTATAGCATATGATTGATTATAACTTGTTTGTTATGGTGCGGAATTAAAGGAATTCTCACTAAGCTAGTGTAGCTTATACCCCAACAGTTGTTTAAATGAGCAGGTTATCTCAAGAATGCTAAGTGGGGACCGAGATGGTTGAAGCCGAGAATGACTTCGGGATTCCAGCAAGATATAAGAATGCTTGGAGTTTGGCTAAGCTTTACGATTTGCCTTGTAATAGTTTTATGTAGTAGAATCTTTTGATGAATTGTAATTGAAGTTAATGAGTTGTATTTTGAAGAGTAGTGAATTGAATTTCCTTTACATTGTTCTCAAGTGGTATTAACCTAAAATGCGTTACTCCGATGAGTCTCCTCCATGTGTTAAACGCCTTGTACATAGTATGGAAGCCTTCGCATGACTGAGGTGGTAATTCTTAGGCTTTAATATTACGTACGGCGGACTGGCACGTTTAGGGTATCCTTCGGGGCATGACAGTTTTTCCTTAAGAAAAATCCATTTGTTCTTATGAAAATTTAATCTTTATAAAGTCTATATCCTAAGACCTTTATTTTCTTGTACAAATTTCCATTTTTCATTTTATAAACATGCCTTATAGTAGGGAACTACCCTAAAATACGAATTTGGTAAGAGTTCATTCTTAGGTTGATTTCTTCAAGAAAATCTATTTTTCATATAGAAATTTAGGGCTCAACTATTCCTTTACCCTAAGGCTTCATTTATTAAATAATCTCTATCTTGAGCTTGGAAAATAAGTGTTTTCATGCCATTACTCATTAACTACAAATTTCTTAAAAATGACAAGCAACTCAAAAAATTTCCTACTTTATTTATACTCCTTGTTTTACATATTTTTCTTAGCAAATCCCATCTCAACTATATAAAATCATCACTGATAATATCTATTACCTATACTCCTCATATTTCATATAAAACACAAGTTTTAGAGTTGATAAAAGAGTTTTTGAGGCATTGTCAAGCTCCGAAGGGTACCCTAAACGTGGCAGTCCACCGTACACAATATTAAAGCCTAGGAAAGACCACCTTAGTCATACGAAGGCTTCCATACTATGTACAAGGCGTCTAACACATGGAGAAGACACATTGGAGTGATATATTTTATATTGATACAACTTGAGTAACAATGTAAAGGAAATACAATTCACTATACTTTAATTACAATTCATCAAAAGATTTCACTACATAAAACTATTACAAAGCAATCCACAAGACCTAGCTAATGTCTTCAAGTATTCTTACTTCCCACCGGAATCCCGAAATCATATTCGGCTCCAACCATCTTGGTCCCCAAGTAGCATTTGCCCATCAACCTATTTATTCAATATCTATTGGGGTATAAGCTACACTAGCTTAGTGAGAGATCCCTTAATTTTGTACCATAACAAGCAAGTTATAAATCATCCATATGCTATACATGAGCAAACACATGAGCAGACAATTATGTATGGATAACTGGATCCCATACACAGAATGGATTTACGCTCTCCGTATCTAAGGTTGGGGTGGTCCATAAGTCATGCAACCATAATTCCAATCTTGAGTGGGGTGGTCCATAAGTCATGCAACTATAATCCCGATCTTTTTCTTAGTTTTATAACTCTGTTGTTTATGTAGTAGTTTCAAGTGCCTACCCCACTCCCATTAACTTAAGCGATTTCGCATCCTTAATGTTAACACAAGCCTCCATGCCTTTGCTAATATACCTTTGTCCCACCAAAGGTATACTTGCTAATACGATGTAACTCAACACGTGATATGCATGTATACTTTATTTATATAATTATGGCATGTTAATTATGTAGGTTAAGAGCAATCATAGAGAATTTCAGACAATTCAAATCTATGCTAGCTCATACAATAATTTTACAACGAGTCTCGCCTCGATATACTTATCATTCATTCAACCAAGATTAGATCACAACTCATCACAATTTTATCCTTTCCTAATTCTAATGCAACTAGCTACAAGCACAAACAAGGTAACAAAATAAGAGGAAAACTCACATGTCCATTGGACTCCAGTCTTTTAATCGTAATAGTCGGGTGATAATGAATCCTCGAAAGCAAAGACACTAAGGAAAGAAATACCCAAATGAGTATTTCAACTCAAAACTAATTCACTCTATCTCATACAAACTATCAAATCCGCAATTCTTGTCCTAAGCGAGAATTCCAACTTAAAACGACCATAACTTGGTCATTTTAACTCATAATTTAGCAAATTATATACCGATTTCTATCTACTTCGAAAGATCTATCTAATTATAATATCATTTTCAAGTTTTGGAAATGTTTTAAGTTTCAAAAAGATCTGATCAAATCAGATCAGTAGCAAAAACCAAAAGGAAAAATTGATTTTGTGAAAGTTCATGAAGTTTCTACTATCCAAAGCAAGTAGTCATGCAATATGAACAAGTTAATATCATAAATGATATGTCATGACATATATATATATATACATGTTCTTGATGATATTGAATAAAAGAAACTTTTAGAAAACTTTTTCTTTGTAAGACTTTATGAAAAATCAACTTAGAAAGGCTAGTCTTGTATTCTTGACAATCCCAACTTGTTTTTAGAAAAATACCTTCATAAAATTTTTTTATTCTTGTTAAAATTAAGCCTTCATTATGTATATTCCATAAGGCTTTTGTTTTTCAATAAAAATTTCCATTTTACACTTTGTAAACATGTTTTTAAATATAGCTCATTCCAAAATCCGAATTTCATAAAAATTGTTTTTGTGGTGATTCCTTTAAGTAAACTCATTTGATACTTAGAAAATTAAAGCTCAACCATACTTAGTCACTAAGGACTTCATTTCTTTAATAAAAAATTTCATTTTGAGTTTGAAAAATAGGGGTTTTCATACCATTACTCTATTATTATGAATTTCTTAAAATGAAAACAACTTAAATTTTCCAACTTTATTTCTACTCCTTGTTCTACATATTTTTCTTAGCAAATCCCATCACAACGTATAAAAATCATTACTTGATGATATCTATGACCTATACTCTTCATTTTTCATATAAAATACAAGTTTTGGAGTTGATAAAAGGTTTTTGTTACGAAAGAGCCAACGGTCCAAAGTTTAGATTCAAACCAACATGAGATCAAATGGCTACCATGGAAACTCAAAGGAATTCAAGTTCAATAAGTTTTCCTCAAGGACCAATCACAAGAGCTCGAGCTAAGAAGCTTCAACAAGCCTACAATAATCACTTCCAAGGCTTATTAGAGCATTGCCAAGGATGAATCACAAGATTATCAAGGCTTGGAAAAGGAGGGAGCAAGTATACTTCAATATTTTTGAAGCAACATTCAAATAGGAGAAAGGGAAGCTGATTTGCAGGGAAAGCAAGAATGGCCGCCAGCCATTCCCCAGGCCGCGGCCATTCTCTAAGGCCGCCGGCCATTCTTCCAAGGTCGCTAGCCATGACCCTTCTGACCATTTTTTTTTTAACTTTGCGAAATTTGTCCAGTTTGCCTCATGGCCGCCAGCCATTATTTAGAACGTATTAATCCTTGTTTTGACGTTTTGTTTTCTTTGTTTTGGTTTATAAACCTATTTGGTTGTTTGTAAAAGACAGATATTGTTGAATGAAAAACCAAAGCTTTGCTTGAATTCTTTGTGTTCTTGATTTAGAATACATGCTATAGGAACATTCAAAGGAGTTTTTGATCGCCTTCTTTGTGGAGTGTTTCGGAGATGGGGCTGGCCTTGTTTATCTATTTAGAATCAAACACTAGACAAACTATTTCTAATCCATCTTAGGGATTGATTACCGATAGAATTGTGGGTTTTCGTATTACTGTGCTGGGGGTTCATAATATCCAAAAGGGTTCTCACGCGCGATTGCGAAGGTTCTCGCTTCATTGGTATCAGAGCTTTGGCTCTAGATCAGGTTATATCTTCTTTTTATCTATCTTTTGTTTTCTTGAATTCAAATTCAAAAATCAATCAAAAAGATTACATCTTTATTTCTTTTTGATCATAAAGATCACATCTTGATTCTTGTGAGAACAAAAAGTTTGCACTTTATTCATATTACATTCATAAAAATTGTTCTTTGATCTTTTTTGGGTGTGATCTATTCAGATCTATAGGGAAACAAAGTTAGGGTTTTGAAATCTTCAAGTCTTGTGAATTTCTTGGAATCGTTCTAAAAGTGTGATTCAATTAAGAACGCGAAAGAAAACAAGCTTGAGAGGTGTGAGGAATACCGAGTGATATATCTTATTCCTGAGAAAACACGAGTGGACAACTCCATCTAATAGAGTGCAAACACGAAAGGGAGCGTTTGTGAGGAATTTTTTTTTTTAACGTGTGTTGATTTTTGCAGGAAATTATGTCAGGAAAGGGTATTGATGTTGGTAAGGATGATGGAGGAAGAGAAGGGGGTTTGATGCAAGATGCTAGGGCTTCGGAATATAGACGCTTGACTGAAATGTTACTGGATATGAAGGAGTCTATAGAAAATATTAATTTGAGGCTACAGGTTGTAGAGAAAAAGGAGCCGAGTTCTAGTGGAGTAAAAGGAGTTAGAATTTCCTCGCCCCAGGTAGATGAAGTTGGGGATACTAATGATTATGTGGAGGAAGAATTTGAGGATAGTGCCACCATGATAGCCAATAGAAGAGGAAGAGGTGGTAGAGGTGTAGGAAGAGGCCGAATGCAGGAAGGTTATATTACTGGTCGAAATAGGTGGAATGAAGACTATGTAGATAGAGATTTGGGTAATATTAAATTGAAACTTCCTATATTTCAGGGCAAGTCCGATCCAGAAGCTTATTTGCAATGGGAGAAAAGAGTTGATCTGATCTTTGATTGTCACCAGTATAGTGAAGAGAAAAAGGTGAAGTTGGTTGTAACTCAGTTTCAGGATTATGCTATTTCTTGGTGGGATCAATTGGTGACTAGCAGGAGGAGGAATCTGGAGTATCCTATTGACAATTGGCCGATTTGAAGGCCGTCATGAGAAAGAGATTTGTTCCCAAATATTTTCAAAGGGAATTGATTCAAAGGTTACAATTGTTGAAGCAAGGTAGTAGGAGTGTGGAGGACTACTACAAGGAGATGGAGATGATTTTGACTAGGGCTGATTTAGTAGAAGATGAGGAGACCACCATGGCACGTTTCTTGGGTGGTTTGAACAAAGAGATTGCCGACAAAGTGGATTTGCTACATTATGAAGAATTGGAGGAAATAGTACATCTTGCTATTAAAATTGAGAAGCAACTCCAAGGCAAAGGTTCAACCAGGTATGTTTCCAAATCTTCTTCCAGTTATAATAATTCTTGGAAAGGATATGGAAAATCTGAATATAAAAGTGGAACTAAGCCTACAGTGGATGTAGCAAAAGGTAAGCCTAGTGGGGATTCATCTGAGAAGCCCAAAATCATTGATCAGAAGGGAAGGAATAGAGATATCAAATGTTGGAAGTGTCAGGGTGTTGGACACATTAGTAGGGAATGTCCTAATAGGAGGACTATGGTGGTTAGAAATGGTGAAGTTGTCACTGATGATGAGGGAGATGATGGTGACAATGGAGATGACAACATGCCCGAATTGGAAGATTGTAGTGATGAGGGAAGTGTTGAGGAGCCAGTGACGGGTGATATTTTTGTTACCAGGCGTGCACTTAACACACAGCTGAAGGAGGAATGTCATGAGGAGCAGCGAGAGAATTTATTCCATACTCGATGCCATGTGCAAGGGAGGGCATGCAGTGTGATTGTTGATGGAGGTAGTTGTACAAATGTGGTGAGTACACTTCTAATTACTCGATTGGGATTGCCTACAGTTTCACATCCTAGACCATACAAGCTTCAGTGGCTCAGCGACTGTGGCGAGGTGAAGGTAAATAGGCAAGCTTTAATTTCTTTTTCCATTGGTAAATATCATGATGAAGTGTTATGTGATGTTGTTCCTATGCATGCTGGAGATATCTTATTAGGTAGACCTTGGCAATTTGATAGGAAAACAATGCATGATGGTTACTTAAATAGGTATACTTTTACCAAAGATGGAAGAAAAACCACTTTGTCACCACTATCCTCTAAAGAAGTGTATGAAGATCAATGTAAATTGGAGAGGATAAGAGAGGAGGCCGAAAGAAAAGAGCGTGAAGAGAGAAAAAGCATTCTTGAGGGAGAGAAAAATAAGAGTGCAAAAAAAAGAGCGTTGAAGGTGAGTTGAGAGAAAGAAAAGAGAGGAGTGAAAAGCAAAATAAAGAACGGCCTAGAGAGCAAAAGAATAAGAGTGTGAGTTTGATTGCTAGGACAAGTGAGGTTAGGCATGCGTTGAAAGCCAGTAGGCCTATATTTGTACTTTTGTACAAAGGGGCTTGTTTGGCCACTAATGATATTAACCCATCTTTGCCTAGTGTGTTTTCTGATTTGTTGCAGGAATTTGAAGATGTGTTTCCAGAAGAGATGCCTAGTGGACTTCCACCAGTGAGGGGCATAGAGCATAAGATTGACTTCATTCCTGGAGCTGCCATACCCAACCGACCTGCCTATAGGACTAATCCTAGTGAGGCAAAGGAGATTCAAAAGCAGGTTGAGGAGTTGCTGGAGAAGGGGTATGTGAGGGAGAGCTTAAGTCCTTGTTCGGTTCCTGTAATCTTAGTACCTAAGAAGGACGGGACTTGGAGAATGTGTGTAGACTGCAGGGCCATCAATAAAATCACTGTAAAGTATCGTCATCCTATTCCTAGGTTAGATGATATGTTAGATGAATTGTATGGTTCGTGTTTGTTTACAAAAATTGATTTAAAATCCGGTTACTATCAAATACGCATGCAAGTAGGAGATGAATGGAAAACTGCATTTAAGACTAAATATGGTTTGTATGAATGGCTTGTTATGCCGTTTGGTCTTACAAATGCACCTAGTACTTTTATGCGTTTGATGAATCATGTGCTGCGTGAATACTTAGGTAAATTTGTTGTGGTTTATTTTGATGATATTTTGATTTACTCTAAGTCTTTGAATGATCATGTTGTGCATGTGAAACTGGTTTTGGCAAAACTAAGGGAGGAGAAATTATTTGCAAACCTTAAGAAGTGTAGTTTTTGCATGGATAAGGTTAATTTTCTTGGTTTTGTTGTGTCTAGTCATGGAGTGGAGGTTGATGAAGAGAAGGTTAGAGCCATTAAGGAGTGGCCTAGACCTAAGACAGCTAGTGAGGTGCGGAGTTTTCATGGACTTGCTGGATTTTATAGAAGATTCATCAAGGATTTTAGTACTATTGCTGCACCATTGAATGAGCTTGTTAAAAAGAATGTTGGATTTACTTGGGGCGATACACAAGAACATGCCTTTAATGAACTTAAAGAAAAATTGTGTAATGCACCATTGCTTGCTTTACCTGATTTTGACAAAACTTTTGAGATTGAATGTGATGCTAGTGGCATAGGAATTGGAGCTGTTTTAATGCAGGACCACAGGCCACTAATGTACTTCAGTGAAAAGTTGAGTGGAGCGGCATTGAAGTATACATATGACAAGGAGTTGTATGCCTTAGTTCGAGCCTTACAAACATGGCAACACTACCTTTGGCCTAAGGAGTTTGTCATACATACTGATCATGAAAGCTTGAAACATCTGAAAGGTCAAGATAAGCTGAACCGGAGGCATGCCAAGTGGGTGGAATTCATTGAAACATTCCCATATGTGATCAAATACAAGCAAGGTAAGGAAAATATTGTTGCTGATGCACTTTCCAGGAGGTATGCTTTACTTAACTCTCTTAGTACTTCTTTGCTAGGTTTTGAGTTAGTAAAAGATTTGTATCCAACAGATGTTGATTTTTCTGAAATTTTTAATGCTTGTGTTGATGGGACTGGAATAAATGATTACTTTGTGTCCAATGGATTCTTGTTTAAGAAGAATAAATTGTGCATTCCAAAGGATCTATTAGGGAATTGTTGGTTAAGGAAGCACATGGAGGGGGCTTAATGGGGCATTTCGGGGTAGATAAGACCTATGATATGCTGCATGAACACTTTTTCTGGCCTGGCATGAGACATGATGTGCATAAAGTTTGTCAACATTGCATTACATGTAAGGAGGCTAAGTCTAAACTACAACCACATGGATTATATACACCATTACCTGTTCCTGATGAACCTTGGACTGCTGTGTCTATGGATTTTGTACTAGGATTGCCTAGGACTAGGAAAGGACATGATAGTATTTTTGTGGTGGTTGATAGGTTTAGTAAAATGGCTCATTTTATTCCATGTCATAAAACTGATGATGCTACATTCATTGCTGATTTGTTCTTTAGAGAGGTAGTGCGTTTGCATGGCATACCTAAAAGCATTGTTAGTGATAGGGATGTAAAATTTTTGAGTCATTTCTGGAGAGTTTTGTGGGGAAAGTTGGGGACTAAGCTCATGTTTTCAACTACCTGTCACCCACAAACGGATGGACAAACGGAGGTGGTAAATCGCACTTTGATTCAATTGTTGAGGGCAATAATAGAGAAAAACATTAGGACTTGGGAGGATTGCCTACCTTTTGTGGAGTTTGCATATAATAGGGCTATTCATAGCACTACTCATTGTTCTCCATTTGAGATTGTTTATGGTTTTAATCCACTATCTCCTATTGATTTATTGCCATTACCGCCTAACAAGTTTGTTAGTTTTGATGCTGAATCTAAGGCAGATTTTGTGAGGAAGCTACATAAACAGGTGAAGGACCGAATTGAGCAACAAAATGCCAAGGTAGCTTCAAGGGTGAACAAAGGAAGGAGACCTATGATTTTTCAACCCGGAGATTGGGTTTGGGTTCATTTTCGCAAAGAGCGGTTTCCAATACAACGAAAGTCTAAATTGAATCCAAGAGGAGATGGTCCATTTCAGATACTTGAACGGATCAATGATAATGCCTATAAAGTGGACTTACCTGGTGAGTATAATGTTAGTGCAACCTTTAATGTTGCTGATCTTAGTCCTTTTGATGTAGGTGATGCTTTTGATTCGAGGACGAATCCTTTTGAGGAGAGGGGGAATGTTACGAAAGAGCCAACGGTCCAAAGTTTAGATTCAAACCAACATGAAGATCAAATGGCTACCACGGAAACTCAAAGGAATTCAAGTTCAATAAGTTTTCCTCAAGGACCAATCACAAGAGCTCGAGCTAAGAAGCTTCAACAAGCCTACAATAATCACTTCCAAGGCTTATTAGAGCATGCCAAGGATGAATCACAAGATTATCAAGGCTTTGGAACAAGGAGGGAGCAAGTATACTTCAATATTTTTGAAGCAACATTCAAATAGAGCAAAGGGAAGCTGATTTGCAGGGAGCAGCAAGAATGGCCGCCAGCCATTCCCAAGGCCGCCGGCCATTCTCCCAAGGCCGCCGCCATGACCCTCTGGCCTTTTTTTTTAACTTTGCGAAATTTGTCCAGTTTGCTCATGGCCGCAGCCATCTTTGATTGCAGCCATCATTTAGGACGTATTAATTCCTTGTTTTGACGTTTTGTTTTCCTTTGTTTTGGTTTATAAACCTATTTGGTTGTTTGTAAAAGACAGATTATTGTTGAATGAAAAACCAAAGCTTTTGCTTGAATTCTTTGTGTTCTTGATTTAGAATACATGCTATAGGAACATTCAAAGGAGTTTTGATCGCCTTCTTTGTGGAGTGTTTCGGAGATAGGGCTGGCCTTGTTCTATCTATTTAGATCAAACACTAAGACAAACCTATTTCTAATCCATCTTAGGGATTGATTACCAATAGAATTCGTGGGTTTTCGTATTACTGTGCTAGGGGTTCATAATATCCAAAAGGGTTCTCATGCGTGATTGCGAAGGTTTCTCGCATCAGTTTTTAAGGCATGGTCTTGAAACCATCAGAATTTCACAAAGTTAGGATAAAACTCAAATTTTATATTTTGTAATCTCTTCCTATTTTGAATTTCTATTAGTAGATCTACCATTTACTTATCAAAAACATCTCCTATTGATACCTTTTCTATAAGCTTTTCATTTTTCAAACAAATCCTTCATTTTGGTGTTGAAAAATGAGTTTTCAAAATTAGTCTTGGTTGAGATCCGAATTTACAAAATTTGTTTTTGGTCATGTCTTTTGATAAAATCTATCTAAACTTATGACAATTTATCCTTACATATCCTATCTTAAGAGCCTTCCATATCTTGAATAAAAACTTCATTTTTGAGTTGGAAAACATGTTTTTAAGTTATACCTTTGTCTAGATCTGAAAATAAATTTTTGTTTTGAAAAATAATTTTTGAAAATCACGTTTGAACCATATAAAATGAAGTCTTGATGATATATACCCATTAAGCCTTCATTATTTCAAGTAAAAATTCCATTTTGACACTTGGAAAGTGGTTTTTAAATATGGGTCTTGCCTAAACAAAAATTTCACCATTTTTGTTTGAGTTCAAAACCAAGATCTACACTTTCTATGAACATAAATATAGGGTCTGTTTGTTTTGGCTTTTTTCCGACAGATACACACACTTTTTCAAACTTTTTTCTAACAAATTATTTATCAAGAAATAAATATAGATAAAAAAAAGTTGACAGTTCTCATCAAAAGATCAAATAGAACAAATATAGATAAAATTTAGATGCAAATCAAATATATTTTGCACATATCATTTTAAAAAAGATACAGATACAGATAAAAAACAGACAATCCAAACAGACCCATAAAAGAAATCCATGGTAGTAAATTATAAACTCATGGATCTAAATATAAACATAATCAAAGTTACGTAAAAGTTAGATCTACAAAATATAACTACTTTTAGCAAGAAAAAAAATAATACAAGAGAATAATCATGAGTAAGATGAGTGTTTCATTTTGGCATCATCATCCTTAGCTTTTAAGCTTATGGAAGGTCCTTTGATGCATGAAACTCTCACTATACTCAACCTACATCAACTATGAAAGCTTGGAATAAGAGCTTGAAGAATTATGTGTGGGAGCTCTAATAAAGAATAGGGCAGCAAGTGTTCTTGCAAGAACAAGAACAAATGAAGAGAGAAAGAGAGGAAAAATGTAGGAATGGTAAAGGTCTAAGGTGTAAATGAAGAGAAAGATAGAAGGATTTTTAAGACACTTAAGTAAGATAAAAAAAAAAAAAGAAATGGCAGCCAAGACATCACTAGGGCTGCGTGAAAGATAGAGGAGAGAAGGAGAGGAGTTTGGTTGGTTTTTGACTTGAAATTGTAATGTGTAATTAATGGTAGTGTAGCTTCTTGAAGAAGGATTGAAAGGGTCATTTTAATTAATTTTGAGGGTTTCAGGACAAGGAGCCGCCAAAGAAGGTCAAAAATCTGCCATGAAGTGATTGAGTGAAGTGTAGAAAGATTGAAGTGAAAAAGAAGTGATGTATGAAATGTGTACTAAAGGTATGGGTTTGTAAGAGTACTTTCTTCATAAATAAAATAAAAATAAGAAAAAAAATAGAAAAAAATTTGAAATTTTTGTAGCGGAATTTTCAAAATCAAAAGATAAATAATTAATTTATTTTAGTGAATTATCAAATAAGTTACCGGTATGATCAAAATACGCGAATATGAACTATAATTGATATTTTATAACCCGATAAATTCTAAAAAAATATTTATGAAAAAAAAAATATTTTTAAAATATTTTCCAATTATTAAATTAATTTGTTTTATTTTTAGTATTGGGTTTAAACGGAAACTGATTCCATAAAAACCTGAAACGAACTAAATTTTGAAAAAAACAGAATTTCTAAGATATATAAAATATTTATAAAAAAATGTAAGGGTTTGTTACAAGAGTAAGCAAATTGTGTAGAATAGTAGTGAATATGCAAAAGACTAGTTAATTACCGGTAGTAAAGAAATACGAATATATCGCAAACATATATTTCTAGTTTATCGAAAAATTATAAAAATGATATTTTGAAATCCTTATGAAAATACAGTCCTAATGTATTAATGGTATATTTTTTATAGCTCGAGGCCAGGACACCTTTTCAAAGTCTGTATCCGAACAGGTTCGAAATAGGTCAAAATTTACCAATATGATATTTTTAAAGTAACCTTATATTACTATGAGCTACCCTACCACTTAAACCACAACCTCGGCCTCTAGAGCTGAGAGCGAGAGATTGCCGGGCTAACACTACAATATTCCATTAGGTTCTCGAGTGATTTTCCGAGTTAGATCTTTGCCAATTTGGAAACTGATGTTTTATATTTTAATACACACTTTTAGTTTGAGAAATTTATTTTAAATTTTATTTTTGTAAGTATTTAATAACTCTTAATGTTTTTGAAATTCTTAAATTGGGTTTTATTTCCGAAGGTTAATCGTTATTTACTTTTTAATAATTTATTTTTGAATTCTATATTACCCGATTTAACAAGTCAAAGTTACATATAGAATTTGTCATACGTAGTGGTTTTGAATATAAAACGATTGAGTTCTTATTTATTTTAAGAATTCTCATTTTGTCAAGATTAAGAATATTCTAGATTCGTTCATGATTTAGGACTAGTCGAAGTTCGGTTTTAATTTGGAGTCATTTTAGAGTTTATTTTCGATATTTATTTTGGAATTATTTATTGAAATTTTTTGGAGCTTACAGGCATAGTCTTGAAACCATTCGATAATACATTTGATCATTTCAAATAAATAATTTTCCTTTTTGAGTTTATTGTCTCATCTACTTAAAGATCTACAAATTGCAATATTTACATACACAAGACAAAGGTCTTTATGATCATTAATGCACCAAAACACAAAATATCCATGAGATCATGAATGTCAAATGTAATATGAGCATCTAAATACTAGATCTACCACTTAGGATGGATGAAATGGAGTTTGAAAACATGAATAGATTTTTATGCAAGATCTTTACTTTACTCTACTACTAATGCATGAACATGAAGATCATCATATAAAAAACACATTCAAATACAAGATCTACTCTTGTGATGGCATGATATTCATGTAGTAGTATTTTCTTATCCCTAGCAAGAGCTCATGGGGACTTAAAGATGAAAATACTCATGAATGGTCTTGCCATTATAAGGTTTAGTGGTAGAAAAGGTAAAGATCTATTACCCAAAGCTTGGAACAAGAGGAGAATAAAGAAGAAAAATAAATTTGTGTGAGTGTGAGTGTGAGTGTGAGTGTGAGTGTGCTATATGGGAAGGTCACGTGATGAGGATCATCTAGCATCGAGAATTCAAGAGACAAAGTCCAATGATCCACTCCATGGCATTGGAGGACCAATGACAAAGCTAAAGCTAAACGAATGAAAGAAGCTTTGCACGGTCTACTGATGGAAGTGATGGAGTTGCAAGAAAAGGAGTCAAACTCCACCAAAGAAGAACCGACATTAATTCACATTATTCAAGCTTCCAAAGAGATGGTCAAAGGCATGGAGAATCCTGAGATGAAAGTTACATTAAATGTGAAGACTTCAAGAAGTGTGATAAAGCTTCTTAGACCAGTTATTAGTATTTACATTTTCCAACGCGAATGCTTAAGACTTCAAGAAGTGTGATAAAGCTTCTTGGACCGGTTATTAATATTTGGACTTTTCCAACGCAACTTTTAGTCTCCAGTAATGTTTTTTTTTTTAAGTTTTTTTTTATGCCAGGTTTATTATTTGTTTTGGGAATTGTTTTATGTCGACATTTTGGGTCTTTCCCATGTTTCTTTTAGTCTTTTTCTTTTATTATATAGACATATATGGTTGTAAACAGGAGAACATCATTGAAATAAAAATAGAATTTTGAGAGCACTCTCTCTTTTGTTCTTTGCAAAAGAACTCCTATTTTGATTTCTTCAATCTAAGCACTTGGGGTAATCATCTTGATAACTCGGGTTTCAATCAACAGGTGTGGTTGGGGTCTAGTTCCTAATCCAATCTTGTTCAAGACGATCTTTGGGGTTTCGATTTCAAATTACGATCGCCGGGTTCTAGGTTTAAAATACCTAGGGTTCGCATCATTTGGTATAGAGAGCTTTGGCTTCTTGAATCAAGTAAATCTATCCATTATCTTAATTATTCTTTTCGAATATTTGTTCTTTGTTTGATCTCCTTGGAATTCGTAACAAAAAAAAGTTACGACTTTCTCAACATTCTAGTTCGTTCGTTCCAATTTGTGATTTTTTTTTTCAGATTTGCGCAAATACAAAAAAAGAAAAAAAAGAGAAATTATTAAAAAAAAAGAAAATTCGTCCAAAGAAAAAAGAAGAGAGAAGATTTCGATATATTGTCCTATATTGTCTTTCCATTCTGGTTTATGTCATTATGTATTTGTTGGAGTCCTTGTTATCGTTTATGTTCATCTTTTGTTGATTTGGAATCATTTTGTTGGTTAAGTTGAATTCCCTTAGTGATTTATATTGAGGAAAGTTATTAAAGAGAGTTTTGATCGAAGAACCTATAAGAGTGAGTTGAGAGGAACATCTACTTGTGGAGTGAAAGACAAGTGAACCCACATCCGTGAGTGTAAACAAGTGAGGAAGTGAATTGTGAGGTCTATATTATTTGTGTTATTACTAACCTTTTTGTTGTAGCAAATGACTGATCGAAGTCCAACTGGCGGAGCGAAGGGAGAAGTAGATAATAAATTGTTGATTGATGCCTTACTGGGTGAGACGAGAAAAATGTTAAACGCTGAAATGGAGCAAGTCCATGAGAGGATGGATAAGATGGAGCAGATTAAGGAACCATCAGGTAGCAATTTTGTAGGGCAAAGAACCAATAGGCCTTCAAGAAGGGGAGTGAGGTTAGAAGAGATGGAGGATATTGATTCAGGGGAGTATAGTTTCACGAGGGAGAGAGGGAATACCCAAAGGCAAGACAGTAATTTAGGTAGTATTAAAATGTAAATACCTTCCTTTCAGGGGAAGAATGATCCAAAGCTGTACTTGGAGTGGGAGCAAAAAGTGGACGATATATTTGAGTGCCACAATTACACTGAGGAGAAAAAGATTAAGTTAGCTGTAGTTGAGTTTTCTGACTATGCCAGTGTGTGGTGGGATCAGTTGGTGCGTAATAGGCGAAGGTATGGTGAGAGGCCTATTAGTACATGGGATGAGATGAAGACAGTCATGTAGAAGAGATTTATCCCTAGTCACTATTATAGGGATTTGCATAGGAAGTTGCAGGAATTGAGGCAACAGTCCAAGAGTGTAGAGGACTATTTTAAGAAAATGGAGATGGCAATGATTCGAGCTAAGGTAGAGGAAGATGATGAGGCTACTATGGCTAGATTCATCAATAGGCTAAATAGGGAAATCTCTGATATAGTAGATCTATAGTATTATGTAGATATTGAGTTGTTGCATAAGGCGATCAAGGTTGAAAAGCAGTTGAAGTCTAAGGGAACTTCTAAATCTGGTACGGCTTCTAACTCTTCATGGAAGTCAAACTGGAAGAAGAACACTACAGACTCAAAGCTAAAAGAGGATGTGAAGGCCAAGAGCCCAATTATCTCTTCTAAAGGTAAAACTGACACTAAACCATTTGCTAGACTCGTGATATTAAGTGTTTCAGGTGTCAGGGATTTGGACATATTGCATCTCAATGTCTAAATCAAAGGGCCATGATCATGCGAGATAATGGAGAGGTGGAGAGTGTTAGTTCCAATGATGATGACATGCCTCCATTGGAGGATTGTAGTGATGTGGATATGGAGGGACCCGTGAGTGGGGAATTGCTGGTCACTACGCGAGTCCTTAGTACTCAGCCTAAAGATGAGGGTGAAGAGGTATAATGTGAGCACATCTTCATACCCGGTGCCATGTGAAGAAGAAGGTATGTACCCTGATCATTGATAGTGGTAGCTGCACTAACGCTTCTAGTACTTTGCTGGTTGATAAGTTGAGGTTGAAAACTGTGAAGCATCAAAAACCCTACAGGTTGCAGTAGTTGAATGAATGTGGAGAGATGAAAGTGACCAGGCAGGTATTTATTTCCTTTTCCATTGGGAGTTATCATGATGAGATGATGTGTGATGTAGCTCCCATGTAGGCTAGTTGATGTGCTGTTTTAGTATTGAATTTTAAAGCATCTTTCTAGCAAGCGTACTAGGCCTTCTATTGTAATATAGCATGAATAAAGTGTCGATCCCATGGAGATTTACTAACTACTAGACAATTATCAACTAATACTAATATCTAGGCAATTGATCTTTTAAGATGATTAGATAAACTAAATTATCTAATTGATTATCTATATGAATGCAATGAGCTTTTAAAGAGAGGGATATGGTGGAAAAATGTGGGAAGGAGCAGAATCCACTTTAAACTATTGCCAATCAACTTGAACTCATATTATAATGATAATTAATTCATGAATATATATAAGAAATTGTCAAGATTTAAAAACAGAGTTTAAAAACTTTTAAACCACAAAACAATTCAATAACTTCCGCTAAATAAATTATTAGTGGAGTCAAAATTACAATTATAAATCTTCCGATTCTATAATTGACTAATACTTTATATTAACATCTCCTAATTCCTTAGTGAGAAATCAACATAAAACATTGCATTAATATATGGACAATTTCTAAATTAGATTAAACTCCACCGCTTCCGCAATTGCAATTTAATCTCAATTTATGAATTCATATGAACCCTAATTTCTCTTCCGAGTTACTAGAATTCTTATACACCAAAAGTATGATGAATAATCAGAATTCGATATGAATGTTTCATGATTCTAACTATCTTATAACATGGATTCAAAGATCATTTTAGCATGTTTAAAGTTTCATCAACTTCCCACAAAAAGAATTTAGCTACTCATGGATGATGATTCAAAATCAAATAAGAAATTGCAAATGATTTCATTATGATCAAACTATTCAGATATATGAATTGCATAAAAGAAATAAGATTAGATATCACCAATTCAAAATACCAAAGCTTCACTTGCAATTTCTTGAATAACTTCAAATATCTCTTCAAAAATCTCTATGAAATGCCTAGTTCTAAGTATTCTAGAGCTACTTGGATTGTGGAATGTATGCTTGGATGATTCTGAAAGTGAGGGATGACCCCCTATTTATAGGAAAAATTTCGTGCAAAACATTAAATGAACTTTGTTTTCACATTGTACGCCGCGTTATGGATCCTACGCCGGCGGCTTACAAGCGGTACTTGAAATTGTCCTTTGCGCAGGTAGTGCACTGGCAGCCTTCAATATCAGTTACACATGTAGGCCTCTTCTACGCCGGCGGCTTAGATGTAAATCTAGCCGGTGTATATGGTCAGAAATGAAGCGTTTGGCTGATTTATAACGAAGGCCGTCCCAAAGCCGGCGGCTTTCATGCCGGTGTAGACACTCCGACAGATTTGTCTCTTCAATTTTCTTCAAGCGTTGGATATCTTCATGTCGCTTCAAATCTATGATGTACACTGCCTCAAAGTCGGCGGCTTAAGTGCCAGCTTATAATGTAACTACTTCAAAGCTGGTGATGTTTCATTTCTGGGCTGCCAGCCTTCATGTACGCTGGCTGCTTCATCTTCTACGCCAGTAGCTTTGAGGCGGCTTTGAATATAGATTGAACTTATGCTGGGCAAAGCTGGCAGTGCTGCCACGGCCTTTGATGTAAGCCGTCTGAAAGCCGACGGCTTTGAATGGTGAATTGCCGGCCTTGACTTCAATTTTTCCTCTTTTCAATTCAAATTCTTTTATTTTGATTTCTTTATCCAAATTAGTCCTGAAACATAAATTTAATCAAAACAAATATCCATTCTAGCTCTTTTGATCATCAAGATTTGTATAAAATATGATCTTATCAATTCCCTCACATTTGAACTTTTGCTTGTCCTCAAGCAAAATGAAGAATAAAATGAAATCTCTTTATAGATAATACAATTTTCCAATTTAATTTCAATTTCTTTAACTTGTTTCTCTTGTATGTACAGCTCTAACCATACCAATTCCTTGCAATTAGAGTACTATAACCAAAATTTAGGAGTTAATCCAAACAAAACAAGGTTTAATCTCAACTTTTATCAAAGGAACATTCTATTCAAAAGCAAATACTCAATCCACTAAGGAAAAATACTCATTTAAACTTCTTTGGATTTCTAGCTTATATATATTCTAAGTAACACAAAATGAAAGCATGTGGTATCTACTTTTTTCTTAGAATTTCTCCTTCTTTATTATAAGTCTCATTCCTTTGCATATTCTGCATTCATTTTTCTTTTTCTTTCTCAAGCATTTATTTTCTTTTTGGGAGGTTTTTGCCTCCATCTTTTTGTTTTTTCAAAGCTCATGAATTGAACTTTTGCCATTCTTCCCTTCTCGTTACAGTGAGTTCATTGAGTCGGCACATCCCAGGCTCATCACCTAAGTGACTAGGTTTCAAAATACCCCTAAGAACTCTTCCTTACTTTAACATTCAAGTTCAGATACTCATACCTCAAAATTTCAAGTCAGAGGAGTAGTGGCTATGCTTGTTTCTTTCTTTTTGAATGCAATACAATATCAAAGACTTATTTTTATGAAGGATCACTAAGTTTAAAAGTTTCTTCTACCTCTTTCACCAAGTGTTAAAATTCAAAGAATATATACCAACTAAAATTTCCAAAAAGTAGACCTGTTTATTTTTCAACAAAAGGACTTGACCAGCTCTTAAATTTCCAATTCCAAAGTTAAAAATAAAGTAAACTTGTTCCTTAAGGATTTTACAACTTAATTTTAACTTAGTAAACCAATCACAACAGCAGGTGAGTAAGATACTTTCACAAGTCAATTTCATTGATTTTCATTCTTTGCTTTGTACTATCTCCAATTTCAAGAGATTTTTGAAAAAAATTTGGCAGAATTTCCTCATGATTTACTTTCAAACCAAAAATACAAGGTGGAGATTTTTTAATATACACAACAGCAAACAGATCATATTCACAACATCAAACAGATCATATTCATCACTTCAACACTTCATGTAATTCTATCCCTTCCCCCACACTTTAATCAAACAGTGTCCTCACTGTTTTGCAACAAATAAAAACATAGGAAAGGCATGAGAAATGAATTGGAAACTTCCCTGAATTCAGTCGATTCATAGTCATCAAAATTTGCATTGCAAGAGATTTGCTTTGCTCGATTCCTGTAATCACTACAAAAGAAAAAGAAAAACAAAAACAAAAACAAAATAAAAGCAGAATAAAAGCAGAAAAATAATAAATGAGTTCACCCACAGGAACTTGGGTACTCAATAAATATAAGGCCAATAATAAAAATATAGACATCAAATAAGATCAAATAAGAGCTAGCAGGGTCTCTAGCTCTCTGGCCCCGGGCTCTGTCTGCTGCTGCCCTCAGGGGTGTGTCTCGCAGTGTCTCATGGGCTGGCTGTCTGTGTATGCTCTGAACTGAGCCTATCTGAGTGATGTGACTCAGATGAAGTCTGGTAGGTCATGCCAGTCCCCGTCTCTAGGCTAATACAGCAAATAGCAGTCTTCAGCGCCTCAAAGATAGTCTTCCTGAATTTCTTGTTCTTCTTCCTTTCCCTTTCTTGACTATCTCTGAGCTCCTGACTCTGGCGCTTCAGCTCTTCAACATCCAGCCTAAGCTGGTCCATGCCATACGCTGATGAAGTGCCTGCAGGAGGAGGAGGAGCAGATGTGGATGGCATCTCAAATGGGGCATCTCCAGGAAAGATATCCTGGATATCTATCTCCTCTAATACCGGTGGCTGTGCTGGCCTGGGGTTTTTCAGCAATCCTCAGCCTTTGAAAGGTGCAGATGTAATCCTCTTGCACTCAAACACCTCGTCATCCTGTGGAGGCTCAAAAATGTTCATCCCCTTCAATAACCGTGTAATATAGCCTCCACAACCCAGACCTCGAGTCCTCGTGTCCTCCGCCTGCCGGTATATAAAATTTGCCACCTCCACCCCGAGATCAATCCTGTAGCCTCTAATAAGGCTAAACAGGTAAAACATATCGAATGTAGTCACCTTGCTGTGACTCGTCTTCTTGCAGCTCAAGGTATGTGCAATAATGTGATGGAGCAGCTTGTGCTCGACAGCACGGAATGACGTGGTCAGTGACTTGGATGGGACAAAATGCTCGTTTGATCCAGGACCAACTAGGTGGAACCAATAAGCCTCCTGTGTCATGTCCTCTGGCAACTGTTGGGCAAAGTTTTGTTTCTTCCTCACTATCATACAGTCCCATAATGTGGCCATATCTGCTTCAATTTACTTCCCTGATCTGTCCATAGGCCTGGAACTGGAAAGTGGACTCCTCTCGGTCTGGAATATTTTTCACCGTGGATAAGAACTCTATTGTCAAGTTTTTGTAGGCAGGCTCCCGAAGGTCAAATAGTCTGAGCCATGCTGGATCTTGAATAATTTCTCTAATTCTGTCCACCATCCCGAACTCATCCAGCAGGTACCAGTCTAAGTACTGGATATTCAAGAAATCATTCTTGACAAGCCTCTTTTTTCTGTCTTTTGCATACTGCTGACTAGACAGCAGAATTCGGTTCTCTGAACCTGATGTAGAGGCGTCTGTGGTCCTTAGTCTCTTTTGTCTTGGAGCCATTCCTGCAAATAATTTGAATTCAATTAGTATTAAGGAATGCACAATTTCAATGAATTTCTAATTTATGCCTAAAACATGAGCTAGAACAATTTTTATATCATGGCATATAATTAGTGGAGCTATTGATCATGAATGGGGTATTTACACTTGTAAAATACAATCAAAGCTGGCAGCTTGGGCTTGCCAGCTCAGAATTGAATGTTGGAATTTTCAAATTTTCAAACAGAAATGTTTTTAAAAAATTTTTCTTTTAAAGTTCAAAAACATTTTCAGATAGAGTTATTATGAAAATTGAGCACAATTCCAATTCCAACTTTCAATTCTAACAAATTTAAACACAATGCAAGTATTGGAGCTACTAATCTAACATGAAAACTATCTAATTCAGCAGCTGTAACTTCAATTACAACAACCCCCAATTTCGAAATTTGATACACCCCCAATCTCTAGAACCCTAGTTTCTAAATCTGAGCAGCAATCATGGATTAATACAGCACAAGGATCAACAGATTGATCAAGCAAATATAAACATGTATAGAACGAAGTGCAGCTTAATCCAAACATCATCAAAGTAATCAAATCCGAAGCTAATATCACATTCTTCAGCAAAAACCCATTTATCAACAGATTGGACAAACATATATGTAATATAATGGATTAGATCGAAAACTAAGAGCAAAGGTGATATACACTTACTTGATCAGCTGAATTATACGCAATGGATTGATGAACTAGTAGTGGTGTTCTTTGATTGAGAGTGAGAAAGGAAGAGCGAGGATGAGAGAATGAAAGAGAGAGAGGAGATTCGTACCTGTTATAAGCGTGTGCAGCACTTACGCCGGCATTTCTGCAATGTACGCCGGCGGCTTACAGCCAATGTAAATGGAAAAATTACATACCAAGAGCTCAAAGCAGGCCACTTATCGATTTACACTGCCGGCTTAGGAGGATACGCCGGCATAAAGCCGGCAGCTTTGAATCCCAGATGCCGGCTTTGATCGGGAATTTTCAGAAATCAAGAAATCTGCAACATACGCCGGCACTAAGCCGGTGGCCTTCACCTTCCCTTGCCAGCATAAATCTTGTACTCCAACGCCGGCTTGTAAGCCGGTGGCCTAGACCTTTCCCAAGCCGGCCTAAATCCTGTGCTCCATACACTGGCAACTAAGCCGACGGCTTTCAACTCTCTACTGCCGGCCTCTTTTGCAGTACTCACTTACTCCTTTACGTTGGCATAAAGCTAGCGGCGTTGAGCCGGCCTTCCTTGTTTTCTCAGAGCTTGCTCAAGGCTGGTAGCCCTGAGCCGGCCGTCAGCCTTTTCAAATTTTTTTTTCAACCAAATATCTCCTGCCACACTAATAGCTAAGTTAGTAAAAACAAAACAAATAAAAATTACTCTAAAATTAGACATGGGTTGCCTCCCAAGAAGCACTTAGTTTAAAGACGCTTAGCCCGACTTTCCTGACCTGATCATGGTTCTTTGAGATTCATGACAGTAGTAGTACTGTCAAGATTTTCCCCCTCAAAATAATGCTTCAGCAGTTGCCCATTCACTTTAAAAGTCCGATCATCCTCAGTTTTTAATTCAACCATTCCATATGGAAAAACTCTTGCAATCTCAAACGGTCCCGACAATCTTGACCGTAATTTTCCAGGAAACAACTTTAAACGAGAATTGTAAAATAAAACTTTTTGTCCAGGAAAAAATTCTCGTTTGATGATGTTTCTATCATGCCATTTCTTTGCTCGTTCCTTATAGATACGAGCACTTTCAAATGCCTCATTTCTCCATTCTTCCAGCTGATTCAATTGGAGCAATCTGTTTTTACCTGCAGCTTTTTCATCAAAGTTAAGAAATTTTATGGCCTAAAATGCCTTGTGCTCAAGTTCTACAGGAAGATGACATGATTTACCAAAAACAAGCATATATGGGGACATTCCAATAGGGGTTTTAAAAGCAGTCCTGTAAGCCCATAATGCATCATCTAATTTGCATTAACAGTTTTTTCCAAAATCCTTTTTATCTCCCTATTGAAAACTTCAACTTGCCTACTTGTTTGTGGATGATAAGGGGTAGTCACTTTATGTGTAACACCATTTTGCCAAAAGTTTTTCAAATTGCTGTTACAAAAATGAGACCCCCCATCACTAATTATAGCTCTAGGTACACCAAATCTGGTAAAAATGTTCTTTTTCAAAAATTTCAAAACTACTCGGGCATCATTTGTTTGTAAAGCAACAGCTTCCACCCATTTTGAAACGTAATCAACTGCCACAAGTATGTATTTATTTGAAAAAGATGAGGGAAAAGGACCCATAAAGTCAATCCCCAAACATCAAAAAGCTCAATTACCAGAATACTGTTTTGTGGTAATTCATGTTTAGAAATGTTACCTGTCTTTTGACATTGAGCACATGACATAAAAATTCTGCAGTCATGAAACAAGTTAGGCCAATAAAATCCAGATGATAACACTTTTGCTGCAGTCCTTTGAACACCAAAGTGTCCCCCTGCTTCTCTTGAATGACAGTGTTCTAAAATGCTAAGCTGATCAGATTCAGGTACACATCTTCTAATAATTTGGTCAGCACATTTTTTGAACAGATATGGTTCATCCCAAAAATAGTATTTTACATCATGCAAAAACTTTTTCTTTTGAGGATAAGATAAACCATATGGGATAATCTCACTAACCAAATAATTCACAATATCAGCATACCATGGCAAATCTAGAATCTCTACTGCATGCAATTGTTCATCAGGGAACTTCTCATTGATGGGAATGTCTAGATTATCAGATTCAAGTCTAGACAAATGGTCAGCAATAACATTCTCAGTTCCCTTTTTACCTTTAATCTCAAGATCAAATTCTTGCAGTATTAGAACCCATCTAATCAACCTAAGTTTTGCATCAGCTTTAGCAAACAAATATTTGAGAGCTGCATGGTCAGTGTATACTACAACTTTAGAACCTATCAGATAAGGCCTAAATTTATCACATGCAAAGATAACAGCTAAAAGCTCTTTCTCAGTAGTGGCATAATTTCTCTGGGCCTCATTTAGTGTTCTACTTGCATAGTATATAACATGAAAGATCTCACCTCGTCTCTAACCAAGTACCGCTCCAACCGCAAAGTTGCTGGCATCACACATGAGTTCGAAAGGGAGCTCCCAGTCTAGCGCAATGATTACTGGTGTAGAAATGAGCTTTTCCTTTAGTGAATTGAATGCCTGCAAACATTTGTCATCAAAATTGAACACCGCATCTTTTTCCAGAAGATTGCAAAGAGGTTTGGAAATTTTGGAGAAGTCCTTGATGAATCGTCTGTAGAAGCCAGCATGTCCAAGAAAACTTCTGACTCCTTTAACAGTCGTGAGTGGTGGTAACTTCTCAATAATCTCCACTTTGGCTTTATCCACTTTAATTCCTCTCGAAGAAATTTTGTGACCCAACACTATCCCTTCTTTAACCATAAAGTGGCATTTTTCCCAATTCAGGATCAGATTGGTATCTTTGCATCTTTGTAGAACCGAGGCTAAATTCTCAAGACAAAGATCAAATGACTTTCCAAAGACTGAAAAATCATCCATGAAGATCTCGATAAAATTCTCAAGCATATCTGAGAATATAGCCATCATACACCTCTGAAATGTAGCAGGTGCATTGCAAAGTCTAAAGGGCATACTCCTAAAGGCAAATGTGCCATAAGGACAAGTGAATGTTGTTTTCTCTTGATCATCAGGTGCAATAGAAATCTGATTGTATCCAGAATATCCATCAAGAAAACAGTAATAATCATGCCCTGCAAGTTTCTCCAACATCTGATCAATGAAGGGAAATGGAAAGTGATCCTTTCGGGTGGCATCATTCAACTTCCTGTAATCAATACAAACTCTCCACCCAGTCACAGTACGAGTAGGAATCAATTCATTTTGCTCATTCTTCACTACAGTCATACCACCTTTCTTTGGCACTACTTGAACCGAACTAATCCATTTACTATCAGAGATAGGATAAATGATACCTGCGTCAAACAGCTTCAAAACTTCTTTCTTGACAACATCTTTAAGTGTCGGGTTAAGTCTCCTTTGTGGTTGAACTGTAGGTTTACACTCAGCTTCCATAAGGATTTTGTGAGTGCATATCATAGGGCTAATACCCTTAATGTCAGCAATGGTCCATCCAATTGCTTCTTTGTGCTTTTTCAATACTTCAATCAGCTGTTGTTCTTGTCTATCTGTCAATGCAGATGAAATGATGATTGGCAAAGTATCGCCAATTCCAAGAAAAGCATACTTCAGATGATCAGGAAGTGGTTTTAGTTCCAAGGTCGGTGGCTGCATCAAAGATGGAACTTGCTTCTGCTCATTTGTACCCAAAGATTCATAATATCTGGTTTTGATCATTGGTACATCTTCCAGTATTTCTTCATCCTCTTCATCATCACTCCAATTGTCCATGTCTCTCAAGACGGACTCCATAGTCTCCACACCAGTTTGTTCCTCAAGTGATTCAGAAACCATCTCATCAATGGTATTGATGGTGTAACAGGCATCAGTATCATCAAATTTCTTCATTACCTCATAGACATTGAAAGTCACCTGTTCATCCATCACCCTTAATGTAAGCTGCCCTTGTTCCACATCAATTAGTGCTTTTCCTGTTGCAAGAAACGGTCTGCCCAAGATCATGGGAACTTCCCTATCTTCATCCATGTCTAGAACTACAAAATCCACAGGGAAAAAGAATTTGTCAACTTTAACTAGGATATTTTCCACAATACCCCTAGGGTATTTTATACTTCTATCAGCAAGTTGTAAGGTTACATGTGTATCCTTGCAATCTCCAAGTCTTAGTTTTTTAAATACCGATAAAGGCATGAAGTTGATACTTAAACCAATGAAATCCCTTGCAAATCGTGAATGATTGCATTCTGATTGTTGAGTGAGTTTGTTGTTGTAACAATGAAATCCCTCAATAATGCATCAGTGGATGATTGAATTTGTTGTTGAGGTGGGGCATTTCTCACAAATCATTGTCCTTGAAAACCAGGTGGTGGCTTTAGAACATTAGCATCATTCCGATATGACAGATTGGGATGATTTCGCATATTCGGATGATATGTGTTTCCAAAATTGCCCTTTTGGAAATTTCCCACATAATTAAGCTGCTCGTCATTTGAAGATGATCCATGCGGACACTCAAAAGAGGAGTGTGGTCCTGAGAAAATCTCACAACAAAACACTTTGTTGTGGTTTTTGATTGGAAGTATTTGTAGTTGTGAGTTTACTTACTTGAGTAATGAGGGTTGCCATTTGAGCCTTGAGTTGTGATATATCTTCTTTGTCTTCCAAAGATGCTACTTTAGATCTTGTTCTTTCACAACTCCAATTATGAGCTGCGGAAGCTAATTCTTCAATAATCTCACTAGCTTCCTCATATGTTTTCCCCATCAGTGATCCGCCCGATGTAGCATCTACTAAGGACCTTAAAGCTTCATCAAGACTAAGGTAGAAATTTTCTATTAGTAGATTATCGGGTAAACCATGGTGTGGACATTTTTTGACCGCCTCTTTGAATCTTTCCCAAGCATCATATAATGATTCTCCAGGGAATTTGGTGAAGTTGGAAATTTCATTTCTTAACCTGGCGGTTCTTGCTGGAGGGAAAAATCTCTTCAGAAACTTTTTTGTCAAATCATTCCATGTAGTGATCGAATATGGAGGTTGGGAATTGTACCATACCAAAGCTTTATCCCTGAGAGAAAAAGGGAAAAGCTGAAGTCGGATGACTTCGTTTCTTACACCATTAAGTTTGACTGTGTTGGTGTATTGAAGAAATTTGGCAAGGTGTTCATCTGGCGTCTCATTCGGATATCTTCCAAATTGATGTGACTCAACCATTTGAATCAGGGACAGTTTAAGGTCAAAGTTGTTGGCCTCCACAGTGGGCATTTGTATGGCGGGATCTTGAATAGTAGGCACTGTATAGTCTCGAATTGCCCTTGGAGCGGGAGCAGCTGGTTGCAACTGGTTGTTGTTGGCATTGTTTTCTTGATTTTCTACCATTGCTCCTCTTCTTTGATTCCTTCTTCTCTGTTGACACAAGGTTCTTTCTATTTCAGGATCTAAAGGTAGAATTTCAACACTTCTACTTCTTCACATAAAACCTGCAAAGAGAAAAGGAAAATTTTCAAACTAAATTCAAACCTAAACTACTAGCAAATGACCTTCCATAAGCTTAAAAGCTTAGGATGATGATGCCAATAATGAAACACTCCTTTTCTCTACTTTTATTATCTTGTATTTCAATTATTTCTTGTTTAAAGTTGATATATTTTGTAGATCTAAATTTTTGTAGCTTTGATTTTTGTTTATGCCATGGATCTTGTTATTTAAGTTGTTATATTTGTTATTTCCTATGATTTATGCATGGATCTATCATCCACATGTATTCATGCACTTGTAACTAGTTTAGAAAACTAGATCTAGAGTTTCGAATTCATAGAATGCATTAGACTTTGTTTTATGTTTATGAACAACTTGCTATAGCATGATGATGGTAGAAAAATTGTAGGAGACTCAAGATCTATTTTATTTTCAACAAAAACAACTTTTGAAAATTCGGATGAAAATGGAACGATATTTAGAAAAGTGGTTTTTCAACTTCAAAATGTATATTTTTCATTTAAAATGAAGGGCTTAGGGTATAGATACCATAAATGAAAGATTTTGATAAGTGAAGTTTAGATCCATGATGTTTATAGCTTATTACCATGCATTTGTTTTATGTTTATGTTCATATTAAGTATAGATCTTAGTTATGAACTCAAACAAAATTGTGAAATTCGTATTTTGGCAAAACCCATATTTAAAAACTACTTTTCAAGTGTCAAAATGTAATTTTTACATAAGAAAATGAAGGCTTAATATATATAGCATCAAGACTTCATTTTATATGGTTCAAAGATGATTTTCAAAGATTAATTTTCAATACAAAGTTCTATTCTCGGATTTTGGCCAAGGCCTAGTGTAAAAACATGTTTTCCAACTCAAAAATAAAGTTTTTATTCAAGAAATGAAGGGCTCTTAAGATATGATATGTAAGGAATGGATTTTCATAAGTTTAGATAGGTTTTATCAAAAGATATGTCCAAAAATGAAATTTGTAAATTCGGATCCCAACCAAGACCAATTTTTAAAACCCATTTATCAACATCAAAACTCATGTTTTATGTGAAAAATGAAGTATATAGGTAATAGGTATCATTAAGTAGTGATTTTTATAAGTTGAAATGAGTTTTGATGAGATTAATGTATAAAACAAGAAATAGAATCAAGATGAGAAAATTTTGAGTTAGTAACCAATTTGTAAAATTCGTAATTTTGAGTGAAGGCCATAAGAACCCTATTATCCAAGTTCAAAATGAAAGTTTTATGTATTAAATGAAGTCCTTAAGTAATAGGTATCATAAGGTCTTAAATTTTAATGCATTAAACAAGTTTTCCGCAAATGAATCATTAAAAAAGTGGATTTCTAAAATTCGGATTTTTGAGTAAATCATATTGGAAAACATATTTACAAAGTGTAAAATGGGAATTTTTATGTAGAAATGAAGGTCATAAGTAGATATATAATGAAGACTCAATTTTGACAAAAATAATTATATTTTCTTAAGTAACATATCCAAAACAAATGGAAATGATAAAAGTTAGAAAACTAGATTTTTCATAAGTAAGTTGTCATTATGGTCTTGCAAAATAAAAAGTTATAAAATTTCCTTTTAGTAAAATCATCAAGATCATGCATGCAATAGGCTCATCTCATGTCATTCATGTTAGGAAATCACTCATATTGCATGTATAGTTAAGTTATAGAGTAGGAGCATTTCAAACATTTACAAAACTATTTTTTGGAAATTGAAATTGTTGCTGACCTAATCTGATCCGAACTTTTCGAAGCTTCAAAGTTTCCAAAACTTGAAAATAATATTAGAATTAGATAGATCTTTCGAAGTAGATAGAAATCGATATATAATTTGCGAGATTCCGAGTTAAAATGACCAAGTTATGGCCGTTTTAAGTCGGAATTCCCGCTTAGGACCAGAATTACGAATTTGATAGTTCGTATGAAATTGTTTGGATTAGTTTGAGTTGAAATACTTATTAAAGTATTTCTTTCTTTTTAGGAGATCCCGAAATCGACGATTCCCTACTACCGGATTACTATTACTAGAAGACCGGTGATCCAATGGCCGAGTAAGTTTTCTCCTTGTTTTGTTACCTTGATTGTGATTGTAGTTAGTTGCATTAAAATTATAAGAACAAGATAAAAATCGATATGAATGGGGATGGGATATATGATGAGAATGTGACGAATGTGTACCAAAGAATACTAAAGCATATCGAACTCCCGATTTGATTGGATAACTGCACCGTTCATATTATTTCTGTTATATGTGTGATATTGATTGGTCACTTTAAAAAAAAAAAATGTATAACTATTTTTGACCTAAGCAAAAATTAAATTGGTCATGCATCGCATTGGACATATTACATTTGGTAGCATACTACTCCTACGCAGGTCGATCGGTATGGTTCGTGGATGACTCGTTTGGATAACGAACCCGATGCCAGAGCTCATTCAGGGGTACTAAGGCGCATGTGGATGCATCTTGGATGAGCCTAGCCGAGTCGAGTGCTAAGAGCCAAGGGCTTGGGGACTAGATGCGGTCGTGTAGACTCAATACCATTCCTAACCCAAGATACGGAGGGCGTAAATCCGTTCTGTGTGTGGGTTCCGGATACCTACGCATAATTACTTGCTCACGTGTTTGTTCATGCATAGCATATGATTGACTAATACTTGTTTGTTATGGTATGGAATTAAGGGAATTCTCACTAAGCTAGTATAGCTTATGCCCCAATAGTTGTTTAAATGAACAGGTTATCTCAAGAATGCAAGGTGGGGACCGAATTGGTTGAAGCCAGGAATGACTTTGGGATTTCGGCAAAGAATATGAATGTTTGAAGTTATCTGCTAATGTTATGATTTGTCTTGTAATAGTTTATGTAGGGAAGTCTACGGATGAATGTAATTGGAGTTGAATGATTTGTATTTTGAAGTGTAGTGATTCGTATATGAAGTGTAGGGATTTGTATCTGAAGTTTAGTAAATTTGTATTTCCTTTACATTGTTACTCAATTGTATCAACATAAAATGTATCATCCGATGTGTCTCCTTTATGTGTTAAACGCCTTGTACATAGTATGGAAGCCTTCGCGTGACCAAGGTGGTCATTCTTAGGCTTTAATATTGTGTACGGTGGACTGCCACGTTTAGGGTACCCTTCGGGGTGTGACATCACAAGTTCCCATAAACTTTGAACTAAATCATGGTATTTCCCCCTAAGTTTAAGCAAACGTTACTCAGATACTATTCCCTCTATCGGCTACCCACTTAACCAAAAGAATCGCTATTGCATCATAGCGTGCCATTGCATCATGGTAAAGTCATTGCATCATGACTTAGTTAAGCGCCTAACTAACATGTCATTGCATCATGACAGGTTTGCTGCTCCTCGGACCAGATTAAACAGCGTAATAAACATCCAATTCATTCAAATATTAAGCCGAATCAATTTAAATCATATTAGGAATGCCTATTCCTAGCAAACATCAAACAAGTTATTGCGTACCTGAACCCGTTAGTATATAACCAGGATCTCTCGGTGAAGAACCAACCGAAGAATCCTTAACTGAAATAAGAATATCACAATAATCAATAAATCAATAAATATAGATTTTATTCTCACAATTATACATACATGTTATATCTATATATCACAAATGAATCAAAGAAATTCAAATAATTGAATACAAAGTCATAAATAAGTATTTAATCATTCTATTATATCTTAAATCGCTTAATAAATACTTATTTGATCAAATAACAAACTTCGGAAAATTTTAGAAAAAGTTTTTAAAATTCAAAAGTGCAAGGGATACGCCGGCAGCCAAAGCCAACGGCTTTGAGCTGGTGTTTGATACTCTGAAAATCAACACTGCCAACGCTGGCAGTGTTCAAGGGTACCCGACTGCCTTCATTCTACGCCAGCGGCCTTGAGCGGCGTAGAATCCAAATTCAAAATTTTTCAAAACGTCCAGAGAGGTCTAAGCCGTCCGCTTACCCAGATACGCGGGCAGTTTTGACACATACGCCGGCGGCCTTGATTCCCAGTGGCCAGCGTACAATATGAATGAAAGAACGTCGGCTGACTTTTCTAGCGAAAGCTGGCGGTGTAGCAAAGCGGCTGATAAGTGTCTTTAGACCCTTAATTTTGGTGCTATTTGAACATTCTTGATATGTAATTTTTGGGATTTCATGGAGAAAAGGACATTTATTTTGTGAAAAATTCTTTTCATGGTTTAAAAATCATTTTTAGAAGTTTTTATGATGATTCAAAGGAAATCAAAGCAAATTAAACAAGTTTGAATCAATTTTATTCAAGAAGGAATTTCATGTTTTCATTCTTTTCATTCATCTTGGCCAGGAAGGACACTAGGGAAGACCACAGAATGCTTTATTGAAGAAAATTATTTCAGCCTTACCCTCATCCTTGGTCAGGAAGGACGCCAAGGAAGACATCAGTAGCTACACATGAAGAAAGTTTTCAGCCTTTTTTATTCATCTTGGCCAGGAAGAACGTTGAGGAAGGAAACAAAATGCTCTTTGGCCGAATTTCAGTTATTTTGCCTTCATCCCTGCCCCGATCCTGGCCAGGATGACGCCCAGGATGAACTGGGATTTTTCCAAAACTATAAATAGTGTTCTGTTTTCTTGTTTTATAACTTTTAGATCATTTTTTAGGCTCTAAGACAGAAATTACGAAGGACTTTGCTAGGGCATCCATTGAAGATCTCAAGACATCAATTAGGGTTTATTCTTTCTATCATGATTCTTTCTATTTCCTTTAGATCTTTTGTTCTTATTATAAATCTCATGGAGGAGTAGATTCTTATACTCTTCATCTTGTGAAACCCTAACCATACGAATTGAAATGTCTTTTGATTAATGATTGTTCATGCCTTTGTATCTATTCATGTGATTCAATAGTCTTGTGATTGATTTGTGCACAAATTAATTGCATGTTTGATTCTTATTGGATTGAAAGAGGTTTCATTCAATTAGATAGATCTTCATGAATAGAGGAATTGCTAATTTCACCTAGAGGTAGGGAAATTACGATTTTCTGCTATAAAGAATTTAATTCTTGTTCAAGGATCATGATCTTTAATGCAATTCTATGTGATGTTAGTAAGGGAGAGGTCTCTACTATCTCATTTAGGGTTAGGAATTGATTAACTCGAGGGAGGAATTGATTTACTTGTTGAGATCCTGTAGTGCAAAGCATGAATGATTCATTAATCAATCTTTTATCATAAGAACTTTAGGTTTAGGGTGGATCAAGGTGGAGAGTATGTCTTGTGATTGAATTCATTTTGAAAGCAAACATTAGTTGATCTTAGAGCTTGCTTAATCTTCTGCTTAGTAGTTAATTGTAGATTTCTCTCCAAAATTTAGGCTAAATAGTAGAGAACCGGTAATACTAGTACTTGTTCTTCAAAATCCCTGAGGACGACACCCTAAAATCTATGCTACATCGAATAGGTGCGCTTGCCTAGCTTTGATCGTAGATTTAATCGGGTTTATAAATTTTAGAAATTAATACGATCGGTAAAACATCATCAAGTTTCTTGGCGCCGTTGCCGGGGATTTTGAAAAGCAATATTAGGAAAAGCCATATTATCTACTACTTTAGTCATTTTTTTTTTTTATTTCTTCTCTTTCCTGCTTTTCAATAATTCTGATTAGTTCTTGTTTGTTGCTATAGGTGTATGACAAGGAGCCTTTCCGTCGGATCTTCTCGATTTAGACCCTGAAATCGAGAGAACACTCCGTAAAATTAGGAAGAACATAGTTGCTGAACATTCTGAGCAATCATCCAGCTTAAGCAAGAGGAAGAACAAGTCATGGCTGGAGAATATCCTAAAACCAATTTGGAGTATTCAAGGCCTACTCTTGATGGCACCGGTCCAACTATTGTGAAGCCTCCCATTGGGGCTAATAACTTTGAAATTAAAGGTGTTGTCATCCAACTTTTGCAGCAATATTGTCAGTTTGATGGACTTCCGGATGAGGATCCACATGCACATATCCAAAGTTTCTTAGAAATTTGTGAAACTTTTAAAAGCAATGGAGTTGCTGATGATGCCGTGCGTCTTAGACTTTTTCCCTTTTCATTGAGAGGGAAAGCTAAGAATTGGTTGACTTCCTTAGGAGCGAGCTATTACTAGTTGGGAGGATATGGTTAAACAATTTTTGGATAATTACTTTCCTCCATGTAAAACAGCCAAGCTAAGGAATGATATCTCTTCTTTTGTTCAAAATGATTCAGAAACTTTGTATGATGCATGGCAAAGGTGGAAGGAATTGTTAAGGCGATGTCCACATCATCAATTACCATCATGGATGCAAGTGCAAACCTTTTATAATGGTTTAAACACAACTACAAGGCAACTAGTGGATGCCTCAGCTGGAGGTACTTTGAATTCTAAGACACCGGAAGAGTCCTTGAAGCTTTTTGAAGATATGGCAAGAAATAATTACCAATGGGGAAATAACCGAGGCAAACAAAGAACAGCTGGATTGTATGAGGTAGATCTCATGACCTCCATTGTTGCTAAAATGGATGCTTTGAGTAAGCAAGTTGCTAGCATCAAGAACACATCAAATCCTATAAACCAATTTGGAGAATCATCGGAAGATCATAGCAACTTCTTTGATCATCAGGAGCATGTTGATTATTTGGGAAACCAAAATAGGCAACAAAATAATCCTTATAGCAACACATACAATCCGGGTTGGCGCAATCACCCCAATTTCAGCTATGGTAATACAAATCCTCAAAGGCTAATTATCCACCTCCGGGATTTCAAAGATCAAATCAACCTCCACTTCAACTTCCAGCTCCACCTCAACCTTTGCTGCAACTTCCAGCCCCACCTCAACCAGAAAAGAAATCAAATCTGGAAGAATTGTTGACTAAATTCATTCAAGGCTCAGAAGCAAGGCATAGGAACCAAGAAGCTTCCATCCACAATCTTGAAAATCAAATTGGTCAAATGGCTAAGTTGTTATCTGAAAGGCAATTGGGTTCTCTTCCTAGTAACACCGAGCCTAATCCAAGAGAGCAAGCAAAGGCCATCACCTTAAGAAGTGGAAAGGAGTTGCAATCTGAAAAATCACAGGAGCAAGAAAAAGAAGAAGTTCCAAAGGCTAAATCAGAAGAATTGAAGCAAAAAGAAGTGGAACCAGCAAAGAAATCACCATCTCGCTGTGAAGGAGTATGCACCACGGATTCCTTATCCTTCCCGCCTCAATCAAACAAAGGACAAAGAACAATTTGGTAAATTTCTTGAGCTTTTTAAGCAATTGCATATTAATATTCCTTTTGTTGAAGCTCTTTCACAAATGCCAAAGTATGCTAAATTTTTAAAAGATCTCTTGTCCAATAAGAGGAGATTGGAGGATGTTGCTACTATGGAAGTTGGAGCTAATTGTTCATCCATTATTCAAAATAAGCTTCCACCAAAACTTAAGGATCCGGGGAGTTTCACAATTCCTTGTGTGGTTGGTGATATCACTGTTGATAAGGCTTTAGCGGACTTAGGAGCTAGTATCAATTTGATGCCCTTTTCATTCTTTAAAAAGCTAGGTCTTGCAGAACCAAAACCTACTAGGATGAGTTTACAACTTGCTGATAGATCTTTGAAAATTCCTAGGGGAATATTGAGGATGTTTTGGTCAAAGTTGGAAACTTCATCTATCCGGTTGATTTTGTGATCCTAGATATGGATGAGGATAGGGATGTTCCTTTAATTTTAGGAAGACCTTTCCTTGCAACAGCCAGGGCATTAATTGATGTAGAGAAAGGAAAGCTTACTTTGAGGGTAGGAGATGAAGACTTAGAAGTGAAGATTGCCCAGCCTTGAAATATCCAATGAGTATGGATGATTCATGCTATGCAATTGATGTGGTTGATTTTTCAGTAGAGGAGCATCTTGAAGAAATTTTGTGTAAGGATGAGTTACAATTGAGCTTAGTGCATAAAGAAGGAAAGGATGTAATAAATTCAGAGGTTAATTCAATGATATCACAGCTTAATTCAACAAAAGAAATTACACCTCAAAATGAATTTGAAGAATTGAAAAAAGAGAGTGTAGCAAGACTTAAAACTTCCATTGAAGAACCTCCGGTTTTGGAATTAAAACAACTTCCAGATTATTAGAGTATGCTTTTCTAGCAGAAAATTCCAAATTACCGGTTATCATTGCTTCGGATTTGTCTTGTGAACAAAAACAACAGCTTTTGAAAGTTCTTCAAGCACATGCAAGCCATTGCTTGGAAAATTTCTGATTTAAAAGGAATAAATCCATCTTTTTGTACACATAAGATTTTGCTTGAAGAAGGTTTCAAATCTGTTGTGCAACCTCAAAGACGGTTAAATCCAAATATGAAGGAGGTTGTCAAGAAAGAGGTGATCAAATTGTTAGATGCTGGGTTAATTTATCCAATTTCGGATAGCTCTTGGGTTAGTCCAACTCAAGTAGTCCCAAAGAAAGGGGGAATGACTGTGGTTCCCAATGAAAAGAATGAGTTGATTCCAATGAGGACTGTCACGGGATGGCGAGTGTGTATTGATTATAGGAGACTAAATGATGCAACTAGAAAAGATCATTTTCCCTTGCCATTTGTTGACCAAATGCTTGAAAGACTTGCTGGACACATGTTTTATTGTTATTTAGATGGAATGTCTGGTTACTTTCAAATTCCTATAGCCCCGGAAGATCAAGAAAACAACTTTCACTTGTCCCTATGGTACTTATGCTTATAGGAGGATGCCATTTGGGCTTTGCAATGCACCTGCCACTTTTCAAAGGTGTATGCTTGCAATTTTTGATGATTTGGTTGAAAATATTATGGAAGTCTTCATGGATGACTTCTCAGTTTTTGGTGATTCATTCAATGACTGTTTGGCCAATTTAGAGCAAGTTTTGATCCGTTGTGAAGAGACAAACCTAGCACTTAACTGGGAAAAATGTCACTTCATGTGCAAGGAAGGTATTGTGTTAGGACATAAGGTTTCTCACAAGGGAATTGAAGTAGACAAGGCCAAGATAGATGTCATTTCAAGGCTTCCACCTCTAACCTCTGTCAAGGCCATCAGAAGTTTCTTAGGGCATGCCGGTTTTTATAGGCGTTTCATAAAAGATTTTTCTAAAATTGCCCGGCCTATGACAAGGTTGTTGGAGAAGGATATGCCTTTTGATTTTAGTCAAGAATGCTTACAAGCTTTTGAACTTTTGAAGGAAAAATTAACAAATGCTCCTATCATGATTACTCCGGATTGGAGTCTTACTTCATGTGCGATGCAAGTGATTTTGCAGTGGGAGCGGTTCTTGGACAGAGAAGAGAGAAACATTTTCAACCAATTTACTACGCTAGCAAAACACTCGGCAATGCTCAAGAAAATTACACAACAACAGAGAAAGAATTGTTGGCGGTAGTTTTTGCTTTTGAGAAATTTAGACCTTATCTTATTTTGTCTAAAGTTGTTGTTTTTACAGATCACTCAGCTCTCAAGTTCTTGTTGTCCAAAACTGATGCCAAGCCAAGACTTATTCGATGGATTTTGCTTTTACAAGAATTTGATCTGGAAATTCGTGACAAAAAAGGAGCTGAAAATTTAGCTGCCAATCATTTATCTCGGTTGGAAAATCCATTCTTAGAGGAGATCAAAGAAGATGATATTGATGATGCTTTTCCTGAAGAAAAATTATTTGCAGTTTATGAGCTTTTTAATGTTGAAACTCCTTGGTTTGCTGATTTTGCAAATTTTCTTGCTGCAGGGATCTATCCAAATGATTTAAATTTTCATGCTAAGAAGAAGTTCTTTAGTGAACTCAAGCATTACTATTGGGAAGATCCTTTTTTTCCGTGTTTGTGCAGATCAAATATAAGGAGGTGTGTTTCTCATAATGAAGGTTGGAAAATTTTGAAGGACTGTCATTCGGGTCCAACCGGTGGTCATTTCAATGCCAACCGGACTGCTCATAAAGTGTTGGAGGCTGGTTTTTATTGGCCTACCATATTCAAGGATGCCCAACACTTTGTAGCTTCATGTGACAACTGTCAAAGAACAGGTAACATATCAAGGAGGGATGAAATGGCTCAAAATTACATTTTGGAGTGTGAAATTTTTGATTTATGGGGTATTGATTTTGTTGGGCCACTCCCTAATTCTTTTGGGAACAAATACATATTAGTGGCGGTTGATTATGTATCTAAATGGGTTGAGGCACAAGCTTTGCCTATCAATGATGCCAGAGTAGTATGTAGGTTCCTAAAGAAGCTCTTTTCCCGGTTTGGAACTCCCAAGCTATTATCAGTGACAGGGGAACACACTTTGTATTTCTCAGTTAGAAAAGATTTGAGGAAGTATGGGGTAACACATAGAGTTGCAACATCTTACCATCCTCAACCAGCGGTCAAGTTGAAGTATCAAACCGGGAACTAAAACGCATTCTTGAAAAGATAGTTGATCATCATCGTAAAATTGGGCTGATAAATTGGATGATGCCTTGTGGCGTATCGAACTGCTTTTAAAACACCACTTGGGACTACTCCTTATTGTTTAGTATATGGAAAAGCATGCCATTTGCCAGTTGAAATCAAACATAAAGCATATTGGGCAATAAGGCAGATGAATTTTGATTTAGCAAGCTCAGGGATCAAAAGAAAGTTGCAGCTTAATGAACTTGAGGAATGGAGGATGTTGGCTTATGAGAATATGAGAATTTACAAAGAAAGAATGAAAAAGTATCATGATTCTCATATCCGTCACCCTAAGAAGTTCAAAGAAGGTGACAAAGTGTTGCTATTCAATTCTAGACTTAGACTTTTTCCTGGAAAGTTAAAATCTAGATGGTCCGGACCTTTCACTGTTAAAAGAATTTTTCCACATGGAGCAGTTGAGCTTACACATCCAGGGCATGATGATTTTAAGGTCAATGGACAGAGATTAAAGCTTTACTTAGGAGGTGAAAATGAGAATGAAAACCGAGAGGAGTTTAGACTCCTAGCATCAGATGTTTAAGCTGCAATTTTGTAAGATAAAGTCGAGCCAACGACGTTAAACAAGTGCGCTTCATGGGAGGCAACCCATGTCTAACTTTGGTGAGTTTTGTTCTTTTTGCTTTTCTTTGTTTTTCACCAATTCTAAGTTCAAAGTTTTGTTAAAGTTGCAGGTGTGTATGTTTTGCACGATCAAGAGAAGATGAGAGTAAATTTTAAGTGTGGGGAAAATACAATTTGGTACGCATTTAATTTCTAAAAGAGAGTGAGGTAAGTTTTCATCTCCATTTTAAGAGTTTTGAGCTAATTTCATGTTAAATTCTTGATGAAAACTTTGAATTTTCTGCTGCATTTTGAATAAATTGGACATTTACTCACTCAATCTTGTTAGAATAAAGTTTTATGCAAAAAAATTTTGCTTCTATATTCATCCTCGTACCTTTCCTTGGCCATGGAGAAGATCGGGATCAACTCAATGAAGCTATTGATCTCATCCTCACCATTCATCCTGCCCTAGGATGACGATAGGGAAGACTTTTCAAGGAGTTAAAATGTAGCTACTGTTTCCATCCCGGTCCCGATCCTGCCCTAGGTTGACGCTGAGGATGAATCTGCTCCGATGTCTTGTTTAGCTTCTGATCTCATCCTCACTTCCATCCTGCCCTAGGATGATGGTCAGGCTGATTCCTAAGCATGCTACTGATCCCATCCTGCCCTTGAATCTTACCCTAGGATGACGCTGAGGATGAAGTTGCCCTGGTGTTTTATTTAGCTACTGTTCGCATCCCGGCCCCGATCCTAGCCGGGATGGAAGGCGGGCTAACTTCGGTCAGTTTTTGAAAAAAAAATAAAAAAAAAGGTTAAAAAAATATAAATAATAATAATAATTACATTTTCCTAAAAAAAATTATAAAGATATGAAAATTTAAAACACATTCAGGTTAAAAAGAAAAAAAGAAAAATAATAGAATAAGCTAAAACTAATTCGTTCTTTTCTGCATTTTTTTTTTTTACCTCTTATACTTTTTACTCTCATTTGCTTTCTCTCATCTTCATATTTCTACATTTTCGCAATTAACATCTCGAGGATTCACTCGCCATTGTCAACAACAAGTAAGCTTCCTTATTCTTTCTCTTTGTTTTTCTTCGTTTACATGCATTTAACTTCTGTTCGTGTTTCTCTTTATGATGTATTTTACTGTTTTAACACTTGTGCGTTAGTTTGATGTGGTTATATGCTTCATTCACTTAGGGATTGAAGTTTCTATGATCAAAATATTGCATGTTTGGGCTTTATTTTTGTTGATTTCAGTTGTCAATAAAATCATTCTCGTGTTGAAGCTAGGTTCTTATGGTTCTTGTCGAAAATTTGATGATCATAAAATTAGGGCTTTTATTTGATTCATGCAATTACATGCTGCTTGAGCTTTAAAATGCAATTTGTTTTGGAAAATCTTGGCTACATTGTTCGAATATGGACTTAGGGTTCTTTTCGGTTCTGTTTGGGGACTTTAAGTTCCTTGCTGCTTTTGCTGTGTTGAGGGTGTTCTCTATCTTGTTTGTACTTCCCTTTGATATTGGAATTTTGTTCCTAGGTTTTAGCATGGTTTGTTTCCCGCGCTCGTTTATCTTGATGCGAATTGATGAGTTCGTTTTGCTTGTTTGTTTTCTCCATTTATCCAATGCTGAATTTTAGTATCATCTTAACCATGTGAATCTGGGCTGTTGCTGTTGGTTTAGTTTTTATGCCCTTATCTGTGAACTTATCTTTGCTAGGTATGCGTACCAAGCGAACATGTATTAAGAAGGGCAAGCGTCCTATCGGGTCGCCAGAATCTCAACCATCCAAATCTCGCCAAAGAACTAGAGAACCTTCACCACCATTACCAGCTGGAGTGGAAACTTTTTCTTACAGTGGTGGTGCCATTTCAACCCGTACATGGAGTCGGTAAAGAAAAGCTAGACTGGAGAAGCTGGAGTTCCACAATAATAAGCATTTGGATTGGCGGCTTCTTCGTGAGTTTGGTATAGAAGACCGTGTTCGTCAGTCTATTGCAATCGGTCCATGGGCTCAATTCTTTGAGATTAATGAGCCTGCCTATCTTAATATCACTATTGAATTCCTATCTACTTTGGAGATTGAGCAACACTCACGTACTAACAAAGGTGACAGCACAATCACTTTTCAAGTGTATGGTAAATCTTAGTTTTCACTTATCAAAGTTTGGACAATTTCTAGGTTTATATTCAGCAGCTGAGGTTGAGTCGCCTGAATATCTTGCTATGACCAATGAGTGGCCTCCTGAGCAAAATATAAATAATTTTTGGCAGCTTTTTGTTTTGATACACCTGTTAATTTCCTTCCGTCCAAATCCAAGGCTACTTCCATCACTGAGTTAACTTTGAAAGTAGTTCATCATTTGTTAGCTCATACTTTGGGGGGACGCAGCAGTGGCCATGGAACTGTTAGCTCCTTTGAGCTATTTTGTATGTATAGTATGTCTAGGAACTACCCTATCAATATAGGTGTGGAAGTTGCCTTGTTCTTTAAACGCCTAGCTACCGATCCTCGGGTAAAAGGGCTTTATTGTGGAGGATATATTACCAAACTGCTTAAGAGAATGAATTTATTTCGGAACCAGCACCTGATTCTCCATGTGTCCAATCTGAGAAGATCTCTGATGGTCCATTTCATGGATATGGGTTGTGCAAAATTGGTACTAAACCCTCTCCTGCTTCAGGTCCTGTTAGTGTGTCCACTATATCATCTTTACGAGACTTTGAGTTTCGTCGGTTGAGGAGAGAATTCCATGATGAGCGCAAGAAGGCTAAGCGCTTTAGGAAAGCTGTTTGGGGTTTTTTACAGTCATTGGCTACCTGTTGCTCACCACCACCCCCGAATATACCTCATTATGAATCTTCTTCAGAATATGGTTCTAACTCATCTCCTGATATTGATCCAGATAGCATTCGTATTGTTATGAATCCAGATGATGATGGTGTTGACCAAGATGAGGATGATGATGAGGCTTCTGCTGATGCTGCTGCTGCAGATGATGATGGCAATGCATGATTTTGCCTTTTCTTTTCTTTATTCTGTTTTTCTATAGTCTGTACTTTTTGAGCTCCCGCTTTATGGGAAGACTCTTATTTTGTTGATGGAACCATGTGTTTACTCTTTTTGGACTTAGTATAAATTTTTCTTGCTTTACCCTGCTGTTTTTGTTCTGTTTTTGTTTTTCCTGCAGGTGTTAACTTCTAACTTGGTCGGATCACAATTGCTTTGCTGCTGTTGATCAACTCTATTGCATTTTCTTCCTTCTTTTTCTGGTTCTACAATTTCATGATGACATCAACATTAAACCAGGGAAGTTATTTAGTGTCCTTTTCTAATAATTTCTTTCTTGTCCTTTTTCCTTGCTTGTGCTTAGATTAGGAAAGACATTGGGGACAATGTCTTGTTTAAGTGTGGGGAAGGGCTATTATAGAAGAAAGAAATTATTTGGGTCTTAAATTGAGCTTCATATTACATATGCACTTGTTAATCAAAATTCCCCCATTTAAGAGTTTGCTAATGAGCTTTTAATGTTGATATGATGTAATATGTTAGAATCTTGAAATTATACTCATTTTTCTTTAGAAAGATAGCATAAAAAAATAATGAAAATGAAGAAAAATGAAAAAAAAAAAATAAATAAATAAAATGAAGAATAGTGACTTTGTGTGCCTTACTCGCCTATTTTGAACTTAGTTTTACTTAGTCAAAATTTTGAAATAAAATCTAAGTGAGGTAAACTTACTTTCCATTTAATGATTGAATTTAGAGTTATGAAAAAGGTCAAAATCCTTAGTTTAAAAGTTTAATGGTTATGCTTCTAAGCTTGTTAGGAGTATATTCGCTTTTCAATCACTTTGAGAGCTCTTATAACTTTTTGTGAAAGGGGCATATGAAATCTATCACTTAGTGATTCTTCTTAAATAATCTCTAAAAAAAAAAAACAAAACAAATAAAAAAAATAAGCCTAAACTTCAATGACTCAAAAATTTGAGTTATGAGTATCCAAACTTGAATGTTAGAGTGAGTAGAGAGTTCTTAGGGGTCCTTTTAAAACCTGGTCACTTGGGTGACGAGCCCGGGATGTGCCGACTCGATGAACTCACTACAACGAGAAGGGCGGAAAGGCAAAAGTTCATTACATGAGCTTGAAAAAATAATAATAATAACTGAAAAGAAGCGGGCAAAAACCCGTCCAGAGGGAAAGAAAAGATGGAGGCAAAAAACCTCCCACTCTGAAGGCTAAAAAATTTTTTAAGAGATTTAAAAAAAGAGAAAAAAAATCTAGGGGAATGATGGATGCCATATACTTTCATTTAAGGTTTTTGAGTTTAGAGAGGTGATTGAACGGTTTATATGCTTGCTAGTAAGTGGTGAGATGTGATCATGACACTTTTTGCTTTGTTTGAATTTGTATCTCCTTTATAACTTTGGAATCGGTTATTAAATGGTGAGATTAACAGTTTGACTTACTTGGATTAGTTTTGAAATTTTGATTGTAGTATGCTAAGTGCAAGTACAAATATGGTAGGTTTGAGCAATAGGCACCAATGAGTCCCTTTGGCTTGATGGAATTCAAGAATGCTATGTTTGATGTGAAATTTTCTGATGAGTATAATTGATGATAGATTCTTTTGTTTTTGTTTTGTTTGCTTGAGGACAAGCAAACGACTAAGTGTGGGGAAGTTTGATAAGTGTCTTTAGACCCTTAATTTTGGTGCTATTTGAACATTCTTGATATGTAATTTTTGGGATTTCATGGAGAAAAGGACATTTATTTTGTGAAAAATTCTTTTCATGGTTTAAAAATCATTTTTAGAAGTTTTTATGATGATTCAAAGGAAATCAAAGCAAATTAAACAAGTTTGAATCAATTTTATTCAAGAAGGAATTTCATGTTTTCATTCTTTTCATTCATCTTGGCCAGGAAGGACACTAGGGAAGACCACATAATGCTTTATTGAAGAAAATTGTTTCAGCCTTACCCTCATCCTTGGTCAGGAAGGACGCCAAGGAAGACATCAGTAGCTACACATGAAGAAGTTTTCAGCCTTTTTTATTCATCCTGGCCAGGAAGAACGTTGAGGAAGGAAACAGAATGCTCTTAGGCCGAATTTCAGTTATTTTGCCTTCATCCCTGCCCCGATCCTGGCCAGGATGACGCCCAGGATGAACTGGGATTGCGAAGGACTTTGCTAGGGCATCCATTGAAGATCTCAAGACATCAATTAGGGTTTATTCTTTCTATCATGATTCTTTCTATTTCGTTTAGATCTTTTGTTCTTATTATAAATCTCATGGAGGAGTAGACTCTTATACTCTTCATCTTGTGAAACCCTAACCATACGAATTGAAATGTCTTTTGATTAATGATTGTTCATGCCTTTGTATCTATTCATGTGATTCAATAGTCTTGTGATTGATTTGTGCACAAATTAATTGCATGTTTGATTCTTATGGATTGAAAGAGGTTTCATTCAATTAGATAGATCTTCATGAATAGAGGAATTGCTAATTTCACCTAGAGGTAGGGAAATTACGATTTTCTGCTATAAAGAATTTAATTCTTGTTCAAGGATCATGATCTTTAATGCAATTCTATGTGATGTTAGTAAGGGGGGTCTCTACTATCTCATTTAGGGTTAGGAATTGATTAACTCGGGAGGAATTGATTTACTTGTTGAGATCCTGTAGTGCAAAGCATGAATGATTCATTAATCAATCTTTTATCATAAGAACTTTAGGTTTAGGGTGGATCAAGGTGGAGAGTATGTCTTGTGATTGAATTCATTTTTGAAAGTAAACATTAGTTGATCTTAGAGCTTGTTTAATCTTCTGCTTAGTAGTTAATTGTAGATTTCTCTCCAAAATTTAGGCTAAATAGTAGAGAACCGGTAATACTAGTACTTGTTCTTCAAAATCCCTGAGGACGACACCCTAAAATCTATGCTACATCGAATAGGTGCGCTTGCCTAGCTTTGATCGTAGATTTAATCGGGTTTATAAATTTTAGAAATTAATACTATCGGTAAAAATCATCAAGTTTCTTGGCGCCGTTGCCGGGGATTTTGAAAAAGCAATATTAGGAAAAGCCATATTATCTACTACTTTAGTCATTTTTTTTCTTTTATTTCTTTCTTTCCTGCTTTTCAATAATTCTGATTAGTTCTTGTTTGTTGCTATAGGTGTATGACAAGGAGCTTTCCGTCGGATCTTCTCGATTTAGACCCTGAAATTGAGAGAACACTCCGTAAAATTAGGAAGAACATAGTTGCTGAACATTCTGAGCAATCATCCCAGCTTAAGCAAGAGGAAGAACAAGTCATGGCTGGAGAATATCCTAAAACCAATTTGGAGTATTCAAGGCCTACTCTTGATGGCACCGGTCCAACTATTGTGAAGCCTCCCATTGGGGCTAATAACTTTGAAATTAAAGGTGTTGTCATCCAACTTTTGCAGCAATATTGTCAGTTTGATGGACTTCCAGATGAGGATCCACATGCACATATCCAAAGTTTCTTAGAAATTTGTGAAACTTTTAAAAGCAATGGAGTTGTTGATGATGTCGTGCGTCTTAGACTTTTTCCCTTTTCATTAAGAGGGAAAGCTAAGAATTGGTTGACTTCCTTAGGAGCTAGAGCTATTACTAGTTGGGAGGATATGGTTAAACAATTTTTGGATAATTACTTTCCTCCATGTAAAACAGCCAAGCTAAGGAATGATATCTCTTCTTTTGTTCAAAATGATTCAGAAACTTTATATGATGCGTGGCAAAGGTGGAAGGAATTGTTAAGGAGATGTCCACATCATCAATTACCATCATGGATGCAAGTGTAAACCTTTTATAATGGTTTAAACACAACTACAAGGCAACTAGTGGATGCCTCAGCTGGAGGTACTTTGAATTCTAAGACATCAGAAGAGTCCTTGAAGCTTTTTGAAGATATGGCAAGAAATAATTACCAATGGGGAAATAACCGAGGCAAACAAAGAACAGCTGGATTGTATGAGGTAGATCTCATGACCTCCATTGTTGCTAAAATGGATGCTTTGAGTAAGCAAGTTGCTAGCATCAAGAACACATCAAATCCTATAAACCAATTTGGAGAATCATCGGAAGATCATAGCAACTTCTTTGATCATCAGGAGCATGTTGATTATTTGGGAAACCAAAATAGGCAACAAAATAATCCTTATAGCAACATACAATCCGGGTTGGCGCAATCACCCCAATTTCAGCTATGGTAATACAAATCTCAAAGGACTAATTATCCACCTCCGGGATTTCAAAGATCAAATCAACCTCCACTTAACTTCCAACTCCACCTCAACCTTTGCTGCAACTTCCAGCCCCACCTCAACCAGAAAAGAAATCAAATCTGGAAGAATTTGACTAAATTCATTCAAGGCTCAGAAGCAAGGCATAGGAATCAAGAAGCTTCCATCCACAATCTTGAAAATCAAATTGGTCAAATGGCTAATTGTTATCTGAAAGGCAATTGGGTTCTCTTCCTAGTAACACCGAGCCTAATCCAAGAGAGCAAGCAAAGGCCATCACCTTAAGAAGTGGAAAGGAGTTGCAATCTGAAAAATCACAGGAGCAAGAAAAAGAAGAAGTTCCAATGGCTAAATCAGAAGAATTGAAGCAAAAAGAAGTGGAACCAGCAAAAAATCACCATCCTCCGCTGTGAAGGAGTATGCACCACGGATTCCTTATCCTTCCCGCCTCAATCAAACAAAGGACAAAGAACAATTTGGTAAATTTCTTGATCTTTTTAAGCAATTGCATATTAATATTCCTTTTGTTGAAGCTCTTTCACAAATGCCAAAGTATGCTAAATTTTTAAAAGATCTCTTGTCCAATAAAAGGAGATTGGAGGATGTTGTTACTATGGAAGTTGGAGCTAATTGCTCATCCATTATTCAAAATAAGCTTCCACCAAAACTTAAGGATCCGGGGAGCTTCACAATTCCTTGTGTGGTTGGTGATATCACTGTTGATAAGGCTTTAGCGGACTTAGGAGCTAGTATCAATTTGATGCCTTTTTCATTCTTTAAAAAGCTAGGTCTTACAGAACCAAAACCTACTAGGATGAGTTTACAACTTGCTGATAGATCTTTGAAAATTCCTAGGGGAATTATTGAGGATGTTTTGGTCAAAGTTGGAAACTTCATCTATCCGGTTGATTTTGTGACCCTAGATATGGATGAGGATAGGGATGTTCCTTTAATTTTAGGAAGACCTTTCCTTGTAACAGCCAGGGCATTAATTGATGTAGAGAAAGGAAAGCTTACTTTGAGGGTAGGAGATGAAGACTTAGAAGTGAAGATTGCCTCAGCCTTGAAATATCCAATGAGTATGGATGATTCATGCTATGCTATTGATGTGGTTGATTTTTCAGTAGAGGAGCATCTTGAAGAAATTTTGTGTAAGGATGAGTTACAATTGAGCTTAGTGCATAAAGAAGGAAAGGATGTAATAAATTCAGAGGTTAATTCAATGATACAACTTAATTCAACAAAAGAAATTACACCTCAAAATGAATTTGAAGAACTGAAAAAAGAGAGTGTAGCAAGACTTAAGACTTCCATTGAAGAACCTCCGGTTTTGGAATTAAAACAACTTCCAGATTATTTAGAGTATGCTTTTCTAGCAGAAAATTCCAAATTACCGGTTATCATTGCTTCGGATTTGTCTTGTGAACAAAAACAACAGCTTTTGAAAGTTCTTAAAGCACATAAGCAAGCCATTGCTTGGAAAATTTCTGATTTAAAAGGAATAAATCCATCTTTTTGTACACATAAGATTTTGCTTGAAGAAGGTTTCAAATCTGTTGTGCAACCTCAAAGACGGTTAAATCCAAATATGAAGGAGGTTGTCAAGAAAGAGGTGATCAAATTGTTAGATGCTGGGTTAATTTATCCAATTTTTGATAGCTCTTGGGTTAGTCCAACTCAAGTAGTCCCAAAGAAAGGGGGAATGACTGTGGTTCCCAATGAAAGGAATGAGTTGATTCCAATGAGGACTGTCACGGGATGGCGAGTGTGTATTGATTATAGGAGACTAAATGATGCAACTAGAAAAGATCATTTTCCCTTGCCATTTGTTGACTAAATGCTTGAAAGACTTGCTGGACACATGTTTTATTGTTATTTAGATGGAATGTCTGGTTACTTTCAAATTCTTATAGCCCCAGAAGATCAAGAGAAAACAACTTTCACTTGTCCCTATGGTACTTATGCTTATAGGAGGATGTCATTTGGGCTTTGCAATGCACCTGCCACTTTTCAAAGGTGTATGCTTGCAATTTTTGATGATTTGGTTGAAAATATTATGGAAGTCTTCATGGATGACTTCTCAGTTTTTGGTGATTCATTCAATGACTGTTTGGCCAATTTATAGCAAGTTTTGATTCGTTGTGAAGAGACAAACCTAGCACTTAACTGGGAAAAATGTCACTTCATGTGCAAGGAAGGTATTGTGTTAGGACATAAGGTTTCTCACAAGGGAATTGAAGTAGACAAGGCCAAGATAGATGTCATTTCAAGGCTTCCACCTCTAACCTCTGTCAAGGCCATCAGAAGTTTCTTAGGGCATGCCGGTTTTTATAGGCGTTTCATAAAAGATTTTTCTAAAATTGCCCGGCCTATGACAAGGTTGTTGGAGAAGGATATGCCTTTTGATTTTAGTCAAGAATGCTTACAAGCTTTTGAACTTTTGAAGGAAAAATTAACAAATGCTCCTATCATGATTACTCTGGATTGGAGTTCCATTTACTTCATGTGCGATGCAAGTGATTTTGCAGTGGGAGCGGTTCTTGGACAGAGAAGAGAGAAACATTTTCAACAATTTACTACGCTAGAAAACACTCGGCAATGCACAAGAAAATTACACAACAACAGAGAAAGAATTGTTGGCGGTAGTTTTTGCTTTTGAGAAATTTAGACTTATCTTATTTTGTCTAAAGTTGTTGTTTTAAGATCACTCAGCTCTCAAGTTTTGTTGTCAAAACTGATGCCAAGCCAAGACTTATTCGATGGATTTTGCTTTTACAAGAATTTGATCTGGAAATTCGTGACAAAAAAGGAGCTGAAAATTTAGCTGCCAATCATTTATCTCGGTTGGAAAATCCATTCTTAGAGGAGATCAAAGAAGATGATATTGATGATGCTTTTCCTGAAGAAAAATTATTTGCAGTTTATGAGCTTTTTAATGTTGAAACTCCTTGGTTTGCTGATTTTGCAAATTTTCTTGCTGCAGGGATCTATCCAAATGATTTAAATTTTCATGCTAAGAAGAAGTTCTTTAGTGAACTCAAGCATTACTATTGGGAAGATCCTTTTCTTTTCCGTGTTTGTGCAGATCAAATAATAAGGAGGTGTGTTTCTCATAATGAAGGTTGGAAAATTTTGAAGGACTGTCATTCGGGTCCAACCGGTGGTCATTTCAATGCCAACCGGACTGCTCATAAAGTGTTGGAGGCTGGTTTTTATTGGCCTACCATATTCAAGGATGCTCAACACTTTGTAGCTTCATGTGACAACTGTCAAAGAACAGGTAACATATCAAGGAGGGATGAAATGGCTCAAAATTACATTTTGGAGTGTGAAATTTTGATTTATGGGGTATTGATTTTGTTGGGCCACTCCCTAATTCTTTTGGGAACAAATACATATTAGTGGCGGTTGATTATGTATCTAAATGGGTTGAGGCACAAGCTTTGCCTATCAATGATGCCAGAGTAGTATGTAGGTTCCTAAAGAAGCTCTTTTCCCGGTTTGGAACTCCCAAAGCTATTATCAGTGACAGGGGAACACACTTTTGTATTTCTCAGTTAGAAAAGATTTTGAGGAAGTATGGGGTAACACATAGAGTTGCAACATCTTACCATCCTCAAACCAGCGGTCAAGTTGAAGTATCAAACCGGGAACTAAAACGCATTCTTGAAAAGATAGTTGATCATCATCGTAAAAATTGGGCTGATAAATTGGATGATGCCTTGTGGGCGTATCGAACTGCTTTTAAAACACCACTTGGGACTACTCCTTATTGTTTAGTATATGGAAAAGCATGCCATTTGCCAGTTGAAATCAAACATAAAGCATATTGGGCAATAAGGCAGATGAATTTTGATTTAGCAAGCTCAGGGATCAAAAGAAAGTTGCAGCTTAATGAACTTGAGGAATGGAGGATGTTGGCTTATGGAATATGAGAATTTACAAAGAAAGAATGAAAAAGTATCATGATTCTCATATCCGTCACCTAAGAAGTTCAAAGAAGGTGACAAAGTGTTGCTATTCAATTCTAGACTTAGACTTTTTCCTGGAAAGTTAAAATCTAGATGGTCCGGACCTTTCACTGTTAAAAGAATTTTTCCACATGGAGCAGTTGAGCTTACACATCCAGGGCATGATGATTTTAAGGTCAATGGACAGAGATTAAGCTTTACTTAGGAGGTGAAATGAGAATGAAAACCGAGAGGAGTTTAGACTCCTAGCATCAGATGTTTAAGCTGCAATTTTGTAAGATAAAGTCGAGCCAACGACGTTAAACAAGTGCGCTTCATGGGAGGCAACCCATGTCTAACTTTGGTGAGTTTTGTTCTTTTTGCTTTTCTTTGTTTTTCACCAATTCTAAGTTCAAGTTTTGTTAAAGTTGCAGGTGTGTATGTTTTGCACGATCAAGAGAAGATGAGAGTAAATTTTTGTAAGTGTGGGAAAATACAATTTGGTACGCATTTAATTTCTAAAAGAGAGTGAGGTAAGTTTTCATCTCCATTTTAGAGTTTTGAGCTAATTTCATGTTAAATTCTTGATGAAAACTTTGAATTTTCTGCTGCATTTTGAATAAATTGGACATTTACTCACTCAATCTTGTTAGAATAAAGTTTTATGCAAAAAAATTTTGCTTCTATATTCATCCTCGTACCTTTCCTTGGCCATGGAGAAGATCGGGATCAACTCAATGAAGCTATTGATCTCATCCTCACCATTCATCCTGCCCTAGGATGACGATAGGGAAGACTTTTCAGGAGTTAAAATGTAGCTACTGTTTCCATCCCGGTCCCGATCCTGCCCTAGGTTGACGCTGAGGATGAATCTGCTCCGATGTCTTGTTTAGCTTCTGATCTCATCCTCACTTCCATCCTGCCCTAGGATGATGGTCAGGCTGATTCCTAAGCATGCTACTGATCCCATCCTGCCTTGAATCTTACCTAGGATGACGCTGAGGATGAAGTTGCCCTGGTGTTTTATTTAGCTACTGTTCGCATCCCGGCCCCGATCCTAGCCGGGATGGAAGGCGGGCTAACTTCGGTCAGTTTTGAAAAAAAATAAAAAAAAAGGTTAAAAAAATAAATAATAATAATAATTACATTTTCCTAAAAAAAATTATAAAGATATGAAAATTTAAAACACATTCAGGTTAAAAAGAAAAAAAGAAAAATAATAGAATAAGCTAAAACTAATTCGTTCTTTTCTGCATTTTTTTTTTTACCTCTTATACTTTTTACTCTCATTTGCTTTCTCTCATCTTCATATTTCTACATTTTCGCAATTAACATCTCGAGGATTCACTCGCCATTGTCAACAACAAGTAAGCTTCCTTATTCTTTCTCTTTGTTTTTCTTCGTTTACATGCATTTAACTTCTGTTCGTGTTTCTCTTTATGATGTATTTTACTGTTTTAACACTTGTGCGTTAGTTTGATGTGGTTACATGCTTCATTCACTTAGGGATTGAAGTTTCTATGATCAAAATATTGCATGTTTGGGCTTTATTTTTGTTGATTTCAGTTGTCAATAAAATCATTCTCGTGTTGAAGCTAGGTTCTTATGGTTCTTGTCGAAAATTTGATGATCATAAAAATTAGGGCTTTTATTTGATTCATGCAATTACATGCTGCTTGAGCTTTAAAATGCAATTTGTTTTGGAAAATCTTGGCTACATTGTTCGAATATGGACTTAGGGTTCTTTTCGGTTCTGTTTGGGGACTTTAAGTTCCTTGCTGCTTTTGCTGTGTTGAGGGTGTTCTCTATCTTGTTTGTACTTCCCTTTGATATTGGAATTTTGTTCCTAGGTTTTAGCATGGTTTGTTTCCCGCGCTCGTTTATCTTGATGCGAATTGATGAGTTCGTTTTGCTTGTTTGTTTTCTCCATATTATCCAATGCTGAATTTTAGTATCATCTTAACCATGTGAATCTGGGCTGTTGCTGTTGGTTTAGTTTTTATGCCCTTATCTGTGAACTTATCTTTGCTAGGTATGCGTACCAAGCGAACATGTATTAAGAAGGGCAAGCGTCCTATCGGGTCGCCAGAATCTCAACCATCCAAATCTCGCCAAAGAACTAGAGAACCTTCACCACCATTACCAGCTGGAGTGGAAACTTTTTCTTACAGTGGTGGTGCCATTTCAACCCGTACATGGAGTCGGTAAAGAAAAGCTAGACTGGAGAAGCTGGAGTTCCACAATAATAAGCATTTGGATTGGCGGCTTCTTCGTGAGTTTGGTATAGAAGACCGTGTTCGTCAGTCTATTGCAATCGGTCCATGGGCTCAATTCTTTGAGATTAATGAGCCTGCCTATCTTAATATCACTATTGAATTCCTATCTACTTTGGAGATTGAGCAACACTCACGTACTAACAAAGGTGACAGCACAATCACTTTTCAAGTGTATGGTAAATCTTACAGTTTTCACTTATCAAAGTTTGGACAATTTCTAGGTTTATATTCAGCAGCTGAGGTTGAGTCGCCTGAATATCTTGCTATGACCAATGAGTGGCCTCCTGAGCAAAATATAAATAATTTTTGGCAGCTTTTATGTTTTGATACACCTGTTAATTTCCTTCCGTCCAAATCCAAGGCTACTTCCATCACTGAGTTAACTTTGAAAGTAGTTCATCATTTGTTAGCTCATACTTTGGGGGGACGCAGCAGTGGCCATGGAACTGTTAGCTCCTTTGAGCTATTTTGTATGTATAGTATGTCTAGGAACTACCCTATCAATATAGGTGTGGAAGTTGCCTTGTTCTTTAAACGCCTAGCTACCGATCCTCGGGTAAAAGGGCTTTATTGTGGAGGATATATTACCAAACTGCTTAAGAGAATGAATTTATTTCGGACACCAGCACCTGATTCTCCATGTGTCCAATCTGAGAAGATCTCTGATGGTCCATTTCATGGATATGGGTTGTGCAAAATTGGTACTAAACCCTCTCCTGCTTCAGGTCCTGTTAGTGTGTCCACTATATCATCTTTACGAGACTTTGAGTTTCGTCGGTTGAGGAGAGAATTCCATGATGAGCGCAAGAAGGCTAAGCGCTTTAGGAAAGCTGTTTAGGGTTTTTTACAGTCATTGGCTACCTGTTGCTCACCACCACCCCCGAATATACCTCATTATGAATCTTCTTCAGAATATGGTTCTAACTCATCTCCTGATATTGATCCAGATAGCATTCGTATTGTTATGAATCCAGATGATGATGGCGGTGTTGACCAAGATGAGGATGATGATGAGGCTTCTGATGATGCTGCTGCTGCAGATGATGATGGCAATGCATGATTTTGCCTTTTCTTTTCTTTATTCTGTTTTTCTATAATCTGTACTTTTTGAGCTCCCGCTTTATGGGAAGACTCTTATTTTGTTGATGGAACCATGTGTTTACTCTTTTTGGACTTAGTATAAATTTTTCTTGCTTTACCCTGCTGTTTTTGTTCTGTTTTTGTTTTTCCTGCAGGTGTTAACTTCTAACTTGGTCGGATCACAATTGCTTTGCTGCTGTTGATCAACTCTATTGCATTTTCTTCCTTCTTTTTCTGGTTCTACAATTTCATGATGACATCAACATTAAACCAGGGAAGTTATTTAGTGTCCTTTTCTAATAATTTCTTTCTTGTCCTTTTTCCTTGCTTGTGCTTAGATTAGGAAAGACATTGGGGACAATGTCTTGTTTAAGTGTGGGGAAGGGCTATTATAGAAGAAAGAAATTATTTGGGTCTTAAATTGAGCTTCATATTACATATGCACTTGTTAATCAAAATTCCCCATTAAGAGTTTGCTAATGAGCTTTTAATGTGATATGATGTAATATGTTAGAATCTTGAAATTATACTCATTTTTCTTTAGAAAGATAGCATAAAAAAATAATGAAAATGAAGAAAAATGAAAAAAAAAAAATAAATAAATAAAATGAAGAATAGTGACTTTGTGTGCCTTACTCGCCTATTTTGAACTTAGTTTTACTTAGTCAAAATTTTGAAATAAAATCTAAGTGAGGTAAACTTACTTTCCATTTAATGATTGAATTTAGAGTTATGAAAAAGGTCAAAATCCTTAGTTTAAAAGTTTAATGGTTATGCTTCTAAGCTTGTTAGGAGTATATTCGCTTTTCAATCACTTTGAGAGCTCTTATAACTTTTTGTGAAAGGGGCATATGAAATCTATCACTTAGTGATTCTTCTTAAATAATCTCTAAAAAAAAAAAACAAAACAAATAAAAAAAATAAGCCTAAACTTCAATGACTCAAAAATTTGAGTTATGAGTATCCAAACTTGAATGTTAGAGTGAGTAGAGAGTTCTTAGGGGTCCTTTTAAAACCTGGTCACTTGGGTGACGAGCCCGGGATGTGCCGACTCGATGAACTCACTACAACGAGGGCGGAAAGGCAAAAGTTCATTACATGAGCTTGAAAAAATAATAATAATAACTGAAAAGAAGCGGGCAAAAACCCGTCCAGAGGGAAAGAAAAGATGGAGGCAAAAAACCCCACTCTGAAGGCTAAAAAATTTTTTAAGAGATTTAAAAAAGAGAAAAAAAATCTAGGGGAATGATGGATGCCATATACTTTCATTTAAGGTTTTTGAGTTTAGAGAGGTGATTGAACGGTTTATATGCTTGCTAGTAAGTGGTGAGATGTGATCATGACACTTTTTGCTTTGTTTGAATTTGTATCTCCTTTATAACTTTGGAATCGGTTATTAAATGGTGAGATTAACAGTTTGACTTACTTGGATTAGTTTTGAAATTTTGATTGTAGTATGCTAAGTGCAAGTACAAATATGGTAGGTTTGAGCAATAGGCACCAATGAGTCCCTTTGGCTTGATGGAATTCAAGAATGCTATGTTTGATGTGAAATTTTCTGATGAGTATAATTGATGATAGATTCTTTTGTTTTTGTTTTGTTTGCTTGAGGACAAGCAAACGACTAAGTGTGGGGAAGTTTGATAAGTGTCTTTAGACCCTTAATTTTGGTGCTATTTGAACATTCTTGATATGTAATTTTTGGGATTTCATGGAGGGAAAAGGACATTTATTTTGTGAAAAATTCTTTTCATGGTTTAAAAATCATTTTTAGAAGTTTTTATGATGATTCAAAGGAAATCAAAGCAAATTAAACAAGTTTGAATCAATTTTATTCAAGAAGGAATTTCATGTTTTCATTCTTTTCATTCATCTTGGCCAGGAAGGACACTAGGGAAGACCACATAATGCTTTATTGAAGAAAATTGTTTCAGCCTTACCCTCATCCTTGGTCAGGAAGGACGCCAAGGAAGACATCAGTAGCTACACATGAAGAAAGTTTTCAGCCTTTTTTATTCATCCTGGCCAGGAAGAACGTTGAGGAAGGAAACAGAATGCTCTTAGGCCGAATTTCAGTTATTTTGCCTTCATCCCTGCCCCGATCCTGGCCAGGATGACGCCCAGGATGAACTGGGATTGCGAAGGACTTTGCTAGGGCATCCATTGAAGATCTCAAGACATCAATTAGGGTTTATTCTTTCTATCATGATTCTTTCTATTTCGTTTAGATCTTTTGTTCTTATTATAAATCTCATGGAGGAGTAGACTCTTATACTCTTCATCTTGTGAAACCCTAACCATACGAATTGAAATGTCTTTTGATTAATGATTGTTCATGCCTTTGTATCTATTCATGTGATTCAATAGTCTTGTGATTGATTTGTGCACAAATTAATTGCATGTTTGATTCTTATAGGATTGAAAGAGGTTTCATTCAATTAGATAGATCTTCATGAATAGAGGAATTGCTAATTTCACCTAGAGGTAGGGAAATTACGATTTTCTGCTATAAAGAATTTAATTCTTGTTCAAGGATCATGATCTTTAATGCAATTCTATGTGATGTTAGTAAGGGAGGGGTCTCTACTATCTCATTTAGGGTTAGGAATTGATTAACTCGAGGGAGAAATTGATTTACTTGTTGAGATCCTGTAGTGCAAAGCATGAATGATTCATTAATCAATCTTTTATCATAAGAACTTTAGGTTTAGGGTGGATCAAGGTGGAGAGTATGTCTTATGATTGAATTCATTTTTGAAAGTAAACATTAATTGATCTTAGAGCTTGTTTAATCTTCTGCTTAGTAGTTAATTGTAGATTTCTCTCCAAAATTTAGGATAAATGGTAGAGAACCGGTAATACTAGTACTTGTTCTTCAAAATCCCTGAGGACGACACCCTAAAATCTATGCTACATCGAATAGGTGCGCTTGGCTAGCTTTGATCGTAGATTTAATCGGGTTTATAAATTTTAGAAATTAATACGATCGGTAAAAAAAATCATCAGCGGCGTTAAAAAATTTGAATCCAACGCTGCCTCTACGCCGGCAGCGTTGAATTCCCAAGTGCCGGCGTACGTTTAAAAACAGGCTTAAACGACAAAACACAAATCCCCTATTTTTCTACTTCGAAAATTCTATCCTATAACACTTTCAAATCATCCTCAACTTCATTTCTAACTTCATATACTCACCTTTATCTACACTACTCAATCCTAGCAACTCAAAACAAGAAATCAACACATTTAAACACTTCCAATTCCTACTTCCACCATCCTCCACTTTAACTACCTGAACTACCTTTGTTTCTTTCAAGCACTTCATATCACTACAACAATGCATAAACAAACTCACGCACTAATAAAACACATTCCTAGCTCATCTCAATGCTTGAACAAATAATTTAAATAACACTAAACCCATTCATTCAAGAACTCATACAACCACCACAAGAAAGGAAAACAAAACAACAATCATAATTGAATCCACTCACATGTAATTGCCTTGCCTTGGAAAGAACTTTGATTTTCAAAGCTTGTTGTAACTCTTGGTTTGGACTTGGAAATGGCAATGGAAGAGGAAGAGAAAAGGAAGAAAGAAAAGAGAAAATTCGGATAAAATGATGGCTGCCCCTAAAAGTGGTCTAATTGAGCAAAATTAAGCCTTAAACATATTCCAAATTTACCCTTGAAGGCATATGCAACTTTAATTTGCATTTTGAATGAATTTGAGTCTCATTTGAGGCTTCATTTGGGCATAATTGCTAACTTAATTAAAGAAAACTCTATCAACTAATCTTATGGAAAACCAAAATTGATTTTATAAATCTAACTTAACTTAACACCTTAATGTATAAAAGACATAGTTTAATAACTATACTACACACTCATTAATGTATATAAAACAAAAGTATTAATTCCAATACATATGCAAAATAATACATTTAGATTATTACTAATACAACTATCCCAACATCATGCTCATTAATTCAACAATTAAAATAAATAAATAAACACATGGAATTTAAATAGAATTTAAATCTAGGTCATTTCAATATAAGTGATCCTAGGGTTCGTGTTTTTCATTTGTAACCTCCTTCCTTCGACCAAAGAGAGAGAATTGAGATTTTTTTTAAGAAGAAGATCAAGGGAGATCATATTTGAATCAAGAGTAAGTAATCTTGCCTTTATCTATCAAGATTCTTCGTATATCGTTTCGTTTCCTTAGGGTTTTGAATAGATTTTTCTAGGAAACCCTAGTTTTGATCAAGATCCAACCTTTCGGGAAAACAAGCAAGGATTAAGATTCAAATCAAGTAAATATATCATCTCAATCATAGATTTAAAATAAATAGAATGATTTCGTGATTTAGGGTTTTGTCTGTTTATAAAACCTAGGGTTTGGGTTTTGAAAAGATCCTATCATTTAGTGAATTATCAGGAATTAAGATCAATTAAAGTAAGTTTCATCCTCTTTATCTTAGAATTAATAAGGGGTTTGTGATGATAATGGATTGTCTGAAATTGTTAATTTATAAATTAGGGTTTTGAGAAGAAAAGTTGCTCTTGTTGGATTTTGTGGAAGTCAATCAAAGAAGAAGTTCGGATTTGATGTTTCTCATATCAGGTTAGGATTTTTGGAGATTTTGATAAGTTAAGGTTTGAATGGGTTGAGGATTTACATATTTCTATTTTTGTAATATTTTTTATATCAGGAGATTTGGAGATTTTGTGTTATTGTTCATAAGGGATTTGTGGATTTGGAGAGGTTGTTCCTGAAATTAGAAAAGGTACGACCAATCCCTGCTTGTAAGATTAGTATTGCTTGATTGCTTGTAGGGATAGAACTTTATAATGAACTTAATTCTATTCTGCCTAATAATTGTTTGCTTGGTTATGTTTAGCTTTAACCAGTAAGGACCTAGCAGACAGTGATGCTAGTGAGGCACCTGATAATCTATGTATGAGGTTGTCCTAAGTGGACTCATGTTAATATGAGAACCTTTGCAATCATGCCTGAGAACCCTTTTGAGTATTATGAACCCCCAGCACAGTAATACAAAAACCCATGAATACTATTGGAATCAACCCCTAAGATGGATTAGATTTTAGGTTTGCCTTAGGTTTGATCTAGAGAGTTAGAACACAGATGGCCTAACTTCGAAACACTCCACAAAGAAGACGATCAAACTTCCTTGAATGTTCCTAAGTAGCATGCATTCATTCAAGAACACAAAGAGAAAAAGCTCTCAAATTTTCATTCATTCTAGTTCATCTAAAACGTTACATATGATTGGTTTTTATAGACTTAGTTAGCCTAAAAATTAAGCAACTAAATAATAAATACATGGAAGACTTAAAAGAAATTCAAACTAGGTAACAAATACAAGGAAAAGAAATTCAAACTAAGCAATAAATACAAGAAAAAGGAATTCAAACTAAGCAATAAACTAATCCTAAATAAAGGCAGGTGCCAATGCTAACGGCCTAGATCCAAGGCCGGTAGCCTTCATGTGGATTCGGCCAATTTCATCAAATCTCCTTGTAAACTCACTTGAACTTCAATTATATTGAACCTTGCTTGAATCTCACTTGTTCTAAAGCCTTGATACCCTTGTAATCTATCACTAGCATACATCATCAATCCTTGGAAAATGTTGATTTAAAGCTTGTTGAAGCTTCTTAGCTCGAGATCTCGTGATTAGTCCCTGAGGCAAGCTAATTGGACTTGAAATCCTTTGAAAATCAACCTTGGCGAGTTGATTTTCTTGTTGACTTGACCCTTGAGCGTGGACTAGTGGCTGTTCCACAACTGTCACGCCCCGTAGGGTATCCTAAACGTAACAGCCCGCCACATACTAAGTAAGACTCTCGAGTTCCCTACCGGGGCCTTCGGAAGTCTTAAGTAGATGTAAAGCGTTCCTTTACGACAATAGAATACTTCAACATATGGAGTTAAACAGTTTAACAAGGCATTCATTAGCCATAGATAATAAATCAAAACGCAAATGTTAAAGTTTACAAAACTAAGGGGCATTCCCCGCAAAAGAATAACAGTCTATTACAGTCATCCAGAGTCCTTAGTTTCCAATGGAAGTCTATACAAGAAGATGAATTAAACTTCTACAGGAAACTCCTATCTCCGGTACCTGCGCTGTGGCTTGTCTTGGCCTAAGCCATATAAACTCATGCTGCAAAAGATAGAAACTATAGGGGCGTAAGCTAACTAGCTTAGTGAGTAATACTTCCATAACACAATTAAATACAATCATTCAAGCAAGTGATTATTCAAGCAAGTGTATGCACCATACAAATGTGATCAACAAACATATGACCAACCGGAAATCATATGTGGATGGACTTGCGCCCTCCATCCCGGGTTAGCAGATTAACGAATCCTGCGGTACGACGCCGTTTAAGCTCACGGTCAACTGATTAAAAGCTCGTTTTATGGATCACGATTAACCTCACATTCGTTTTATGGATCACGATTAACCTCACATTCGTTTTATGGGTCACGAAAAACCAACCAATGCAAATGCTCCAACCCCATTGTGACATGAATGAACTCAATTTATAGTCGGAGTCGAATAGTTATTAATTCAATTCTTTTAAGTGACCAACAAGTATTCGCAGACATTCATCATAAGATTCTAGTAAAACAGTCAATATCTTAACACCCGGTTTCGATATACCTTAAGCTCCATTTCACATATCAACAACAAACATAATAATTCCCACATACCCATCATGCTTGTACAATTCCTTTTATCTTTGCCTACATCACTAGTGCCACTACATTACAATCACAAGCATTAATTGAGAGTGGAAGTAAACTCACTCGGCCATGGGCACCAAACTTCTTAATAATAATAATCGGGAGGTAGAGTGTCGTCCTGCTCGGAATCACCTACCAATCAAGAATAATCCCTATGAGATTCTCACCATGTAATTAAATCAAACTATACATCTAGACTAGTTGAATTCGGATTTCTCGCTATTTTGGAAGTTCCGACTTAAAACGGCCATAACTTGGTCATTTTAACTCGGAATTTCGCAAACTTTATATCGATCTTCATCTACTTCGAAAGATCTATCTAATTCAAGTATTTCCAAGTTTTGAAAATAATAGGGTCACGGAACAGTGGGATCAGTTCTGTCCCGCAATTGACCCAATCTCGAAAATTGCTTTGCCTTTGATAAAAAGTATTCCTAGATGATGATTCATGCATGAATGATATGGGAATGAACTACTAATGTGTATGCTATGTAATGAACTAATATGTGCATGGTCATGATGATTTTTGTAGAAATAAACTTTTAGGAACTCCTAAGTGTTGGGGAAAGTTTCATATAAACTAATTCTAAGAAGTTATTTTCCCACATTATACTCCTTAGGGTTTCTTTGGTTTTTAATCTTGTAATCTACTTATTATTTAAAAAAAAATAGGTTCTCAAAGTCTATAATAGTCATGGCCTCCATTCATGCACAAAATTCACATTTTTTCATTTGGTAAACATGTTTTCAATAAGCTATTTGTAAAAATCCGAATTTTCCAAATTTTCTTTTCTTACATTTTTCTTAAGGGAAATCTAGTCTAATGCATTAAAATTGGGGCTTCAATGTATACATTATCTAAGGACTTCATTTAGCTTATAAAACATTCCATTTTAGACTTAAATACTAAGTGTTTTTTAGGCATTACACAAAGTTACGAATTTGACTACACATTAAAGTCAACATTTTTCATTCTAACTTCACCTCTTGTTTTCCTTATTTTTATTATGCCTAACTCATCTAAACTCATGAAAATAATTCCTTTAACATGTCTATTACACATACCCTTCATTTTTCTTATGAAATATAAGTTTAAAATTGATTTTGGAGGTCTTTAGGGTAGGGTTTCCATTTCATCCGAATTTTCAACTTTTCATATCTAGCAAAGCCCTTCCTTTTTCAATGTTCTTGCCTTCTATATGTGATTATCCACTATCTAACATCTCTATACATATTCAAGACTACATTTTTGTGGTCCTCAATGCATGAAAACAAAAATAACTCTATGATCATGCATGTAGATGACAATGTGGGTATCTAAACTTTAGATCTATAAGTATGATGCATAAATCATGGATCTCATGGCATGAACAACAATATATGTGCAAGATCACTACTTTACATGCATGAACAAGTTGGTATTTCAAACAAAACTCATTTAAAGGCTAGATCCACTTCTTGAGATGGCTTGAGATTCTTGTAGTTGTGTTTTCATGTCCCTTGCTCATGCTCATTGGGATTTAGATGAGAAAACACACAAGAATGATCTTGCCATAACAAGATTTAGGATGTACAAGGCCTAAATATACATACCAAAGGAGTCTTGAAGAAGGAAAGAAGAAGAAACAAAGTTGAAATTGCAAGAGGAAGGGGGAGGGGGTTGCTCGGCACTTGAGGGAGAGAGAGAGGGTTTTGATCCTTTTTGAAAAATTAAAAGAAGAAATGAGAGAGAGAGAGAACATTTAGTATATATATCAAATAATTTAGGGTTTAGCTTAATAAAAGAAGAAAAATAATTAAATGAGGGGAAATTGAGGGAGGGGCGCCGGCCTTTGTGTGTGTGTGTGTGAGTTTTGAAAAAATGAAATTTGTAATTTAGTAAATGAAAATGTAATAAATGTAATAATTATTTAAAGACAAAATTTCTTGGAAAAGAAAATTGAAATGAGTAGTTGTAAGGATGTAAGAATAGGGTATGGGTAGTGTGTAGTGTAGGTTGTACTTGTGAATAGTAGACAAGACATCTACTTTACCGGTTGTTCCGAAAACACGGGAAAAGCTATAACTGTAATTTTATAGCTCGGAAAATTATGAAATTGATATTTTTGGAATCCTTATAAAATTACGGTTCTAATGAATATTCCGGAATATTTTTCTGTCCGTGGCCCGGGGCACGCTTTTCCGTAATTGGGCTCGGGAAGGCCCGGAATTGAAAAATTCCCGAATTTAAAACTTTCAAAGGTTTGAAATGTACTTTGGAACAACAATTCAAATTCATTTACTCCATAATATTTATTTTACTATGAAACCGAAGGAAAGCCGGATTTAGGGTTCCTAGGCTCATTCACTAAACTCAATCTGATCGGATTAGGGTTTCGTTTCCAACTCCTGGGGTTTTCTAGCTACTGAGAATTCCGGGGTTTACAACCTCCCCACCTTAAATAAAGTTTTGTCCTCAAAACGGAACTGACGTACCTTGTCCTTCAAATATCTCGGGGTACTTTCTCCGGATTTCATCCTCCGCTTCCCAGGTTGCTTCTTCAAAGGCATGATTCCTCCATAATACTTTCACGTAGTGAATGTCTTTGTTTCGTAGCCTTTGAGTTTTCTTATCCAATATCTTTACTGGGTGTTCTTCATATGTCAGGTTTTCCTTCAACTGGATTGGCTCCAATTCCAGAATCCTCTCTGGGTCGGCCACATATCTCCTCAAAACTGACACATGAAACACATTGTGAATCCCGGACAAATTAGGTGGTAGGGCTAGCCGATACGCCAGGTCTCCGACTCTTTCTAAGATCTCAAAAGGTCCAATGTATCTCGGGCTTAATTTCCCTTGGTACGCATCCTCTTGATACTTTTATCGGGTTTATCTTCAGGTACACATGATCACCCACTTTAAATTCAAGCTCCCGTCTTTTCAAGTCTGCCCAGCTCTTTTGTCGATCCTGGGCTTCCTTCATTTTCCGCTGAATCAACCTCACCTTATCCGCGGCTTCCTGTACCAATTCCGGCCCAATTGCTACCTTTTCCACCTCATCCCAAAACAAAGGGGACCTACAACGCCGTCCATACAAAGCTTCATACGGGGCATCTGGATAGTGGAGTGATAGCTGTTATTATAGGCAAACTCGATAGGTGTACATGACTATCCCAATTCCCTTTGAATTCCAGGGCACACGCCCTTAACATGTCTTCAAGGGTTTGGATCGTCCGCTCAGACTGTCCGTCGGTCTGGGGATGGTAAGCCGTACTGAAATGCAATTTAGTACCCAAGCTCTTCTGCAAGCGTCCAAAACTTGGACACAAATCTCGGGTCTCTATCGAGATGATCCCTGCAGGTATGCCATGTAATCTTACGATCTCTCTGATATAAATCTTGGCTAACTTTCCATTGAATAGGTCATATTTATGGGTAGGAAATGCGCCGACTTAGTTAACCGATCCACTATTACCCATATTGCATCACAACCCGATGGAGTCTTGGGAAAGCCACAAACAAAATCCATGGATATTTGATCCCACTTCCATTCAGGAATGGGTAAGGGCTTTAGCATCCGCCCGGTCTCTGGTGCTCTACCTTCACCTGTTGGCATACTGCGCACTTCATACATAATCTGCCACATCTCGCTTCATCCCATTCCACCAATAGCAACTTTCAAATCTTGGTACATTTTGGTGCCTCCCGGATGCATGGTATACCCGGAGTTATGTGCTCACTCATTATTCCTTCTTCAACTCCTCATCCTCTGGTACGCACACCTTCCGTTCATCCGGATCACGTCTTCCTCATCCACGGCAAAGTCAAGGTACTTTCCCGCTTGGGTTTCCCTTTTTATCTTTGTATCACTTCGTCATACCTTGTGCTTCTTTGATTCTTTCCACGAGGGTTGGTTCCAGCACCAAGTTAGATATCTCCAGCTCAGCACTTCGATCTATGAACTCGATCCTTAACTTCTCAAATTCCTTAATCAACTCCTTCTGGCTTGTAATCAAAGCGGCTACCTCCGTGATTCTTCCGACTTAGGGCGTCCGCGACTGCATTTACTCTTCCTGGACAGTAATTTATCCCAGGTCATAATCTTTTATTAATTCCAGCCACCTCCTTTGCCGCATGTTCAACTCCTTCTGTGTGAACAGGTATTTAAGGCTTTTATGATCTGTGTATATCTCACACCGTTGTCCATACAGATAATGTCGCCATAACTTCAAGGCAAAGACAACTGCAGCTAGCTCCAAGTCATGCGTAGGGTAGTTCTGCTCATGCGGTCTCAATTGCCGAGAGCATACGCAATGACCTTCCGTTCTTGCATCAAGACGCATCCAAGACCATTTCTCGAAGCATCACTATGTACCGTGTAAGACTTTTCCGGATCTGGTAAAACCAAAATCGGTGCCGAGACCAGTCGTCGCTTTAGTTCCTGGAAACTTTGTTCTCTCTTGTCTGTCCAAATGAATTTTTCGTTCTTTTGAGTCAATTGAGTCAACGGCTTAGCTATCTTTGAAAAATCCTTCACAAATTTGCGATAGTAGCCAGCCAATCCCAAGAAACTCCTCACTTCAGTAACTGTTTGTGGTGGCTTCCAATCCACTATGCCTTGATCTTTTCGGGATCAACTGATATCCCATCACCCGTTACCACATGTCCGAGGAAGGATATCCTGTCTAACCAAAAGTCACACTTGGACAGCTTGGCGTACAGCTTGTTATCTCGTAAGGTTTGCAATGCCAAACGGAGATGCTCCTCATGTTGCTCCTGGTCTTTGAATATATGAGGATGTCGTCTATAAAGACTATCACACATTTATCCAAAAGCGGCTTATAGACTCTATTCATTAAGTCCATAAATGCAGCCGGTGCATTAGTCAGTCCAAATGACATTACCAAAAACTCGTAGTGCCCATAACGAGTACGAAAAGCTGTCTTAGGCACATCCTCAGGCTTAATCCTTAGCTGATGATACCCCGAACGTAAGTCAATACGTGAGAACACACAAGCTCCTTGTAGCTGGTCAAATAAATCGTCGATTCTTGGTAAGGGATATCGATTTTTGACAGTCACCTTATTCAATTCCCGGTAGTCGATACACAACCTCATCGATCCGTCCTTCTTCTTCACAAAAAGACGGGTGCGCCCCATGGCGACACACTTGGTCTTATAAATTTCTGGTCCAGAAGTTCTTGTAACTGCGTCTTTAGCTCCTTCAACTCAGCCGGTGCCATCCGGTATGGCGCTTTAGATATTGGTTCGGTGTTTGGAGCCAACACAATCTCAAAGTCGATTCTCTTCTTGGCGGTAATCCCGGCAAAATTTCTGGGAACACATCCAAGTATTCATTCACCACTGGAATATTCTTTTCCTCACGGTTTCCCCTTCATCCAAGACACCCTCAATCGGTATCATTTCCTCATCCTCCATCATCAACTCGAACGAGCTTAGATCAATCCTTCTTGGGACTAAGGCCTCTCCCATAAATTCTACTTTTCTCCCGATTGATCATAAAAACATACAGTCCTTTTGGCAATCCACTATTGCCTTTACTTTACTTACCAATTCATCCCGAGGATAACTTCGTATTTATTCATTTCCAGCACAATTAGATCACTTTTGGAGTGGTGATCATGGATTTCCAATGGACAGTCTTTTATCAGATCTCGGGTCGACACCACACTCCCCGTGGGGGTCTTAATCCTCAAGCTAACCGTGGTTGTGGCTATGGGCAATCCGAGTCGGTTGGCCAAACTATAGGTGATGAACGAGTGGGTCGCTCCCGTGTCAAACAAGGCATAGGCTTCCACGCTATTTACTTGTATGTGTCCTGAGGTCAACAAACACCCATCACATATGAACCTTAAAATATTCGTAAGGCTATCCATAGGGTCTCTACTTCCAGCTTTCCATAATATATACAATTTCATTTAAACAGCAATCAATTTAAACAACTTAATTTCAACTTAGGAGGGGTTTCGTTACTAACCTGTCACCAGGCCACCATCACATTCTCGCTTGATCCAAAGCTGCCAACTCACGTCCTCATCTTCGTCTTCTTCCACCATCCATTGGCCTTCAAATTGTACAGCCTCATCCCGTGCATCGCGGAAGCTGCTCGACTTCCGCTCTTGTTACCAGACCTCAAGGGGTTGGTATTACTCGAGGCTCCGAAGGGTCGGGTGGCCACTCTTTCGTTGTGAACATTCGGAAGCTAAGTGCCCTTTTTCCTTGCAAATGAAGCAAGTTACTGCCAGTTTCTTGGGCACGTAAAAACCATGTGGCCAGCATCGCCACAAAAATAGCACTTGTTCCTCAACTGCGGGCATTGCCTAGGTGCATGTGTCCCTTACATTTCCAACATGTGACGTTGGCTTTGAACTGGGTCGGCTTGCTGCTAGACTCCTCTTTAAACCCTTGGTACGGCCTGTACCGTTTACCTTTGAACCCTGAGCTCGAGGCATCAAACGGCCTCTTCCCGAATACTCTCTTTTCGGGCTCCTGATACTTCCTTTTCTAGCCCCTTCAATGACTCGAGCCTTTTCTACCATCTCGGGATAGGTTCTTACTCCGAACTCTTCTAGCTTGATCGCAGTTCTCGTCCAAGCCTCCCAGAAATACCTGCTTCTTTAATTCCTCACTATCCCTGAAAGATTCAGGGGCATACTGCAGCAGGTGAACAAATTCAGTTTCATATTGCTCTACCGTTCTCCCTTTCTGCTTTACATGAAGGAAGTCCGCACTATACTTCACCCTCAAGCTAGAGGGAAAGTAATTATTCAAGAATTCCCGGCGGAAGGTTTCCCAGGTGGCCGGGGAGGTCAAATTCCTTCTCTTGGAGTCCCACCAGACTCGAGCATTGTATCTTAACATATACGTCCCATACTCTAGCTGCAAGTAAGGTGGAATCTCGTATGCAGCAAAAGAACGTTCCACTTGAGCCAACCAATCCTCAGCTTCATCCGGCTTGCCGAATGCCCCATCAAAGTACCGGTTGCTCTTAATGAAGTCCGGTAAAGAGCTTCGGTGGGGTCTCCTGTATGGCGGGGGTGGCGGCAACCGCACATTATAGGAGTGCTCCTCTTGTGGAGCAGGTGCCTCCGCAGTCATTTCCCGATGATCTGCGGGCGGCGGATGTGGTGCTGAATCCCGAGCACTCTGACTTGGGTGTGGGTTCTGTACTGGATTTTGATTCTGAATGAAGGTGTTAAGAGATTGGCCAATTGCCCAATCGCATTTAGTACATCGCCCTGTTGGTTTTGGGGTGCTACTCCTTGGGGGTCAGGTTGTTGTATAGCCGGTTGATCGGCTTCATTAGGATTAGACCCTTGTCCTTGGTTCCGAGTTCGTCGGTTACGTCTGTTTACACAATGTTTAATGGATTTTTAGCACATTTAGGGTTTTTAGGTTTCAAAGGAATAAGATTAATAACAAGCTCAGAAGTTGCGAGAATCTGGAATTTAAACTCAGAAGGAAAAGGAATACATAACTCCATAAAGTCATAAGATGAGTCAAAATATCAATCCATAAAAGAAAATAAGGAATAATTAAAAGAACCAAAGGGAAATAGAAGAATCCACACATATGTAACTAATTGATATTTCACAACAATAATGCGAATGAGTGAATGCTTATGCAATCTATATGCAGTTAATGTTCTCTTATGTATCATGACTAGAATGCGTGCTTTTCACAATCCATTTCTTTAAAACAAAAGTGATCCTTTTCATTTCTTTAGCGAGCCATACAAATATTACATCAACTTTTAGTTCCCAAAATTTGGCTAGCTAAGCTCCTTCCTATTCTAATCAATTTCCCTATTCCCGAAAACATGACAAAATACAGGGAAAAAGAACAAAAAACACTAACTATCCTGAAATCCTAAGGCAATTTGGCATCCCGCATTGCCTACTACAAAATAAGAAAATCAGGATTCCGCTTGGACTTTATGGGTTAGCTAACATCCCGGTCTCTAATCATCACTAGAGCTGTCGGGGGTCGGGCTAGGAAGTCCTCCTGCTGGTAGAACCACCATCGTCCTGTCGGACGAACAAGCTAAGATACTCCCTGGTGGTCATCCTCCGCTTCCTAGCGGGTCGACTAGAGGCTCCTGATCCTCACTTTCTTCTTCCTCTTCTTCTTCTTCTTCAGTCCCTTGCCCCTCTTGCGGGCTTACTTCTTCCTCACCTCTTATCTCGGGCTCACCTAGGCGGTTCACCTCTACTTCAGGCTCTCTCACAGGCTCATCTGCCACATTTCAGTCTCCATAGGCACTGGGGCCTCGGGTTCTACTACTGCTAGGTCAAGCACAGGTGGGTTCTCACCCTCCACATACACATCTCTCCATAGCCTGGAATCTACCTCGGGTTCTACCCTCCCACTCTCTGGTATCTCCAACATCCGGTTAAAATCCCATATAATTTGATCGGGTTCTGGGTTTACCTGCACTTCTGGTTCAACAGGCGGGGTAGGGGTCCTAGGTACCTCATTTTGTTCCCAGTTCGGATCCTCCTCGGGATCCTCCTCCTCCTCCTCTTCCTCTTCATCCTCTCCAATCACAGGTGCTCCATTCAGCTGCATACCTATATCAATAGCTGGAGGTGGAGCTATTACACGGGGGGGGAGGATGTCCAAATAGATTGCATGCCAGGTGATGTGATTCCATGCATCAGCTATATTCCAGTCATGGTGATCATATAAGTTATCATGAGCATAAACATATAAGGGCCCTATGGGGATCCATACCCTAAAATCTGGAGGGGTTCGGTTTCCTCCACCCTTCAAGATAAATGTGGCTTCTCTCGGCATGGGTTCACGCCCGTAATCAACCATGACCCTCTCTAAAGTATAGATCGTCTCTAACTTTGTCCAGCTCCTTCTTCTCATAGGATCATAACTCAATTGATCCACTACTGAAGCCCATCTGGTATATCTCAGCCCATCCTTCCATAACCTGTACATTTCCCCTAGGGTCCGGGGATGTCGGGCTAGGGCAAAATCCTCACACAACTCCCTTAGCCTCAATCTATATTCTACCATCGTTTCATCGTTTCTCTTTGTAAAATTCCTTGCCCTTTCCCTAGTCTCACCCAGAGAGACCTACATCAAACACTACTACTAATTAGACTCAGCAAGAAAACATTTTTAACTCCATTTAACCTAGTAGTTAGATTTCTAGGTCCGGTTTCTTTTAATTCTATTGTCTTGTTTTATAACCTAGTGCTCTGATACCAACTTAAACTGTCACGTCCCGTAGGGTATCCTAAACATAACAGCCCGCCACATACTAAGTAAGACTCTCGAGTTCCCTACCCAGGGCCTTCGGAAGTCTTAAGTAGATGTAAAGCGTTCCTTTACGACAATAGAATACTTCGACAAATGGAGTTAAACAGTTTAATGAGGCATGCATGAGCCATAGATAATAAGTCAAAACGCATAATGTTTAAGTTTACAAAATCTAAGGGGCATTCCCCCGCAAAAGAATAACAATCTATTACAGTCATCCAGAGTCCTTAGTTTCCAATGGAAGTCTATACAAAAAGAGATGAATCAAACTTCTATAGGAAACTCCTATCTCCGGTACCTGCGCTGTGGCTTGTCTTGGCCTAAGCCATATAAACTCATGCTGCAAAAGATAGAAACTATAGGGGCGTAAGCTAACTAGCTTAGTGAGTAATACTTCCATAACACAATTAAATACAATCGTTCAAGCAAGTGATTATTCAAGCAAGTGTATGCATCATACAAATGTGATCAACAAACATATGACCAACCGGAAATCATATGTGGATGGACTTGCGCCCTCCATCCCGGGTTAGCAGATTAACGAATCCTGGGTACGACGCCGTTTAAGCTCACGGTCAACTGATTAAAAGCTCGTTTTATGGATCACGATTAACCTCACATTCGTTTTATGGGTCACGAAAAACCAACCAATGCAAATGCTCCAATCCCCATTGTGACATGTATGAACTCAATTTATAGTCGGAGTCGAATAGTTATTAATTCAATTCTTTTAAGTGACCACAAGTATTCGCAGACATTCATCATATGATTCTAGTAAAACAGTCAATATCTTAGCACCCGGTTTCGATATACCTTAAGCTCCATTTCACATATCAACCATCAACAACATAAATAATTCCCACATACCCATCATGCTTGTACAGTTCCTTTTATCTTTGCCTACATCACTAGTGCCACTACATTACATTCACAAGCATTAATTGAGAGTGGAAGTAAACTCACTCGGCCATGGGACACCAAACTTCTTAATAATAATAATCGGGAGGTAGAGTGTCGTCCTGCTCGGAATCACCTACCAATCAAGAATAATCCTAATGAGATTCTCACCATGTAATTAAATCAAACTATACATCTAGACTAGTTGAATTCGGATTTTCACGCTATTTTTGGAAGTTCCGACTTAATCGGCCATAACTTGTCATTTTAACTCGATTCGCAAACTTTATATCGATCTTCATCTACTTAGAAATATCTATCTAATTCAAGTATTAAATCCAAGTTTTGAAAATAATAGGGTCACGGAACAGTGGATCAGTTCTATCCCGTAATTGACCCAATTCTCGAAAATTTGCTTTGCCTTTGATAAAAAGTATTCCTAGATGATGATTCATGCATGAATGATATGGAATGAATTATAACGTATATGCTATGTAATGAACACAATATTGCATAGTCATGATGATTTTTGTAGAAATAAACTTTTAGGAACTCCTAAGTGTTGGGGAAAGTTTCATATAAACTAATTCTAAGAAGTTATTTTCCCACATTATACTCCTTAGGGTTTCTTTGGTTTTTAATCTTGTAATCTACTTATTATTTAACAAAAAAAATAGGTTCTCAAAGTCTATAATAGTCATGGCCTCCATTCATGCACAAAAATTCACATTTTTCATTTGGTAAACATGTTTTCAATTAAGCTATTTGTAAAAATCCGAATTTTCCAAATTTTCTTTTCTTACATTTTTCTTAAAAATCTAGTCTAATGCATTAAAATTTGGGGCTTCAATGTATACATTATCTAAGGACTTCATTTAACTTATAAAACATTCATTTTAGACTTAAATACTAAGTGTTTGTTTAGGCATTACACAAAGTACGAATTTGACTACACAATTAAAGTCAACACTTTTCATTCTAACTTCACCTCTTGTTTTTTCTTATTTTTTATTATGCCTAACTCATCTAAGCTCATGAAAATAATTCCTTCAACATCTATTACACATACCCTTCATTTTTCTTATGAAATATAAGTTAAAATTGATTTTGGAGGTCTTTAGGTAGGGTTTCCATTTCATCCGAATTTCAACTTTTCATATCTAGCAAAGCCCTTCCTTTTTCAATGTTCTTGCCTCCTATATGTGATATCCACTATCTAACATCTCTATACATATTCAAGACTACCTTTTTGTGGTCCTCAATGCATGAAAACAAAATAACTCTATGATCATGCATGTAGATGACAATGTGGGTATCTAAACTTTAGATCTACTAAGTATGATGCATAAATCATGGATCTCATGGCATGAACAACAATATATGTGCAAGATCACTACTTTACATGCATGAACAAGTTGGTATTTCAAACAAAACTCATTTAAAGGCTAGATCCACTCTTGAGATGGCTTGAGATTCTTGTAGTTGTGTTTTCATGTCCCTTGCTCATGCTCATTGGGATTTAGATGAAAAACACACAAGAATGATCTTGCCATAACAAGATTTAGGATGTACAAGGCCTAAATATACATACCAAGGGAGTCTTGAAGGAGGAAAGAAGAAAAAACAAAGTTGAAATTGCAAGAGGAAGGTTGCTCTCGGCACTTGAAGAGGAAGAAGAGAGGGTTTTGATCCCTTTTTGAAAAATTAAAAGAAGGAAATGAGGAGAGAGAGACATTTAGTATATATATCAAATAATTTAGGGTTAGCCTTAATAAAAGAAGAAAAAAAAATTAAATGAGGGGGAGAATTGGAGGGAGGGGCACCGCCTCTTGTGTGTGGGGTGTGTGAGTTTGAAAAAAGAAATGAAATTTGTAATTTAGTAAATGAAAATGTAATAAATGTAATAATTGATTGAGAGACAAAATTCATTGGAAAAGAAAATTGAAATGAGTAGTTGTAAGGATGTAAGATAGGGTATGGGTAGTGTGTAGTGTAGGTTGTACTTGTGAATAGTAGACAAGACATCTACTTTACCGGTTGTTCCGAAAACACGGGAAAAGCTATAACTGTAATTTTTATAGCTCGGAAATTATGAAATTGATATTTTTGGAATCCTTATAAAATTACGGTTCTAATGAATATTCCGAAATTTTTCTGAATCCATGGCCCGGGCACGCTTTTCCGTAATTGGGCTCGGAAGGCCCGGAATTGAAAAATTCCGAATTTAAAACTTTCAAAGGTTTGAAATGTACTTTGGAACAACAATTCAAATTCATTTACTCCATAATATTTATTTTACTATGAAACCGAAGGAAAGCCGGATTTAGGGTTCCTAGGCTCCATTCACTAAACTCGATTTGATCGAATTAGGGTTTCGTTTCCAACTCCTGGGGTTTTCTAGCTACTGAGAAATTCCGGGGTTTACAAGGCCTCTGCTAAGGGATTTCCCTAGCAATGACATTATGTCACGGTTGAGTTGGTACGAGCATGTTTAGCTTGAGAAGGTATAGGAGAGCTTAGTAGGCGGAAAAACGAGATGGTACAAACTGGTATTAGAAAAGTGTGCTTCTTAGATTGCCATATCCCTTCATATCTGCCACAGTCTCGATGTGATGCACATCGAGAAGAACGTATGTGACAATCTAATTAGAACTATCTTTGGCCTGAAAGGGCAAGTTGAAAGACATAGAAAAGGCAAGATTGACCCTCTAAGCAATGGGTGTTCACCTAGAATTGCACTTACAATACCGGGATGGCCGGACGTTTTAAGCCACTAGCTGCATATACTTTGTCGTCTCGCCAAATGAGGGATATGCAATGTGATCAAAGATATAAAATTTCCAAATGGATATACTTCAAACATATCATCCTGTCTAGGTGTAGATGAAACATGTTTAAGGGGTTTAAAGAGTCACGACAATCATGTCTTACTTCAACGGATTTTCCTGTCATCGTTCGTGGTTTTCTTAACAACCAATTTACAATGTGGTATGTGATGTGTTTGTTTTACAAGGAATTGACTGCTAAGGAACTTCAAGTGAATTTGTTTGAATCATTAGAAAAATCGGTAATTATAATACTATATAAGTTGGAGATGATATTCCCATTGGCATTCTTTGACATCACGATCCACCTAGCTATACATTTGCTAAGGAAAGCCCGAACGTGCGGACTGGTTTGGTATCGTTGGATGTATCTGATGGAGAGGTACATGAGAGTGCTTAAGGGAGATGTCAGAAATAGGGCAAGACCGGAGGGTTCGATCATTGAATCATTTTTTGTATGAGAAAGCATTCAATTTTGCTCATTGTACTTTGAGAACATGGAACATATGATAAATAGACCTAATCAGCCATGGTCTGAACCATTAGACGAACGGTGGTATCATCGTTTGGCATATTTACATAGCCCGTTTAATCATTAGGCACATCAACCCTTATAGGGTTATGCATTAAAATTAATGAAATGCATTGGACTGTGCTGAATAATTGTGAGGAAGCCCAACCATATGTTAAGTATGGTGCCTCACTTACATCACTCGGTGCACCACTATGTATCGGTTTAGTTGTTATATTTGTTATTAACCAATTTATGTGTAGAAAGTTTAAGTAGGAATTGAATGTCCGTAGAGCATGGAATGTAGGAGCACTCACAAGCAAAAATTTCGCTGAGTGGTTTAAGACTAAGGTTGTTTCTCAGCCAATTACTGACAAAGAAGCTCAAATGGGAGAAATTCACTAACCGCTTCTTCCAATCTTTTATAGATTATGCAACTCAAGACTACTAATGTGATACAAGTGATAGAAGATCTTGAAGCACTAGCTTGGGCTCGGATGTTCAACCAAAACACGAAGGTCATGGTATGACAATGATCCATACATTCTTGCGGATCATGCACAACAAGTATTTTACATTAAAGACCTAAGCCAATGTTTTGGGGACTAGAAGGTCATCCAAAAAGTATACCACCACCATATATTCAACCAATGACTTTTCTCAACTGAACCCGCTAATGAGGATGATCCAAAAGGGCAACACAAAACTGGCAAACCTCTCTAATAGACAATTTCAAGGCCTTAGATTACACCAGTCGATTGAATTTTCATTGACTTGGGAAACCTAGCACGCTTACCTGACCCTTACGAAGGCACCAGTAGTGTAGGCGATAATGAGGAAGTTGATATCCCTTCACACGATAATAACAATTAATAGAGAAAAATATAGTGTTAATTTTAGTACTGTATATTTTTTGTTAAATTTGTTGTAATCTAGATATACCATATTTATAACATTTAAATTTTGTTTATGAAAGATGAATCTAAACAACTGAATGATCCTAACGTGGCAATCATGTAGGATGTTGATGGATGACTCGGGTAGTATCCTAGTAATGTTGTTATTTACACTAATCCATTTACCTTATTATGTACTTATGTGATCAACATATTAATAGAAATACTTATTTATGTAGGTGGACAGTTCACTACGTTACTCACAAGTGGGGTTAGGGTGGGGATGATTCTAATTCTGACTCTAGTGCACTAGAGGGCCAGCCTACATAAGAGTGGGGTATAGCTGATTCATCGATAGGAGATGATGTCCAGTGTGACGTGATTCCTACCTCGAATCATGTTAGACCAGAGGACCTATGTACCATCGCAGTCGAACAGGAGGTTACTTGATATTCTGCTTATGAGGAGGCTAATCTTATGACACTATGTAGTAAACACGACATGTATAAGGGGAAGTGAGAAAAGGAGCATTATAGGAAGTACGGCCATAGCATGTGAAACAGGTACAAGGACATCATGTGTAAGCCCACTAGGATGCTTAAGATGGAGTTTCTACTCCACCATAAGGCTTTGATGAAGCTATTCATGGAGGGTACTGGTAGTAAAGCATGGTCAGCATTCCTAGGGTCATATTGACATGGCATTATCTGAAGAGTCATGGTAACTTCATTTTATATCCTATACACATTTTCATCAATTATGTATTATTTCATCTATTTATTAGCACAGTCTGTTTTTGTCAATGTATATCAAAAGTTCACAGCATCACCCAATTGGAGGAAAGTAACGAAGTGGTAGGATGCCCTAAAATTTTTAGCTAGTAAATCATACAATGGAAATCGATATTTACTCAAGTAGTATATAATCTCAAAGAGTAAAGGAGAGGTAGTTACGAGCAACCCTCTAGAGGGATATCAGCACAAGGTGAATGAATGAAGGGATTTCATCCACTTTGTGGAGAGTGATCCGGATTATGGGGTACTTATGTTTTTCAAACAATAGATTACATGCAACCACTCCTAATCAATCCAACAAAATATTTGATAATTTCTTTATTTTTTTCAGAATCGATCTGAGGTTAACATGGGAATCAAAAGCAGCAAAAGGTATTGCAAATGGGAGGGACTAACTCCATGATCTTCCATATGCTCACCAACATAAGTAGAATTTCCACCACAAACTTCATTTCATCTTTACGGCATAATAATACGATTTTAATTTATGCATGTGTTTTTCACCTGCATTTTGTTTTATATTTCATAGACTTCACACCCATAAAGAACTTGGTGGACCTATATTAGAAAGAAGAATGGGATGCCCACGTCTGAGTGGCAGTTGCTGGAGGCCACTGCTAATTTCATAAGTTTATGCAATATTTACTTATACAATAATATATTTTTTGGTATCTTCATACTGCTAACATAATTACTGTTCATTTTTTTCAAATTAGGCACGGATGGAGGAGCGCAGAGCTTAGGAGGATGCCATTGTTATTGCAACAAGATAGGACCCTATTAGTGATGTTGCTATCGCGGTAAAGTCTTGGGCCATAGGTCTGGCTATCACCGAGGAATGGGATATGGTGCTCCAATCCTTGAGGAGAGGTGTTCTTACTTTGAACAGTTTCGGGATAAGACTCTTGTGAACTCGGATGAGGATATCAACTCACTAAGGTGCAATGTTTAGCATATGGAGCATTTGTGGGAGATGCATATGAGCCAACCTTCGATGCAATCATATGAGCAATACACATCATACTCTCAACCTGCACCCTATACAAGAGGCAGTAGGCCTGACTTGGGCTACCTGAGCTAGAGACTCAGACCTTTCACCTTGATAGCTCCACCTCTACTGTTGTATTATGGCTAGCACTGGATGTTTAGCCAGCTAGTTGGTCAGCATGGGATACCAACTTAATACCCTATTGAAAAGCACCGTACTACTGATAGCTCCGAAGAGCAGCAGGGGCATCCATTCATCGGGCTTCCTACCTTGGTCATCATTAGGATCAGCCTTCCATTCTACTTCGCAGCATCCCCAATATAGTTCTTGCCCATTCCCTAGTACTCCACCATCAGGTACTGGATCGAGTTAGTAGTATTAGCCCCTACCCTATGGATACCACTAGTCACCACCTTCTACAGTTTTTGCCTCTTTATTGCAGATAACATGCGATACTAGATTGACTCAGGTCTAGCAGCTTCAATCAAATAGAAAGCACTAGACTTCTGGGAAGTTGTGTTATGTTTGTTTTTGTGTCATGTTGACTTTGTTGTTTTTTATTTATAGGCTTGCACTATTTGCATTATGTAGATCGATCAATTAAGATCTATAGTTTGGACTACTGTTTGGATGTTAAGACTACCCATCTATTTCTATATATGTATCTTTTCATATTTCTATTAAACATTTTATGTAATCTAAAAATATAATTTTTCCTACATATTGTTATGAGATTAAACAATCAAATGTAAAAAAAAAAATAATAAAAAATATCTAATTTAGTATAAATAACGATAGAAAAACATGTATATATGTATGTATTTTGTTAAGTACTAATATATAAATTTTTTAATATTTTTTAACAAAAAATAATATTAGTATACTTAGAATTTATTTTCTCGAGCTTATATATAATTTGAAAATTATGAATAAAAAATATATCTACTATAATGCATTATGTATTTTGTTAAATATTAATACATAGAAAATTGAATATTTGTTATCAAAAAAGTAAAAATTATTTATTTTGATAATTATTCTATCTTGTATATATATAATAATTTTGAAAATAATTATTTATTTGAGTGAGGGGAATTTTGCCTCAAATTTGCAATCGAGACAAAATTCTCCTCAATAAAAAAAATTAAAAATTTTAAATTTGTGGTGCCCAGAATGAAATTTGGCAGGTTTTAATTTCAACATTTGGACAATATACAAGCCACCTTCACCTCTATTATTCCTTATATATTCATTACCCGTATCTCCTTTGTTTTTCATTTTACTCGCTTTTCATATTTTCACTCGTCTTCCACCAGAATCTCTCTTCATCTCAGTTGCAAATTTCTCCTTCTACAAAATTCATTCCGTTGATTTTTTTGCTATTATTTAAGTTTATGATGTATATTAATCTTGTCTTTTGTGTGATCTTTTAGGTATTGAATGACATATGGTCAATATATTACTATATCTTAATAGTGAGAATATGTTATTTTTATAGTAATCTTCATTTCATGTTATTTGTACGATAAACAATTTCTATCACTATTATTAATATTTTCATGTTATTTTAACAGGTATTGGAATTAAAACATGAAATTATTAAATGTTGCATGTATTATGAATAAAATTTGATTACTTCATACAAATTAAAAAAGTAGCCATTATAATTTGGGATTTTCACTTTCTAATAAAATAAATTAAAAAAAATATCATATATAAATCAACTAGTCAATATAATTAAATCAAACGTCAAATAAAATTGCAGAGGAAATTGGCCTGAATATGGAAATTGTTTTAAAAAAATATAATTACTTTAAGGCCAAAATTGCCTTAATTGGAAAAAAAAAAAAATAGAAAATTACCTTTTGAGGCCAAAATCGCCCCAATTGGCAAATTGAAAAAAAAAAAAAGAAGACATTCCTTTTGAGGCCAAAATTGCGTCACTCTGGCAAAATAGGAAAAAAAAAAAAGAAAATTGGTACAGGTTGGATCTAGGAGGTGAAGGTTGCCTCAAATTTCAAGTTGAGGCAATATTCGCGTCAATTTTATTAGAGGCGACTTTCGCCGTTACTACACTATATCAGGTAACTTTCACCTCTATTTTCCAAATATGATGAGTCTTTTTAGGTGGAAAAATTGAGGTGATTGAATTGCCTCAGTAGATTAATATAGGAAAAATTTTATTCTACCAAGGCGAATAAAATCACCTCTAAAACCTATACCATACCAATGATATGATTGCATATAGAGTCCTAAAAATTTATCCTATCCACTTGGTTCATTTAGGCTTGACTTCTAAATATTTGGAATCCAAAATTTAGACTACTAAATTTAAAAGTTTCTTAAGATCTATACATCTCATTTTACCCTAAATAACAATTAGAAAAAATAAATTTAAGTGTAAGGTACAAAAAACCAAGGAAGAACAGAAAGAAAAAAAAAAAAAAAAGGAGATGGACTTCTATATCATTCCTTTTTGTTTTCCCTCTAAACATACATTTATAATACTAGAGGACCACCATACTTTGACCATAACTCATGAAAGTCGATGGCGGATATTTCATATTCCTTTTTAGTTGGGTCCAAAAAAGTCAAGAAGATCCTTATAATATTAATATTTTCATGTTATTTTGACAGTATTGAATTAAAACATGGAATTATTAAATGTTGCATGTATATGATTAATAAAATTTGATTTCTTCATACAAATTAAAAAAAGTAGCCATTATAATTTGGGATTTTTTTTTAATAAAATAAATTAAAAAATAATATCACAAATAAATCAACTATTCAATATAATTAAATCAAACGTCAAATAAAATTGCAGGTGAAATGACCTGAATATGAAATTGTTTTAAAAAATATAATTACTTTAAGGCCAAAATTGCCTTAATTGAAAAATTAAAAAAAATAAAATTACCTTTTAGCCAAAATCGCCCCAATTGGCAAATTGAAATTTAAAAAAAAAAAAACGACATTCCTTTTGAGGCCAATAAAATCGCTCCAATTGGCAAATTGAAAAAAAAAAAAAAAAACAGCCTTTTTACTTGTGTCCAAAAAAGGCAAGAAGATCCCTATAACGTTTTTATTCCATTTCAAAACCCTCCCTTCCCCCTTCTCTTCACACCATAATATCTCTCGCTCTCTCTCCTTCCTTCCTTCCTTTTTTTGGTGCCTCCTCAACCCACACAAGAATCAAGATAGCTGCATTTAATACCCAATCCTAGTTCGCATTTTCTTGAATGCAAATTCACAAAACGCGTGAAAACCTTGCTCTCCCTTCATATGATCCTATACACTTTATTCAGATCCATTGATCTCCACATTACTACTCAGTCCTCTCCTCACCCGCTATTCTTTCGAGGTAATTAAACAAAATTGCCATTCTCTATTCACCATTACTCAGACTCTTCACTTTTTCACATCATGGAAATAATTGGGAAAGTCAAGAGTCTGATTAATAGAGTGACATAATAATAATAGACTTATTTTGAAGTGTATTTTGACTCCTATCATATCTGTTATGGATATAACAGGTGTCGAAAAGTGGAGAGTTCGGTAACAGGGGCGAAAGAGTTCGTGAAGAAATCCAAATCAAGATGCCTCAAGAGAGCAATTTGAATGCGAATTTTACATCTCCAGCGAAAGGGTTAAGAGGGTTGAAATGTAGCAACAATGAAGGGTCGTGTAATACGGAGGAGACGATCAATGACGATGAACTTGCTCAAAGAAAAGCCGAAGAAGCAGGTACGACTTTTGTCTTCAGTATTTGATGCTTCTTTGTATACGACACATGTAAAATACAAGAAGATATATTAAATCTGGCAAAATATAAAAACGCATGCCATGTACATGTCTGTTGAATGTTTCAATATTATTCTTTTCCTTCCTTGTTGGACTGTGGTTTAGGTATGGTTTTAGTATCGTTTTCGAATCAAACCGATACCGATAGTTTTATCCATAAACTGATTAAATTGAATCGATACTGGTACTGATTCGATACCGAACCGATATCTTAAATTTTTTTTACTATAGAGCAAAAGAATTATTAAATCACCGTTTGAGGCTTTTATCATGTCTTGGCTAATTTTGATCTGATCCTCAACAAAACCGTAGAAAAATCCTGATAGATTTTTTAGAGTTTGAGGAGGCCAGTGAAGGTATTTTTGGTCCAAAAAATGTTAAAAAAAAAATTTACTACCTATTTATATAACGTGGATGAGGAAAAGGTAAATAGAGAGCCAGCAGTAGGGACACTTCATGATGATGTATGCTGTAGGTGAACGATCAAAGTTAGAACATAAAAATGTACCAGAATTAGATAAAATTTAGGTGGAACTGAGATATACGATCCGAGAATTTTTAGTGTTGCAAATTGTTTAGATTTTGATGAAATGGGGTACCTATGACCACGAAACGTCTTATGATCGCACTGTTGGCACCAGAATTACAATTTTAGATGAAAAAAAAGACGTAGTAACTAATTCACAACACGTATAAATTTAGATGATGGATAGTTATTAATCATACTTTACAGTATTTTATCATCTATTTTATATACATGATTGTATTTATATACTATATATATAATACACACACATTGCACGTGGCTTGTATTTTTTGTTGAATCTTTTTTTTTTCTGTCTTTGTTATTGATCTTGCAGTCGGTATACTAATTTTTACTTTGATTGGTTAATAAAAATAAAAAGTGAAAACAAAAAATTAAGGAGAAAGGGTATGCTTAGAAAAAGGTTTCAAGACCTTTTGTTTTGTCCTTTCAGCGATTCCTTTGGCGGTGCTTAAACAACCATAGCCGTTGCCACTTAAAGCTCAAAGCCATCTATATATAATCTTTTAATAATATTATTTGCCTCCATTTTGCTTATGATAAATTATAAAACAATAAGGAGACTAAAAATTTTTATTGCCGATTTACTTTACTGAATAAAATAAGACTATAATACAATTACTCTTACTAAGGAATAGATAAGAAATTCTTTTTATTTTAATCGAATTGGATTTCATATTGTTATTTTTCCTTTTGATTTTAATAAGTTATTTTGTGAAAAAAATCCTGCTTTGGATTGCTATTTATATATTTAAATAATAAATCACTATTCAATATTTTTTAATTGAGATCGATGAGTGGGTAGCCCTATTATATAGGAGAGTGGGCATTAAGAACTACATGATAGAGTATGGTATATATTTTTTTAAACTTGCTTTTATAGGTTAAGGAACAAGGTATGGGGTCTTTATACTTGATACCTACCTTGAAACATGAACTTTATTTTGTATTTACCTTATAAAAAATTATAAAATAATATTAATCAATGAAAAATAAACAATAATAACCGTTTTTATTTCGTGTGTCACTTTTATTTAGAATTATCAATAGTACTCTATCTTCTAAAAAATTTTAATTTTAGATGAACTTATACTATTTTATTCTGAAATAACTTGTTATTATCATTTTGGTGAGCTTTAACTATATCTATACGTGCTTGAATTTTTAAGTTATATACTAGTAATGTTTATGTTATGAGGTTAACTACAAAAGCACCTCAATTTTTTTTTTATATATATTTTGGAATTTTACTATGGGTTCTCTAAATTGTTTGATATTGTATAAATAGGTTCAAAAAGTGATTGTTAAGTTTCAACTTTCATATATAATCAAATTTTACATATTATAGAACTTGTGATATTAAGAAATTGCTTTGTACTTTTTTCCTCTCTTTAGGTTATTTATAGTGAATTTATAATGTTAACATAATTTTACATATTATATGAGATTATATGTATTACAATAAAGATGAAATTTAAGAAAAAAAATTAAGGGTTCCAAGAAATAATTTATAGGCTCCATAGGGTATCATTTCCCATAGATTTTATAGGGTAAAGAGTGGTATAAATTGTTATAAGATAATTTTTAAGTATAAAATTTAATATCATGTATATCAGGATAGGGTACAGCTAACTCACTTCCCCTTAATTGAGTTTTTTATAAAATAGCTATAATGGATAACTAAACACCATACTTATTCTTTATGAACAATAAAACTATATACTGTTAAAATGAAGTGAAGGGACAGTTGGTTTGATTGGCATATATGTTATTTTCTCATAGAATGACACAGCATAGAATAAATAAATAAATATTTTCCGCCAAATAAAGCAAACTTAATTCTTTTAATAGTGCACTATATGCTATAACTCAAGCCGGACCCATTTGCAACTGTACGTTTTGTCTTCAGATAGAAATAGTATTATTATACTAACCCCATGTATGGTGTGGACGTACTACAAAATCACATTTAAACCAAATTTAAACGTGTCTCCTTGCCAACCATATCATATATATTTATGAATATGATATATATAACTTATCTCAAATCCGGAACATTAATTAGTAATATATATATATATATATATATATGTGTGTGTGTTACGTATTCCAAGGGAGAATTACATCGAAAGTATTAACATTTTAAGTGATTAAGAAAAAAGGTTGATGTTTTATAAAACTGCTCAAATAAAGGATTAATGTTTTAAATAAGTAATAGAAAAAGGATAATTGTTTTAAAGGATAACAAACGAAAAAAAAATCTTTATTTGTGCCACTTTACATAATGTTAATCTATTTTTTCTAATTATTTAAAATATTAATCCTTTGTTTGATTAACTTTACGAAATATTAATATATTTTTAGGTTAATTATATTGATATTTTTTTAATTATTTAAAATATTGATGTAGTGTTTAAACTATTCTCAAATATTGGTATGTATTTTGACACATGTTTTTGATATATATGGTGATGCTCAAAATGCTAAAAATATAAATATTGTGAAATTCAGCAGGATCGGGCAGTATATTACTTTTCAGCTAAAAGTATTGATGTTAGGGTCCCTTTTTTTTGGCCAATGATGTTAGCTTGATCTGTTTTTTATGATATTTGTATTATATTTATTTATATGATTTATTTAATTAATTTATGAGTAACAGTATTTATTTTTGATAAATAATTTATTTAAAAATAATAAAAAAAAAAAGTCAAAACATCATAAGAATTAGGATATATTATCATAACCCGCAATATAATGCTTGTGAACGGGACCATACATCTTAGAAGTTTAATTGTGTGACGTACCCATATGTGATTGGAGTTTAACAAGGTGGATCCTCGTTGCTCGGGAAAAAAAAGGGATTCTGGTTCTATTGATTTGTGGGCCAGAAAGAAGCATCTAGTTGGTAAGGGGGCCTAGTGGCCGACTTTTGAATGGAGAGGGAAAGTAAAGAAGTCAGAATGGTGGGCCAGGCCAGGGAAAAGAAAAATAGCGGGCAACAAACATATGGTAATTTGGGCCCTTTACAGTTCTCCTGGCCCAATTGATTATATCGGGATTTCTTTAATCCAATGGTAATACATTCCATAAGGAATTAAATCAAAAGCATGTTGAGAAACTCTCTTTTTTTTTATTAATTTATTTAATTAACTAATAAAAATTTTATATTAATTTTTTTGCAATAGATTATAATAAATTGTAGCATAATTATATAATTTTAAATGAATATGGTTGTGGAGTTTGAATTGAGGGAACTTCGATAGTCTCGTCATGGGGACTATACCACTAGTAATACATAATTAAACTAATTATAAAAAAAATAGGTATAAAAAATTTTAAGGGATTCATGGCTAGAAAAAAAATCTAAACCCTTTATTAATGTGAAGAGACCAATCCCGTTATAATTACTTTGGGACTATAAATTTTTTTTAAAATAATATATATAGGATTGACGTAGTATTTAGAACTGTACTTTATCTAATTTTTATAATTAATTATAATATAAAATCTCTAAATTTTATACACTATTGCAATTAATTATCTGAATTCAACACCTAAATTGTACTATAAACAACTCAAAAAATCTGTAAATATTAAATTGGTGTTTAAAATTTTAAGTTGTTAATAGTAAATATAAATAAAATTGAGATTAAAAATGAACTAGTAAAACATTGGCCAAGATTCTCTCTTGATTATTGTTAATAAACGTTTTGGCCCTTTTAAAAAGTTTTATAGCTGAAAATAAATCATTTTAGTTTCACAAGACTGAATTAGATTTTCTTAGATACTGGGTGTGGTTGATTAGATGGTGATGATGATGGTGTTGTTGGTGGTAATGTGTTTGTTACACATCGAGGAGATATCAAGCAGCAGAATGGCTGAGACAGATGGACAAAGGAGCATCAGCAACACTCCCAAAGGACCCTTCAGAGGAAGCCTTCTGTCTTGCCCTCCGCAATGGCCTCATCCTCTGCAATGTCCCAACAAAGTCAATCCTGGTGCTGCTGGAAATCCATAAAATCTCTTATATCAAGCTCTTGAAAGATGTTCTTGTGACGTGTTCCACATGCCACCTTATTTTCTCATTAGCAATCATCTACTTAAAATTCATGCAGGATTAGTGAGCAGAGTAGAGTGGGAATATACTTTGTGAACAGCACCAGGATTGACTTTGTTGAGGACATTGCAGAGGATGAGGCCATTGCGGAGGGCAAGACAGAGGGCTTCCTCTGAAGGGTCCTTTGGGAGTGTTGCAGATGCTCCTTTGTCCATCTGTCTCAGCCATTCTGCTGCTTGATATCTCCTCGATGCTGTAATAGTAACACATTACCACCAACAACACCATCATTATCACCATCTAATCAACCACACTCAGTATCTAAGAAAATCTAATTCAGTCTTGTGAAACTAAAATGATTTATTTTCAGCTATAAAACTTTTTTAAAAGTGCCAAAACGTTATTAACATAATCAAGAGAGAATCTTGGCCAATGTTTTACTAGTTCATTTCTTAATCTCAATTTTATTTATATTTACTATTAACAACTTAAAATTTTAAAACACCAATTTAATATTTACAGATTTTTTGAGTTGTTTACAGTACTATTTAGGTGTTGAATTCAGATAATTAATTGCAATAGTGTAAAAAATTTAGAGATTTATATTATAATAATTATAAAAATTAGATAAAGTACAGTTCTAAATACTACGTCAATCCTAAATATTATTTTAAAAAAAAATTTACAGTCCCAAAGTATTATAACGGGATTGGTCTCTTCACAATTAATAAAGGGTTTAGATTTTTTTTCTAGCCATGAATCCCTTAAAATTTTTATACCTATTTTTTTATAATTAGTTTAATTATGTATTACTAGTGGTATAGTCCCATGACGGGACTATAGAAGTTCCTCAATTCAAACTCCACAACATATTCATTTAAAATTATAATTCTTCAGGAATATGTTCATTGATAAAAGATATCATAGATGATTACATGCTTACCTATCTGAAAGAGGGAGTTTCTGTGATTACCCAACCTTGATCAGTTTTCATTGTATGTCATGCACTGATGGATTAGCTTTCCTATAGAGACAAGTGGTTGATTTACTTTGCACATATTAATCCAGAAGTTAATGCTCTTGGAGAGACAATAAGCACCCTCAAGTTTGCTGAAAGGGTTGCCTCCGTAGAGCTAGGGCTGCTCGGTCTAATAAAGAAACTGGCGAAATTCGAAAGCTCAAAGAAGAGGTTCCTCACCGTCTTTTGCAATCATTTTCATGTCACAAGCCTTGGGAGATGCTTACTTTTATCTTTTTTTTTTTTCCGTCAATTAATCAGATATCAAATCTCAAACTGGCATTGGAAAAGAAAGAAGCAGAAATGGAACAACTTAAAGCAGGAAGCATACGCAGTACTACAGAAATTCAAAAGATAAGAGCAGTTTCACCATTCAGACTGCCAAATTATGGCACAAACAATAGTTCAAAGCCTGAATATTCTCAGAGACCAAATGACGATGGTAGAAGCACTGAGGTGAGTTCTCTTGTGGCTACATGAAGCTGCTTTTGAAGTCTACTTCAGATCACCCAGGTGCAGTGATGGGCTTAGTTTTGCTACAACACAGAGAATGCACATTAAAAGACGGTAGCAAAAGCAGAAAGAATCACACAATAATTAAGCTTTGTTCTTATGTTGAATTTCAATGAATTATTGTCTTCATAACGAGACAAGAATATAGTTCTAAAATGTTGTCATATCCTTTATGGGAGACGGGATTTTTCATTCTATATCATGTCTTATGATGAAAGTATGAATTTCAGGTAAGAAGTTGCTCTTCTGGTAAGCAGCGGAGATCAAGATTACCCGCTGGGTCAACTGACAAAGAAATAATGACAAAACCTGCACTTTTAACTGAGGAGAAAAATGGGACATTGGGAAAGCCAAGATCACCATCACCTCCTGTAAGGAGATCTGTCTCCACTGATCGAGGTTCTGTCATTAAGACCAGGGTCAAGACTGAAAGTGCGGATAACCAGCCTGTAGCTCGACCCTTCCCAGCAAGAGTACCAGTCAGCAAATCTGTTGCTGCACCATCATCCATCCTTTCATCAGATAATTCGACTTTATACAAGCTCTGTTGAGCCAGTGAAGCACGAAGACATCTTTGATTCAATTTGCAACTTCCAGAAGGTCGGAACAAGGAAAGTTTATCCTGAACATGAGAGGAGCAATTTAAGCAAGCTCTTAATATTAGACAAGGTGGCATTAGGAAAAGTAAAGCTGAGTTAAAAGGAAAGAATAAGCATCAGTTGCCGAGTAAAAATCAGAAGTCAGAGGCTGCTATATCAATGCTTTCTGACATAGATGCTTGTGGAAAGATAGAAGAGACTCAGAAAAGTGACTATTCTGAATCAGAAAATGAGCTTGGACTTCTGGGTTCACCAATTCATAGCGCTTTCAAGGTGAAGAAACTACCACAGAATTTCTTGAAGAGTTCTCAGAATAATGATCAGAGGTAACAATAAATTATTTTATTTTGGTTGTTCAATAGGCTAGCAATCCAACGTGTGGTCTGTTCATGCTTAATTGTGCATTCATGGATTGTAATTAAGAGATCTTGTTTATTTGCAGAGGACAAAGGCTGGAGGAAGATGAATTCCTGAACAGAAAACTTGATACTAAGCCTCAAAGTTCTGTCCGTCAAACAAAAGAGAGTTCTATTCCATCCCTGGCTGAATTAAGGAGGAGCAGGTCAACACCTCGCGGGAAATTTTTCATTTTACCTTGAGTTGACAACAAATAGTATATGAGGCGTGACCAGCTTTTTGTTTTTATTTTTTATTTTTTATATTTTTATACATTTGTACAGTGGCTATAAGAAATTTGAGTTCCATGTTGCGAATTTCCCTTATAGGTGTTTTAGAAGTGAAATTAGAGTATTTATTTTCAATTTTATTTATATGCTTTTTGTGCTGGTATGATCTAGAAATAAGGTTTTTCATTGAGAAAGCTATTCATTTATGCTGCATCAAATATTTGGATCTGATGGTTATACTAACCCATATCATGACATTAGTTAAGTTACTTTGAGGTTTTTAATCTTCTTTATGTTCATTTATTATTTATGGATCACTCTGAGCTATTAATCTTATGCCGATTACTGGGGAAGTTTACTTTTCCTATACTCTTCTTTATCAATCTTTTGGTTTTCTCAAGTGAAAGAAATGGAAACAATGATATGATCTCTTGTTAATTGACTATGTATTGTATTTTTGACCTGGAGCTCTCAAGCTTAAGAAGATAGGAAAATGAAAGAGTAACCGCATAAGAAGAAAACATTAGGACCTCGGAAAGAATTCTTTGTTGTTGCATATAGATTAGAGTGGACTAACTATCTCGGAAAATTTTTCCTTCTAGTTTATCTTTTTGACGCATGTAGTTATGGAGAATTCACGATGAGTACAGCTTTAATTAGATGTGGCAACGAAGTACACATCTGGGGAACAGAAATGTACCATTGTTCTTTGGTTACATTTGGGGTACATGACAGGATTGGGATCTTCATGACCTCTTTAGTGCAAGTACTGTTGTGCATCATGAGGATATTACCAAAGTGTGAAATTATAGAGACACAGGTCTTTTCTGGTCTAGGTAAAGTGCATGAGTGATATAACTGAAAAAATGGGGTGGGGGGCCAACGTTGGATTGGATCGGGGCACTTCTCGCGCCACTTTTCCAACAGCACCAACTTTGCTGGTCGCTAACTTGTCAGGTTCAGATAGGCCCGCTAGCTTCCCACTCATGTACACAGGAAGTGGCACTACATGTGTTAGTTGGTCTGCTACTCATTTTGTTCACTCAGAACTAGAACTGTTCCAAACTCTTTTTCTGGGCTAGTTGGATCCAAATTAATTTGGTGTACATGGGCCGAGAACAGGACGCATGAAATCTGCTTTTGAAAGTTTTTAAAAGTTTGCTCAATGACATGGTTGCAGTTATTAGTAATTTTTAGTGGTGTGCAGTGACTGGAGGGCGAGGGAGAAGTAAGAAAGCCGTTGCATGTGGTGGTGGCAGTCAACTAGCTTGGAAAATGTTCTAACTAATCGCTAGTAATTATCCTTTAGTAAAAAAAACTACTATGGTGGCAATTTGCATTGATCCAGCATGGAAGTATGTTTGAATAACCTTTACCCCCAAAACAAGCACATCCTTAGTCATAGGATGCTTTTAGCTATAACTATGTAAACTCTTGATGCTACTTATGCATTGGTTTTCTTCAAGTGGTGGATTGCAAGGGGATTAGAAATCTGATTACTAATGTTGAAACATAAGTATGTAGATAGATGTTTATGCTCCCAAACTTTAACTCGTGGGTGGACTTTTAAGTAATAAATTATATGTATAAATTTAAACTTATAGATCAATGTAATGTAATCTATTTCTACTTGAGAAGGACAAAAAAAGAACTTTTAAAAAAAAAAAAAAGAAAAAAGAAACATCTAATAGAACTGTTTTTTTTTTTAATAAGGAATAGAAAAGTTACTGGAATTTTTTTTTTTTTTTTTTTTTGCAAATAAATAAGATTATAAAGTGTATTTTAGGAATAGTTATTTGGGGAAAATGCAAAAATATCTCCTAAGCTTTAGGGATTTGCAAATTAGGACATTTCATCCTTTTTTGTCATATTTCGTACAATCTCTTGTATATTTTTCCATACAAAAATATGCATTTGGAACACTACAAATTTTTTTGGGTACTTTTTAGATAGAAAAATGCAAAATGTCTTTTTTTACAAATTGCTTATAGTTATGAGGGTTTAAGTTTAAAGATCAATCCACCCCACCCCTAAAGTTCATGGGTATTTTTGCATTTAACTCTAGTTGTTCTATTCACCCCTATTAAATTTTTACATTTACTTATTATGAGTGATACTAATTGTTATGATTCTAATTTTAACATGAATAAATGTGTTGGGTTTTATTTTATAAAATTTATTAAGATGAAGGGTCTGTTTGAATGGTCTGTTTTTCATCTGTATCTATATCTTTTTCAAAATGATATGTGTAAATATGTTCGATTTGTATATATATTTTATCTATATTTGATCTTTTTGATATTTTAATGAGAACTGCCAACTTTTTTTCATCTATATCTATTTCTTGATAAATAATTTATTAGAAAAAAGTTTAAAAAAGTATCTGTATCTACCGAAAAAAGCCAAACAAACAGACCCAAAACCAAATGACTTCATGAGAAGTAAAATTGGAATAATACCACAATCAACTTTTTAAGCGATAGGTCGAATATGACAATAAGCATCACATGTATTACCTTATAATGTTGTATGTTGTTAACTTATTATGTCACATTTGGTATGTAGAAATGAACCCAAAATGAAATCATGATTTTGGGTATCATTCCCATTTTTTTGTTTGGAAGCATCTTTAAAAGTTAGAATTGCGATTTATGGGAATCGACGACAATTCCGACTTTAAGGTTAAATTTGATTGTGTTTTTAAGAAGGCAAAATTGTAATTTCATTCCATCTTTATTAATAGCTGTTATTATAATTATATGTTTACCCTTTTGTACATTTATTATAGAGGATATTTTTGACAGTTACCATATTCATTCCATTTCATGATATATCTAAATAAATAAATGGATCTATCATTATGCCACCTATTTAATTCTATTCCATTTGTCCCACTCCAATCCATTCCATTCTAAGTAATTCTTACGTGCCAAACATGATTGTCATTAGGGTTACGTAACCCTAATATATACTCCTGTATAGCCATAATTAAGTTAATAACACTGCCATCAACATACTTGTACAGGACAGTAATAGTAAATGCACAATCCTACCTATATATTAGGGATAATGAAGCATAAATTCAGTAATCATACTCCGTTCCACATATTTAAGCATTTTGAGTACGCTGACCATGATTCATTTTGAGTACGTAACTATTATAAGGTATTGAATCAACCTGATCTACTAGCTTAGGGTTTGGAAAAACTTTCTACAACCCTATAGGCTTTAGGATCAGGTCATGGGTTATAATTATGATCCGATGAGAAACCCAAGCTACCAAAATGTCGTAAAATTTAAAATAAAAAATTAAGTAAAAATTCAACTCAAATTCAAAAGAAAATCCTAGAGAATGAAATCGTCATCACTCTGTTTCTCAACTCATTGTAATTGTGATATGATCATTGAAGCTTTACTCATGAAGTGAAAATTATGTATTTATCTAGGTAGAATTATTTATGATATATTATATATATTTTTTGCTATGTTATTTGTAAAAGTTGAATTTTCACAAAATAATATGTTTGGTTTGGTATGGTAAAAGAGAAGGATTTATTTTTATTTTTTTCATATATTTGAAGATATTTTTCTTTATTTCAATAGCTTGACTTTGATTTTGTTATTTATTTTCAAGGTTATATTTATTTTGGTTTTGATTATATGTTTAGATTATTCTCGATTGGGATAAAGCGAATTAACCCGATGTCCTATAGTGGCGGGATTGGGCATAGTGATAAAAACTTTAAAGGATTTAGGATTGCGTTTGGAAGACCCTATAAAGAAGTAGGTCAGATTTGAATTATATATAATCTGCCGTTCTAAACTCACTTCACTTACATCCCTAAAAATGAATGTTTTGGATCACTCTTTTTTTTTTTTTTCCCCCGAGAATAGTTTTTTGTAAGATGATATATTTGCAAGAAATTTACTTCAAATTTAAATCATATAGATTGGCCTTTATATTAAAGATCCCATGTCTTGCAGTTTGCAAATGTGCAGTGGGACACAACATTTACTTTGATATTTTTTTGTTACACGTGACAACTTTCACAACAGAAAATCGTCATGAGAAGTACAAAAGTTGGAAAAAATAATGGTTCTTGTCAAGTGTGGTATTATCAATCTATAACATTTCACTATTAAGTCACTCTAAAAGCTGAGAACTGCTAAAGATGGATCCCAAAAGGTGAAAAGGGAGCTCTCCGTGGGTGCTGGAGATGGCTTTTGCCTGGAGAAAAGTTAGGCGGTCCCTGTTGTGCCCCCCTGTTGTGCCCCCATGGGCGCCCTTTCTCTTAACATTTTGACGCGATAATCAGTCACAGTGGAACAAATGCGGAATCAAATAGCTGGGGTTTGGATTAATCCGATCTTAGAGGTGCAGAATATTTATATATTTTATTTCACCTTTTCATTATAGCATATATATCTGTTAATCTATATTTATCTATCAATTTGTTGAAAAAAAATCAATGCATAAATCTTATATAATTTTTGTTTTCAGCAAAAATAAATTAGAAAAAATGTGTCGATAAAAAACTGGAAGTGAAAAAGATTAATTCTTTTGGGAAAAAAAAAAAGAAGAAGTTAAAAATGGTGAAAGAAAGAATATCATTTAAATAATAAATACATTGGTGAAAGAAAGAATATCATTTAAATAATAAATGCACTCTGAAAAAGGAATTTTGACAAGATTTGAAGGGAAAAAGAAATAAAATAATACTATTTTATATTATCTCTAAAATATATATAATAGCCCGTGCCAAATCTAAATCTAAGTAGAATTGATAAGTGGGCACCGTTTTTTTATGCACCTCATCAAAAGCAAATCTCCATTGAACTTTCTTTTTAACGCGTAAGAGATCAAGGGAAGGAAGAAATTAAATTTTCCATAAATTTGCATCTTGGAAGTGCCTAAAACTTCAAAAGGATTTTCTATCTTTAATAACAACACGACGTAAATCTTCACAGCACGCGTTGCAGCAGAGCAAGATTTGAAATTCTAACATTTATCTCAATGTGTTCAAAGCTAATGAGGAGTTTGTATGTCTTTACTCTGCTCCATGATTAGTACATTGGGTTTTAAGTCAACATCAATGTGGTGCTTGAACATTTCTGATTGCCATGCATATGCAATGAGCCAAGGCTGTTCTTTTATCTTTTCCCCTTAGGGATGCAGCAGTACTACTGTACAAATGGTCCTGCCTTAGAAAAGTTGTGGTTGTGTGCTGGCACATGAGGGTACTTGTGAAGTAAGACTAAAATCCAAATCACAAAACAAGCTTGTAAATTTTTTCGAAAATGTAATAACACCCTTGAATCAATTTTTGGAAAAATTGCAAATAACCTTCTAGATTTTGATTAACCAGCAACATAAAGCACTTTTTGCTGCTGTAGTTCAAAAAACAGACACTTAAGTCAAAGTACATGGGGTGTTAAAGTGTGTTTTGACAAGTTCGAGAGAGAGTTTTAGATCAACATCAAATATTAGGAGATTATTTTTAACTTTTAGGATTTATTTATCAATCTACCGAAGTATAGAGGAAGCGCTTGCAACATTTGAAAATTCATGAAGTAAATATACACACAAGTCAAAAATTTGAAAGAATTACTTGCGTTTTCTGTTAAAGTTAATTTTCAATTTATCCACTTAAATTTTCAATTTATACATTTTGGTCTTTACTATGCCCCAAATAGGCCAAGTGCTTGATTTATCTAATTTGGAAATTTTCGCATAGTCATTAGGTACGTGCTAAGAACTCAAGTAAATTATTCTTTTCTTTACAACGATCTGGATACATAATATTTTTGAGGATAAGGAATCTAACCCAATCCATGCCAGCCTGGATCACCTTACTAGGCCTTATGGGGGCTTGCGATTTCTTCTTCCTTTTCCTTTCATTTTCCTTTCCAAATCAAATGGATGCTCACACATGTTAACTCCTTCCTTAATAAGTGAAAATTCATAAGTCCATAATCAAAGGGGGCACATTGACTGGATCGGAGAGTGGAGGGGCTACATTGGACTAAAAAAGAATTCAATGGACGATATTGTAATTTCATAAAAGTTGGAGGGCATTTTTGTTAAATTGGCATATGGCTTAATTGATTTAAAGAGTGTGTTTCACTGCTGGAAAGTCTCCCTCAGACAGCACATGTACATGTGATGGGGGAAAGTGGGTCCATGTGAGGCAGGCCCAGATAGTCTGCTTCTCACAGTAAGAGAGAATCTCACACTCTTTCATTAAAGTCTAATGCAATGGAAACAAAAGGTGTTAATAGTAATTTTGCTCGTGTACCTGCATAGTTTCCCATTGGTTGGAAAATAGCATGACTAATGAACAACTTTTAGGGATCATTTCAATCTTACAAGATATTTTAAGTGAATGAAGTTTTATCTACATTGGTGAAACTAAGTAGGATTATGTAACTTTTTAGGGTTCACGATTTGACGATATGGGATGGTAAAATCTGATTTCAGTATAAAGATGAGAAAATATAAACAGCAACTATAGCTTACCTATCGTGTATGCATGTAAAAAGCAAACATGTAAATTTCAAATCCCTGACGATTAAGAGTTTAAATCTTGTGCCATTATCAAACACTAATTGATTGTGCAATCCATTTGATGGGCTTTAACCAAACTCTCTTTTTAAAAAGGAGAAAATGCATTTAAGTAACAAATCATAGCAAGTGCAAGGTTATTTACAAATTTAAACTATTGTATTATATAATTGTGTGACTAAACTTTATAGGTGACAAGCAATTGGCATGGAATACTATATAGAAGGTCATATTTTGAACTCTACTGTTAATACAACACTGAAATATTGAAAATCTAATGATAATAAGAGCATTCTTTTGAAATTTGCCTTGTTTTCTTCCTTCAATTGTTAATTGTTGATGGTTCTAATACAGTTTGTGAAACCTATGAAAAACTAATAATAAAAGCATTCTCATTCTAAAAACACCCTTTGTTCTTTATTCCCTATTTCAATCATATGCACAAAAGAGGAAGCAGGTAGATGATATTTTGAACCTTTGATCATAATTATGCATCGAGTCGTCCGGGAAAGCAAACGGCTGTTAGATACTCCTGAGACGATATTTCTTAGAGGAGGGGTGATTGAATCGCTGGCAAGCCCTTTGACAGGTCTGATTCTATCCTTGTGGATTCAACATGCCGGATTTCCTTAAGCATTGCGACAACATCTCTCATCATTGGACGATCATCTGGCCTTGTACTGATGCAAAGGAATGAGACTGCTAGTGTTGTAGCATCTCATGCATTTCAGGATCTGCCCTCCCTCTGACTTTGAATCAAGAACATCTGCTGGATCTTGCTTGCTTGCTAAGTGATCGCGAACCCATTGGACTAAGTGTGCACCCCCTGGCAATGTTGGGTCTAAAGGGGCCTTCCTGTTAAAACTTCCAGAAGAACCACCCCAAAACTATACACATCACTCTTCTCCGTGATGCCTGCATGATGCATGTTCTGTATTTAAATAAAAAATGGTATTAAAATTAATTAATCAAAAAGCTTAAAACTATGGCTAAATTCTGTATTGCATCAAAAGAAACTAACAAGTCAAGGGAGTATCAAGTAATAAATATAAAATCTTATATCATATCTATGAGCTTATACTTCGTGATTGGCTAAGAAGCCCATTTAACAAAGTGAAACTAACAATCAATCCATGAGTAGTCGACGAATATATACATACCGGGAGCCATATATCCATATGAGCCAGCAAGATGAGGTCTTTGACTTATTTTGGACAAATCATCATCACTAGAATTGACAATCCTAGCTAATCCAAAGTCAGCAAGGTATGGTTCGCCCCTACGACCTAAGAGTACATTCATGGCCTTTACATCACCATGGATAATTGCTGGAACACAATCATGGTGCAAGTATGCAAGAGCATGTGCCACACCAAGCACAATATCATATCTAGCCTCCCAATCGGCACCTCCCTTTCCAGCACCATGAAGGAGAGAGCTCAGGCTTCCGTTGGGAAGATAATCATAGAACAAGAGCTTGATGTTTTGATTGGAACACCAGCCCAAAAGCCGATGATATTTTGTGCCGGATGGATCCTAGCGTTTGAATTTCAGAACCAAATGCTCCTAATTCTTCCAATGACCACATTTTCTTTACAGCAAGTGTTTCGCCATTTGGGATCATGACCCGGTACACGACTCAGAGCTTCCGGTACCAATCACATTGGATGATGTTAGATTCTTGACAATGTCTCCAATGGAGAACTCAAGCTTCTGATATAAAGTAATCTCCCAAGTATCATTGTCCATGAATCCTCTGTTCACTAACTGACCCCGAACTAGGAGGTATACCGTAACTAATACCACTACAGCACTAACACTAACCAGGATAGACATCACTAGCTTTGTAGCTGATCTTACTTGTGCAGTGGATCGTATACTGTCGGTTGGGGCAAGTCCACCTGCTATGTAGAGGCCTTTATTCGCGGTGAGATCACTAAGAGGAAGTTTCCTGAAAAATGGGGTATTAGGCAGTTCACCAAGAAGTCATTGAAAGAGACATTAAGGGACAAGGTTTTGCAGCTCCGTGAGTGTGTCTAAGTTTATTGAGTTTGTTGTGTGAAATGTCAAGAACAGCTAGTTTTGTGAGACCTGAAAATGGAGGGAATCTCTCCAGAAAGCAAATTGAAGCTGAGGTTGAGGAGATTTCAAGTGATGAAATTTGGCCTAACTCCTTAGGAATTTCACCAGAGAAACCATTGCCTCCAATATCAAGCATTTGAAGCTTGCTGCAAGATAAAATCTCAGCCGGTATCCTACCAGAAAGCTGGTTTTTCCCCAGATTAAGCTTTGTTAATTCTGTCAGCGACCCGATGCTCTGGTTGAGTTCGCCTGTAAGCCTGTTATCCGATATGTCTACAAACTGTAGACTTTTGGGCAGTGAATCCGGTGCTAAACCCGTAAGTCCATTCGAGTGGAGGTCCATGAACTCGAGGTTTATACATCCAGACATCGTTTGAGGAATCCCTCCCACAAGTCTGTTGTTGCTAAAATCCAAGAAATTCAAGCTCTTCAAATTGCCAATCTCCGATGGATTGTACCGGAGAGCCTGTTATCATTCAGTCGTAACCGATACAGGGTAGTTGCATTCCCTATGTCAGGAGGTACAAAACCAGACAAATCATTGGAAAGTAAGAGCAGCTTGGTGAGATTCCTTAGCCCAAATATCTCATTCGGGATTGGACCGATAAGGTTGTTATAAGAAAGATCAAGTGCCTCGAGACTCTCACATTGAGAAAGACTCTCAGGAATGTTGCCTGTTAGTTTATTCTGCCAGGCAAAGAACAAATTCAAGCTCTTTAAATTTCCAATAGAGGCTGGAATTTCGCCAGAGAGACCGTTGTTATCTACCTCAAGATGTGTTAGTCCTCGGCAATCAGTGATTTCTGAAGGTATTGCACCCGATAGCTGATTGACACTAAGCTGAAGTTCTTGAAGTTTCAAGAGGTTTCTAAAGGTTCTTGGTATGCTTCCGGTTAATAGATTTTCCGAAAGGTCAATCACTGTGAGCTCACTGCAACCACCAAGCTCCTCAGGAATAATTCCTACCAAGCTGTTCTGCCACAAAAGTAGACTTTGCAGCTTGGTGAGCTCCCCAAGTCGGCTAGGGAGTGATCCTGAGATGGAATTCTGGTACAAGTACAGGTTCTGCAACTCGCTGCAGTTTGCAATATCTTCTGGAATTGGCCCTGAAATCATTGTTGTGTAAATGGCTAGTGTTTGAATCCCTTTCAGATTTCCTATTGATGAAGGCAGGCTCCCAGATATACTTGTTTCAGCTAGGCCTAACATGACCAAGCTTGTGCAGTTTCCAATCTCATAAGGCAATTCACCCTTTAGATTCTTATTCCCTCCTGCTCGAAAAACTTGCAACCTGCTCAATGATCCAATGCTTTTCGGTATGTCACCGCTAAGCTGATTGTCAAACAATGTCAAATTCACTAGACTTGACAGGTTACCAATCTCAGAAGGAATACCACCTTCTAGGAAATTAGAATTCAATGACAAGGTCTCCAAGTTGCTCAGCATGCATATCTCACTAGGAATTTCACCAGACAAGGAATTACCACTCAAATCAACAACACGAAGCGCCCGGTATTCTCCAAACTCCTTAGGAATGCTACCACTTAGATTGTTCGATGACAGGGCTAGACTCGTCAAGGACTTGAGAGCCTGGAAATTCGAAGGCAATGAGCCCTGCAAGTCTAGTGACTTGAGAGTTATCTCAATGACATCCCCGTCTGGGTCGCAGCGGATTCCGAACCACTTGCAAGCAGTTGTGTGTGCAGGATTCCAGGAGTCTAGTGCTCCTGAAGAAGTGTTCAGGCTGTTTTTCCATGTAAGAAGAGTGTGGCCTTGTATGTCTAAGGAATAAACATATGATGAATATGATAAGAATAGGAAGAATAAGAATAGGGTGTTGGGAATAGGGAAGAGATTTCTTAGTGTTTCAGACATTGTGCTGAAGAGAAGGGGAAGAAAGGAACAGGTGATCTGTTTTGGGATTGTAGAGGGTGGAACACCATGTTTTGTTTATAGAAGGACAGCAGATCTGGATCAAGTAAGAGGTAAGAAGTTGTTTAATTTTTTATTTTTATTTATTTTCTAATATTATTGAATTTAATAAGAAATTTATGATCTAGGTGAGTTTTTTTTTTTGTTTTTATTATTTTTTTTTTGGAGTTGTTTATTTATTTTTTTAATATATTTGTGAAGTGTTCGGACTTTTTCGCTTGTTTGTTTTATTATATGTTTGTTTCTGCTGCGAATTTATTGTCTTAAATAAATAAATAATGTTTCAGAAAATCTTCATACATAATTGTCTTAGTTTTTTGTGCTTCCTCTTATCTATATTCCTTTTTATGATAATTGACTTCCAATTTTATGGTTCATTTGCTCCATAAAAATTCAAACTGTAGCTAGAATTTAGAAATTGAAAAATATATTAAAAATTTTACATTTTATTTAATTATTATTTGTATTAGTCGTTCAATCGTTTGTCAAGCTCATATTTACTATTCGGTAGACCCCAGTTTCTATGTTTATTTTTTGATCATTATTGATCAGTGCAAACAAACTCTATTATCGTTACATTCTTTAATTACTATAAATCCCAGATTGTCAAACTTGAGTTTATATAGTATCACATTAAATCAAACTCAAACTTGAACTTAACACTGTACCATCATAGCTCAACTCGTTTGCACCTTCAGAACAAACTATAAGATTTTATCATATATTTACATAAAATTATATTGTCCATATGTTTATATAAAATTACAGTGCCTTAGGAATTAGATTATCAAAATTTTTCTAAAATAAGCTTACCCATGAAGTGGTCCATAAATATTGGTGTGGCTCCATAAATTGAGTAGGCCATGTGTCTCTGTTACCAAGTACTGTCTCATTAACTTTGGCAAATTTCAAAATGCATTATATATGTTTTACCCCAAAAAGAATTTTATCTTGCCCAACTGATTTTAAGGTATAAAATTGTAAAATTCAGTATAAGTTTTATATTATTATTTAATAACATTGTTTAAAAATGAAAAAGAAAAAGATAAAAAGGGGAAAAGGAGAAAGACAAGGGCATAAAAAAGGTTGTAGTCAAATTACTTTAAATCTTAAAAAAGGTCAACTAATGTTGTTTTATAAATATAAATTAAAGATGGTGTGATTTGATTTCTACTCCAAGTTAAGTTTGCATTAACTTCGAGGTGGTGTTATGGAGTGAGTGATTGGTTTATTTTTGTATAGTGAGTTGCATGTGGAATCTAATGATGTAAAGGAACTGCACGTGCAAGGAAGGAATATTGTTTATAGTATTACAAAATTATTACCGTAGGTATTGCAAGGCCTAAACTTATAGGTCTTGTCTATAAATTAAGGTATTCAAACTAAGCGTCCCAGTCGTCCTTTAGATAAATATAAAATATTAAACTAAGTTATCTTTACTCTGAAAATTATAAAGAACATGACGGATGATTAGATGCTTTTGTCCATTAGTTTGCTTGTGATTATGGGTTTCTCCTTTGTTTCTTCCATTATTGAATTAATGTCATGAGAAAAGGTATAATTAAATATATAAATTTTAAAATTAATCAATTTAATATGTAAAAAAAAAATTATACATATCAATAGTATTTCTATCAAATTAACAAAAATACTATTGATGTATACAAAAATTTCTTGTAGGTATTAACTTAATCAACTTGACAATTCAGGTACTAAACTAATCAATTTTAAAGTTTAGTTACCTAATTGAATATTTTACCAAACTTTAAGTACCATTTGTGATATTTTTCCTTATTTATTTATTTATTGTTAAGTGATTCATTAAAATTCTACGAACATGCATGAATAATTATAAAAAATCACATGCATATATTAAAAAAAAGGATAAATTTAAATTTACTATTTAAACTTTACCCAAAAATTTAGTTTTGTAAGTAAACATTGAAATTGTTAATTTAATATCCAACCAACTATTTATGGCTATTTTTACTACTTCTTTAACATTAGTTACTTTGTTTGCTCATGAAAGATGCAACATATCATATTTTTTACCACTTCTCCTAATATTGTCTAATACCGATAAGCTATTTTTTTTTAATGTTAAAAACAAAGTAAATGGAAAATAACAAATTCAAATCCCACTCTTTTGTCTAATTTGGGCCATTTCATTAAAGATTTGAAAATAAAGAGAGGAATTTAAAAATGTCCACTTAGGGTTTTTCAAAGAGTTCATGAATGATCGGGGGATTATTGTAAGACTTGTGCACAAGTAGAATTTCAATTAATCACCCAATACATTTTTTTAGACTCCACACCTTTAAATAAAGAATCACTTTTACTCATTAATTAACTTATCTTCGGTAATTTTAACAATTTACAAGAGTATTTATTATCATTTAATCTATCTATATAGCCTATCACAACCTCTAAGATAGTTTTTCGCTCAACTCTAGCCATTGTCTCAACTTCCACTTGGTCACTTACCATGATTTCCTAGTTTTCTCAAATTAACTTCTAATTATCTATTTTTATCAGCTGTTTTTTTTTTTTCCTCTTTTAATTTAATTCCACATATTTTTCCTATAATAATTATGATACTTTTTTTTTCAAAAATTTAATTGATATATTATTTAAATTTTACATCTACTATATTATTAAATCCAAAACACTTATTTGGTATCTTTAACTACTGAGAGAATGGAAATGTGGGACTAAGTAGACATATAAGTTACACGTTTAAAATTGCAATGTTGATTATACGGCCACATAAAAATTATTTAGATAGATTTATACAAATGCTTATTTATAAAATAACAAATTAAGTAATCTATTTTATTTAATCAATTATTTTATTAGCATCCGCATAAAGAGTGTATAGTTGGCTAGGAGTGAAGATGGTTAAAACCATAAGTTTGTTGAAAGGGTAAATATAGATCATTTTATTGTAAAAAGAAAAATAGGAAATATAATGGATGACAAAAAGTGGATGTTTATGTTTCTCTAATTTATTTTTTAGCATAAAACTTAACTATATTCTTCAACATGGTAATAGATTTTGTAAGGTAATATCCTATTTGATGCTAGAATTTTGACCAATAATTTAACTAACTACTTATAATTTTAGATTGTCACTTTCTATACCCAAATAAGTTTTTCAAGGTCATTTACATTACTTACGTTTGTTAGAAATAATAATACACAAGGAATACTTAAGAGGGGGAATTAAGTATTATAATTTTTTTGGTTTTATCAAACCAGATTATTTAGCTAAAATAAGACAAGAGTTAACTTAAACAAACAAATGCAGCGAAATAAATTAATTAAAACTAATTAACAATTAATCAGAGATAAAGAAGCACAGAGAGAGAGAAAGAGAAGTAACACAACGATTTAACGTGGAGTTCGGCCCACTGCCTACTCTCCACGGTGCAAATACCTCAAAGAGGACTTTTACCACTATATTGATTATTCTAAAATCAATACACCTCTTAGATGAAGAATTACAACAAAGCCTATCAGAATAGGGTTTTTACAATTGCCTTTCACAAAGGACTTCCACTTGATAAATCAAGCGTTGTTCTGGTAACACACGACCAGACTTCTCTTTGCCTTCCACGAAAGACTTTCCACCTAATCGCAATTAGGACGATGCTAGTAACTCCAAACCAGACTTCAAATGCCTCCCACTGAGGACTTCTCTTAATGCCTCACACGATAACTTCACTTCACCTCAACTGAGTACTTTTCTCAATGCCTCACACGAGGACTTCACTTTGCCTCCACTGAGGACTTTTAACTTTACATCTACGAGGACTTATTTTACAAAAGGCTCCTTTAAAGACTTCTTTACAAACAGTTCCTATATGAGTAGATTTACAAACTGAAAATTTGTTAAGAAAATATATAAATTTTCTTTACAAAGAAACGCTCCTACATGAACAGATTTATAACAAAAAATACTTTAGGAATTTTACAAATTCCTTTTACAAACTGAGCTCCTTAAACGAGCAGATAAATAACTTTTGTAAATCTTAAACAGTGCTCAAAAACTCTTGTTTAAAGTGTATCAGCAAATTTCGAAACAAAGCACTAATTGTTCTCTTAAAAAAATTACAAATTAACGAGAACGAGAATAAAAACATAAGTAAAAATAAAACTTTACAGAACGTTGTTTTCGTTTTTACTGTGCGTTCAAAAAAATTCTAGTATTTCATTCTCTCTCAAAGAGAAGAGAAAAATTCAATGTATAGCTCTTGATAAGAAATTTGCCTGTTATAAAAAAGTTTATGACAATCCATACTTGTGTTTAATGTAATTAAAGTTTTAATGACATGTAAAAGTTCAAAAGCATTGAAAAAGCATTAAATGTGTCTGACATATACATTAAATGTATTCCAACAGCTATTTTTTTTTCTTTTACTTATATTATTATATTATTAAATAATAAATAATTAAAAAAACTTTTACTGTTATGCTTAAGAATAGGTCGAGCCTAAAAAATTTTTATTTTTTTATTTTTTATTTTTTTATAAAAAAAAATGTCGATGGCAAACTTTTTGAAGTCGAGGTTGAGGTCGAGACCTAAACTTCAGCTTTTGACTTCATAAATTTTGCCCAAAACTCCAACCCTTGACTTTACGATTTTGCTCAAAACTCCAGTTCTTGACTTTATAGTTTTGCCCAAAACTTTAACACTTGACTTTACAAGTTTTGCCCAAAACTTAGTCTTTTGTCTTTATCTAATGAATAGTGCCTCCACCTTTCTTCTACTAGGCTCAATAGCTTTGTCTTGACTTTTCTTCAACTTTTTGTTCTATTAAAACTTAAACAACAGCAAAACAAATACAAAGCATATATATATATAAATACTTTAAGTATTTAAATAATTAATTGTGTAATGATTATTCTCATCAAAATCATTTGTGAACATAAAGTTCAACAATATTGGCTCCGTATTGATTTGTTTCTCCAATTGACTTTTTTTAACTAATTGTAGATAGTCATACGTCCATGTAATTATTTTAATGAAGATATTTCACTTAAAATATAGTATTTTTTATAAGGCTAATGTCACAAGCACTAATATAACTTTGCTAAAATATTCAATTAACTACCTAAACTTCAGTTTAGTCAACTTACTATTTAATTATACTTCTTTTTTTTTAAATCCATAAATAGCACCTCTCTTAACATAACTGACATTGATGACCTATAAGATATTGACACATATGAATGGCTATAAAACAAAATTTACACGTGTCTCCTCCTTTATCTCCTCCTTCTCCTATCTCTCTCTCTCTCTCTCTCTCTCTCTAAAATCAAACACAACCATCATTCTCCTCCCTATAAATTAAACAAAATTTTCAATCTCCCTCTTCTTCTTCTTCTCTAAACTCTCTCCTTCCCCCATGAGCTTCTCTCTCTAAAACCAGACACAACTCACCACACACTCTCTCTACAAATCAGACCAAATCCTCAATCTCTCTCTTTATTCTCCTTCTTCTTCTTCTTCTTCACTAAAATCTCTTGCTCTCTCCCCTTCTCTTCTCTCTCTAAAATGAGACACAATCCATCACTCACTCACTCACTTCGTCTCTTACCTTTGCTCTTTTATCTAAAATCAAACACAACCTACAACTCAATTTAGATTTAAGATATTCCTAGGCTCTAACAAGTATTAATCTGAATAGGAGCAAAATCAACCAATTCAAACAGCACCATTTAAATCATGAGAAATTACAATAATCGAGGATCACGATAGAGAAATGATAAGCTTCAAGCTAGGAAGTGAGAAAATTAGGATTACAATTCAAGCAGAGTACTTGGAGAGAGAAGAAGATTGCAAAAGCAGAAAGCATGAGAGTGGTTAAGTCTTGTTTCCTCATTTTTTATAACCGATTGATCAAATTGGAGATTAAAAACCGTGATCCTTCGTTTTGATGTCCAAATTCGGTGCTAAGTCTAATAAATATTATTTAGTAGTCTGTATTACTGTTCTTGTGGTTGTGTTCTTCCAAATCTAACTCCATTAGTCATCATGTTTTTTCAATTTTATTTTTTTTTATTTGTTAATTTTTTCCCACTCCCTAAGCCCTTGGATAAAAGAAAAAGGAAACTATTTAATTTTGAGAGTTGGATTTTTATATTTAAAAATAATAATTAAGAACTAATGGTGGTGCCTAAATTTTGTTAAGGCTATGGATATAAATCATTAATACCACTTCTGCTAATGGAGGTAATTGTCACGCCCTAAACAGAGTCTTGAGTGCCAATAATTTTGCTATGTATGTAACACTTTAAGTGTTATATGCAAATGCTACATTTAACAAAGTGAGTTTTTAATAAATTTTAGATTAAGAAATCCTTAATTAAGGTTAATAATAAAATGAATTGTAGCAAAAAGATAAGATAAGTAGTCTCTCAACAATACAAAGAAAATTCTTACAATGCAAGTATTAACTCTTAGAAAATAACATGACAATATTTAATGTATCTAAACGTTTAGCTTATCTAGTCTCTCACCTACATCCATGCATAAACTATGCAACTATAATATCTAGATCAAATCATTTTCATAACTTGAAAAGACAGGAATGAGTCAAAGCCTAATATGACAGCAATACAAGCACACATGATATGATCACACACACTTATTCTAATGCAGATGCAACAACCAACCATTTAGATCTTTAATTTAGGTGTAGCAAAACAATAGTAAAGCACTCATGCCCAGCTACACGTTATGGAAATTTAGGGGTTTTGAGTAGCACTAACTGCTCGAGAGGTTAATACAGGCAGCTTGAATACCTATATCTCCTAAAAGAAACTCTAAGTAAATAGCATCGTCTAAAGTCATATTTTCTATTCATCTTTATCCATACTAATCCATTTGTGATTAAGCAATGTAATATAGCCCATTATATTTGACCATTTATTACAACTTCTCTTCGATATGAATAAATGTTGTTAGAATATCTTTCACCTTATCAACTACCTCTCGAGCCACCACTAATGGCCTAAGCACTTAACTACCGTGTTGACATCACAACACCAGTTGCTGCTCTTTAGACCAAACTAAATGATAAATAGCACACTTAATCAATTAATTAGGTTGTTTTTAAGTATTAATTCATTTTAGGATGTCCATCCTAACAAGCAACACATAAATCACTGTGTATCTAAACTCAAGTAGGTATCTAGCCATAAACTAAATGATGGGTATACTTGAGAATAAGAACCCATGTAAAGAAATTATCTCAAATAAGATTTAAGTTATTAAATCACTCATTCATCTACAATTGTTTCATTACTAATCAAATTGAAGTTATATAAACACAAACAAATATATATATCCTCTATTCTTATTGAAGTTTTACTAACTTCCTTTTGAGTGTTAATACATAAATTTAGTATCAAGTCTAAAAGAAAATTTAGATATTAAATCATTTACCGTGGATTTAAGTTTATATTAAAGTTAGTTAACCACTAAGCCTACCATATAGTAACTAGGTCTTTTTAAGTAATATTTCTAGTATATGACTTGTTATTAAACCATTCGACCTTAATCCAAGAAGAAAGCTCATTTCAAGTTTAGTTAATCCATTTATATCTTAATAAACCAATTATACTTAAAAGTGTGCCAATGAACCCTAACTAGTGTCCTATTAGGTCTACACTTACCCTATAATCCAATATCTGTACCTATTTATTTCTAATTAATACTAATATCAATTTATTTAATTATTCAACTTAAAATTCATATTTTAATATGAAAATATATTATTTATATTTAACTCATATGTGTTTAGTTAGAATTAGATTCCATTTCTCTCAACAATTCAATTCTAGTTTAAATTCAGCGGACGACCAATATTAAATGGATTGATTCACCTACTTTTGGACTAATTTTCACTACAAATTTTATGTAAACTTCCTAACTCATTATTTTACATGTATCTAAGTCGATTCAACTCATTTGGATAGGTTTTATATGGTTTGAAATTCAAAAACTTAATTTGGTCGGAATAGGGAAACAACATCGATGACCTACTAGTTTTGGCCAAATTGAGGTCAACTCAAGCTCGTCCTTGACCGGTTCTCTTTATCATTATAAAATATACTTCTTAAACTTTCAAATCGTTATACTTTCACATCTAAAGTAGAAGAATAGTGGACACTTTAACCTAAGACTGCAAACAATTTGAGTTAAGACGGCATAGTACTGGCCCGAGCTTAAGCTCGACTAGAATTTTCAAAACTCTAGCTTAGCTTAAGCTCAATCAAGTTTAAGATTCTAATCTTAGGTTCATCGCAAAATAACACTGCATATGCTCGAACTCGATTCGATTAAGACCATTTAGACTCGATTTATTTAAAATATATATTTTTAATTTAAATTTAAATAATATTAATACTCAAACTTGATTAAATTCCATTGATATTTATACTCAACCTGAGCTAGATTATCGAGCTCGATTATGCTTGTAAGCTGATCGAGCTAAATATACAAAGCTTAAGCTCGGCTCGATAAGCTACTCGAGTAGCTTAAGCTCGAGCTCGAGCTCGAACTAACTATTTTCGGATTGAACTTGAGTGAAAATTAAACTTAGCTCGAGTAGTTTTTGAACCAAATTGATTCATTTGGACCCCTAGTTTAGCCCTCCACATTCGTTCCAACGTCGCTAATCGAAAAGCCTATATGCTCTATTTTATACTATTTTGTATTTTAAATGTTTCAGTCTCCTCAACCTTTAATTAACATTGATTACATGTTTATTTTGTGTTCTTTTACTTAGTTAATTAATTAGGTTTAGGTTTACTAATTTATGCCATCAATTATTCATAAAACCATTATCGTCTTCTATTACTTCCATTAATTATAGCCATGCTATCAAACTCTAAATAATCACAACCTAATCTATATTCATCTAATTGTCAAAAAACAATAAAAAAAAAACAAATAATCACAACATTGAAACATAATTTCACAACATTCAAATCACAAGATCATATTAAAGAACATTAAGTTGAAGTGCTTACCAAAAAGATTAATAATAACAATCAATTCCTACTACTTGTACTTTTGGCAAGTAAGTTGATGTTGCTTCTAATCCCTCCCCAGTCCTTTCTGATGCTAAGTTTTTGCTCCCATATAAAGATTTATGCTAGTGATATAGATTTAAGGGAATGAAGTTTCAAGATTAGATTTTTACCTTGTCTTCTTATTAGCTTGTTATAGAAGCCAAATAAGTAGATAGTGGAAAGAGGGAGGGTTATGTCTTATGAAAAAGTTCATAGAGAGTGCTTAGCTTGTTTAAAAAGTTTGAGAGGTGGAAAATTGAGAGGAGAGAGAATTTTGAGTTTAAATATGTGTTTGTGAAGAGCTTGTAAACATAGATTATATGTTTAAGTTTGAAAAAGACTATTTTTCTCTTGTTGTTAATTCTACCAGTGTCATATTATGCTTGAATTGACCATCATGTCCTTGTGTTAAGTCTCCATTAGTTGTATGATGATTTATTTGTTTATATTTTAATTTTAATTATCCTCATTAATTAGTTCCCCAGATTTATATGTTTTACTTTTCTTAATAAATTCTTATTATCTTTAATTATATTTTTTATTCCAGATTAAATTTTCATTAACCATTCGTAATATTGTGTTGTTGTTGTTGTAGTGGTAGTGAAATTTTGGGATATTTCGGTAACAAAATTAAAAGAGATACTTTTTATGGATACAAAAAGTACTTCTAGGTATTAAATTAACTAAATTAAAATTTACGTAGTTAATTAAATATTTCAACAAAATTAAGGTAGTGATCATGAGATTAGCTCTTTTTGTAACTAAGGACTACCACTTGAGTTAACTTTGCCTTGTCTACGAATAAGGAATAATAAATATGTTCGGATAGGAGAATAATAATCATGCTATATACAGGCCACAAAAGCCTTAGCTGATCATGTGTTATTTCAAAACCGATAAAAGCAAAGTAGATTGGAATAGAAAACGAGAATATTACGTTTACGTGGGACTCTTGTTAATAAACTACTACACACCATATAGTATTTTTCCTTTTTAAGCAATCGTTAATAAACCGTCAAAGAATTTTTTTTTCCCATTGTTTCACATACATTATTTCTAAAACATTGATTACTTTTGAAAAGATATAATTATTGGGTTAATGTAACAAATGATAAATAAACTTTGAGAAAATATACAATTAGATATTTAAATTTTGAAATTGATCAATTTAGTATATAAACTTTAAAATTAATAAATTTAATATATAAAAGAACTTTTCGTGCATGCTAATAGTATTTTCTTCAAATTCTTTTAAATACTAAATTAATCGATTTAAAAAAAAAATTTAAGTACTAAATTGATTAATTTTAAAATTTTTTAAGTTTAAATTGATCATTTTTAAAGTTTAAAATCTAATTACATATTTTATCAAAATTTAGATATAAATAATATTATTTTATAATTATTTCTCCCCTTCAAAAAATAACACTTATTTACAATAATTAAAAAGAAAAGGGCGTAGGGTACGCTTGTGTTGAGTGGAGTGGAGGGGACAACGACAATGTCTCCTGTCCCTAGTTGTTAATCCATATTATATTTTATAGTCTGATCCCTAAGGCCTTGGGTAAGGAGTAAAAACGACAATGGATTTTTACATTTTTTTTTTTTAAACGAGAGATGATTAGTCTGTACTTTTGGCTGCGGCTGTAAGCGGGGACCAATTTGTGGAAAGTCACAGTGTACTAAGCCAACTACTTTTTTGACTTATCATATGTTATTTTATTACATAACTTATCATATTTATCCTTTTTTTTAATTAAGTATACGGTACTTTTAAAAGTATAATATATTGTGCCAAAATACAATAACGAATCTTAAGTCTTCCCTAAAAATCATCCATACATAAGTAAATTGATCCAAGTATTTCTGCTATACAGTCATGAGCTCACGGTTTTCATCTATGTAATATGATTATGAAAATTCTATTTTAATTACTGACCAATTATATCATATGCCGATAAATTCTGTCAATTTTTAAAATACAATTTAGCTTCTTGATAAACGTTGAAAATTTTCATTTATACTTTAAATAATTGCAATAACTGCAAGACTTTACAATATTTAACTCTTTAGTGAAAGTTTTGAGTTCCAGCAATGCTAAGAAAGTTATTATCATATTTAAAGAAAAGCATTTTATGAAAAAGATATGACGACATATTTAGTCGTTTAGAGGATTATATACTTGTAATTAACCCATCATTGAAACATATAAGTTGAATGATTTTGACATGCTCTAGTTCTTCCCAGCGCCCCCCACCCCTCTCCCCCCCCCCCCCCCCAAAAAAAAAAAAAAACATAATTGCATGTTCTAGTTTGTGGAAAATTAAAACACTAAGTTTTTAAAATACAACATTTGGATCTTTTTAAAAATTCAAAATAGGAAAATTTCTTTCAAATGTAATTTCAAATCATTCTCTTATATAAATATACATATATATAATTTTTTAGGAAAATCTAAAATTTAGTACTAAATTTACCAAAAAAAGAGAAAAAAATTAATTTGGTGTCTAAACTATAAGTAGCTAATATATTACCCTATCAAATTTTTCATGGTTATTTTTACTATTACTAACATTGTATGCTCTATTTTTTGCCATGAAAGAAACAACCTATCAATACTAAATGTGTTAGATAAGGAGTGAGCGGGTAACCCTGTTGTATAGGATACCCACTCGGATACTTTTCAATTGGTAGGATTCAGGTGGGTATTAAAGGCCATGGATAGGGTTGTTAGGGACCTGGAGTATGCCTTAAATGGGGAGAAATCCAATAGGCCTTATGAAGGATAACACGATTGGGCTTTTGACACCATCTATAACCCAAAACCTAAGGCAATGAGTTAATGGTCTTTCCTTTATAAACTCTCTACGCAAATCCATATTTTCCATATGGGATTCTCACACTTGCATCTAACAATCTCCCTCAAGTGTGAGCTCCACAACGCGTAGGCCATACTCCCCCTCAATAAGAGCTTGTCAAATTGACTCCACTAAACCCACTTTGTGAGTAGTCCCACCTACCACCATGTGTTTCACAGACGAGTCATACCATAAAGCTCTTCTTTCCACAGTGCTAACCATGGGAGATTCCAACGAACCATCGGCTCTATACCAATTGTTAGGGACCTGAGTATGCCTTCAACGGAGAGAAATTAATAGGCTTTGTGAAGATAACACAAATGGGCTTTTGACACCATCTATAATCCAAAACCTTAAGGCAATGGGTTAATAGGTCTTCCTTCTTATAAACTCTCCACACAAGTCCCATATTTTCCATGTGGATTCTCACACTTGCATCCTAACAAGGGTAAGGGTATCAATTTTTCGAAACCTACTATCGCAGGGTAAGGTATGGATATGAGGTCTTCACATCTATACCTATCCTGGAACCTGTAGTATACTTTAAAAGGTATAATTCTAGAGTGTCATGTATCCACATTGTTAAATATTATATAATAATATTAATATATAATGAATAATGATATTTCATATTTTATTTTGTAACTTTATATTCAAGATTATTATTTATAGACTACATTTCAAAAAGTTTTATTATAAAAGATTTGTACTATTTTATTTTAGAATGATTTGTTATTTTTATTTTAAAAGAACTATGGTTGTATATAAGTACTTGAACTCTCAAATTATATAGAGATATTATAATATTATAACACTAATTAATATATAGAAGTAGTTCCAAAGTTTTCAATTTTGGAAATTTGTGCAAGTTTTATAATTTTGTTTAATATCACATAATAGGTTCAACAAGTATTTGTTATAGGTTTCAAATTTCACATAGAAAAATAGTTTTTATATATTATAGAATTTGTGATATTAATAAATTACTTTTAAAATTTTTTTCCGCATGTTATTTATATTGAATGTATGAAAATAAGATAGTATTATATATTACATGAAAACATATCAAAACCATAAACTTGATTTTTTTTAAAAAAAAAGAAAGAAAAAAATATAGAGATTTCGTACACAAAAAAAAAATACCAGTTCCATAGGGTACCTTGTATCTGTAGATTTTACAAGGTATAAAGTATGTACAAAAAGCCACAAGACGTTTCGAGTAAAATTTCATACCCTATCCCTTATATGATAAGGCATGGGTAATACTTCATACCCTACTCATCCTACCTGCTTACCCTTAGTATTAGGAGTAAGGCTACAAAGAGCTGAGTCGAGCTAAGCCAGGCTAAGCCGAACCAATCTTTCAAAAGCTGGGTTTAGCTCATTCAAAATTTATCGAGCTTGAGCTAAGATTTTTATTAAGCATGATATTTAGGCTCGAGCTTGACTCATTTACAAATCGAGCTCGAGTTGAGCGAAACTTTTTATCAAGGCTCTACCAAGCTTTTATTGAACATAAAATTTAAGTTTGAGTTTAACTTGGTTAGATAGTCCATTTCCATTTTCTTCAAAACCTAAAATATAATATATAAGTATTTCCATAAATATATATACATAAATATTAAAAAGATTAGTTTGTACTCTAAACTTAAGTTTAGGTGTTCCCCTCGCTACGTAGAATAGTTACGCATTGTACGAAAGCCTATCCATAAAAAACTTTATTTATGTTGACCTTTTGCTTTAAACATACATAAATTAAATACATTTTCAAAAGCTACTCATTAAAAGTATGTCATCTGTACATAAATTCCATTAACAATACCACCAGGTTGGTACATCAAAATATTATAAAGTTTATGTTTTCTTAAAAACATAAAAGTAACTTAATACATTATATTAAAACCATAGGCTTTTAAGTAAGCTTTGAACAAAAATTATTATCAATCTTGATAAAAGCCTTAACTAAGTCTTTTACAAAAACAAACATCACTACGTTAGGTTTCCTAATCGTACCATTCATCGAGAAACTCTTCAAAATCCATGCCATAACCTATTTACTCATAAAAATCATCTTCATCAACACCTGTAATAGAAAATGTCAGCCGGAGCCTAGTACATAACTACACAAAAAAATATAAGATGGCATATACTCTTAGTCTAATGTAATACAACAATTATTAAGTTATATTCTAATAATTAGATGTATCAAATCAACATTAGAGTGTTCAAACTCTGATAACAAACCATTGGAAAACTAAGGGTCCTGAATAACAGCAGCTACTCAGCGGGTTGATAGAAGTAGCCCAGATACTTATATCACCTATAAGAACATCCACAGAGATAAGAGTGTCAACTAGAGTTCATGGGTGTTTCTTATCTTTACTTATCTTAATCCATCGTACCATATAGTTCAACCGATCCCATAAATATAAACTAAATCATATTACTTTCCTTTAGGCATAAGTAAACGTTATACATATACTATTACCCCTATTAACTATCCACTAAGCCACTTATAATTATCATTGTATCATGACAAGAGGGTGGCTAAACTTAACTACCGTGCTCGACTCCGAGAAGGGTTATTGCTCCTCCGATCGGATTAAACAACACTAGCATAAGTAATTTGAACACTTTTTAGGCCATTTTTGTTTATAGTTGTTTTAAAATGCCTACCATAACAATCAATAATCAAGTAACTGCGTACTTGAATAAACTGAGATTTATGGCAAAGGACCAGCAATAAACACAACTGAGTAGAGGACTTTTTAAAAAGAAATCAATTCATATAAGGTTTAACATTAACCACAAACAAACATTAAGTCCTCAAACGATTATTAAATTCAATAAACCTCTTGTCAAAAAATATCTTAATACATTCATACGTATATCTATATAAACATCCTTTATCTATTTTATTTTATTTTTATTTTTTTAAAGAACACAGGTAGATACACTAGTCATGTTTCCCACGTGTTTCTTCATGCGAAACACGACAATAAACAATTCGTCATGTTCCAATGATGCTTTTTGTAGGTTAGAACTCAAAGAAAAGCACACGGCATGATAGGGTAAGCTATGTTCAAGTTATGCCTTTCCTTAAGTTAGAAACTAGAGAGATACACAATGCAAAAGGACAAGTCGTTTTATCTTGTGTTTCATCGGTACGCCAAGCACTTAGAAGGTAGAGAGAAACACGATGAGATAGGTTTAGCCGTGTTCTAACCGTGCTATCTCAAAATTACATTAGTTAAATAACATTGTTGCGTGAGCTGAATCTGGACCAGTAGAGATAGTTCCTGCCAATACAAAAAATAGGTTAGAGTGATGCCAGGGGTTGCCCGGCGTAACTACTTCGATGCTTAAGTCAGTTTGCATGTATAGGTGTGGTTTATGCAAAAAAAATATATGTCTACTTTTTTCTAGTGTGTATTCCTTTTCTGTCTCGTGATCCCACTTTGCCAAGAAGGTCAAATGGGGGTATTTATAGGGTTTTAGGATCACACCAAGGTATTGGCAAGACCTGATACTTAGCATGATAAGGGTATTAGAGTTGAGGAGTTTGACTTCTTGGAATGTGGCCGAGCTATTGATGTACCCCCAGTCACAAGATGTGACTAGGATGTGCATCACAACTATAGAGGGTGAGGACCTGAGGCTAAGCTGGATCGAGGTTGGGTTGGCAAATTAATTGAGCTAGTTAGCTCGTGAGCATTAGCAATGCCAGGTCGGATCAAGGCTGAGCAGGTAGACCAATCAAGTTAGTTAGCTCGATGAGTCTTCCTAAGATGGGGACCTAAGAGCGGGTCTCTCATCATAGCATATGGCTAGGGCATTATTCTCTTCGAGGTCCTGATGTCCAAATGTGTCGAGTAGCTAGCTTCTTGGGCTGGCCATGGTCATAAGAGTTTCTGGGCCCAAGAGACCGAACGGGCCGATGGTTATATTCTATTATCAACAACAATGAGAAGCATAGTTGAATAGGGAAACCCATGTACCAGTTGCGTTCCTTCTCAAGTGAGTTAAAGTTCACATGTTTTAAGCAATAAAGAGGAGCATGATTGATTAGAGTATCTCATGTTTTCTTGTGTGCTACTTTGAAAAACAAAGCATGTGATTTTTTTTTCACTTAAACATCATATTTTTGCTTTAACAAGTTTACATACACACACCACACTTTAGCATCACATATGCATAAGCTAACACTTATTTCATTTAACAACATCTACAACTTCATACTCAACATTGGTGCATCACATAAACCATACAAATTCACTTATCTACCAAAACAACTACAACAACTTTCATTACTTACCTTTACAAGTTCTAAAGATTCATCTAAGCCTAAGCATCAACTTAGTTTACTAATTATATCTTTAATTCACTAAAAACTCATTCATAAAGTTTCCTTTTGAAAGGAATATATGATTAAATGATTAGAAGAGCATATAAAAGTTTACCGTAGGTAATCTTCATTTGTAGGTGAAGTTTTGAAGAGATATAGGTGAATTGTTTGTAGGAAGTTGATGAAAATTTTGTGTCTTCTTCTTCTAAGGGTATCGATTTAGGGTTTGGTTTTTGAGTGATTTTTGCAATTTTTTACTTAGCAATTATCTCTAAATCTACTTTGACTTCCTTATTTTAGGATAAAATTATACTATGTATGATAAGAAACTTAGGTTATGAGCTCATGGACTTTTTTAATTGTGGGCTTAGGTTTCATTTGAAGAAAAATTTTCCTTTGCAATTTAAGAAAACAAATTAGCACAAAGCTTAATCAAATTGTAATTAAGGATGTGCAACAAAATAATTAAATAAACTATATAAGATGAACAAAATCTAATAATGTTCTAATGCCTAATCACACTAACATATGAAATTATATTAACGAAACTATCACAACCAATTCATGCACTAAACAATCAATATATTCATACAAATAAATTAAGCAATAGTAGTTTAGGATATTTCAGTTTTTTTGTTTTAACTATATAGTTGTATATAATATATCATTTATATAAAATTCACAAATTTGACAACAAGCTTGTTAACTAGCCTATTAGTGAACTTGTACGTTCACAAGCCTAAACTTGTTCAAGAGCTAAGTTGCAAGTTTAAATCAAAGTTCAAACTCGACTCATTTAAATAAATGATCTTTACTTTAGGCTTAAGCTTGGCTCATTTATTAATCAAGCTTCAACCGAGCCGAGCTTAGCCGAGTTAAGCTTGAGATGAGCCAAACTAAACTCTCGTGAGTAGCTTGACTCATTTGTAGCCTTAGTTAGAAGCATTAGTAAAAATCCAATTAAATGTTACTTTTTGACATTTGAAATCAAAGCAAACGATGTTAAAAAAGCAGTAAAAAAAAGTTATAAAAAGTTTGATTAGGTATTAAATTAATCATTTCAAAGTTAAAATATTAATTGAATTTTCATGCAAATTTTACTTACCAAATTACACACATTTACAAACTTTTTTTTAAATTGATTCATTGCTTATTGTAAAAGTTCTTTTTCATGTGTATATATATAGTTGACATTTATTGGCAAAGACTAATACATTATGTAGTTTTAATAATGTTTCCATAAATAGCAATTTGTTGTAATGATAGTAATTTTATTACAATTTATTGAGATATTTAATTACCTTGTAATTGATGAAAATGTCATAAGGAGTCACTACTTAAAAAAATATTGAATGGTTTAAAGTCTTAAAATAAAAACTAGTGTTGCATTTTTCTTTTAGTAAAAGTCCATGTAAATAAAAACAATTATACTTTAACGAAAATTTTATGGACATGTCATAACAGAATGGTGCCGTTGATTATTTGATGACTTAGACCCGGTATGTTTTGAGACAAAATATTTATTAATGAAAAATATTTTTTATGAAAAAATTTCCTTGAAAAGTAATATATTTTTAAATGATTGGCTAATTTTATGAAAATAGTTTTTTTTTATTTGTATAGGTTCAAGATAATTCATATATTTTAAATATAAAAAAATAAAAAATACATATATTATAATGAGAAATAAATCTAGTTAAAGGAAAAAAATTTAAAAAGTTAGTAATAAATGTTTTTTATAGTTAATGATTAGTGAATAAACTTGTGAATCAATGAAAATATAACTTACCCTTTTATATCAAAGTAAGTTATGTTCTTAAAAATAAGCTATAAATGAGTCCATCTATTCCAAGATAAGGGAAAATATTTTTCATTAATTGTCTCATTTTTTCTTAAACAACATGAAAAAATTATTTTTCTATAAAACATCTTCGTTAAAACAAACAAGACATTAGATTCATATTCAACTCTAATGATATTATTGAAATACTTAATTATTAGTTACCATATTTATTTTAATAAATAGATGATTAAGTGAAATATCTCCTGCTAACAAGGCTGTAGAAATTCCTATACTTCCAAGTGGGTTTAAGTAAAGTTACATTAAATGATGATGAAAAATACCTTTTGTTTTCAATAATTCACATAGAGATAATTTATATTTTCAATGTTCTTAATTGTATGTCTTTTTATTTTTTTTTTCTTTTGCTTTTTATTTTAAGTTTTAGCAATAATGACCCTATCTCCTAAGGGAAAAAAAGATAACTGGATGATTAGTCCACCTATCTTATGTAAACCCTCCATTGAGGGTTTGCCATGCAAAAAATGATACCGTAATGATTTCACATGCAGTACTGCATACGGTAATATTTTTCTACTTAGCAGACCTTCAATGAAGAGTCTATCTAAAATAGGTAGACCTTTTGCTCCTCTTTAGGAGGTCAAGGGTAGAACCCCGTCAAGTCCAACTCCAACCTGTGTCATGACTAATGAGATGGTCTTAGCGGTGTCTAACAGAAGGTGTTATGTGAGATAGAGTTAGATTATGAATAGATGGGGTAATTTATATCATATAATTTGAATAAAAAAGCTATTATGAAAATATTAAAAAATTTTACAAGTTACTTAACAATATAAATTTTACAAAATATAAGGCCAACAATAGTGGTTCTAAAGATAAATTCTAATTTAAAAAATTTAAAAATATGTATTTATTAGAATTGAATAAAACCTGGTGTTTTATCACCCTAGACCCATTCACATAAACTATGAACTTCCACCAAGAGAGAAGATTTATTGGGCATGGTACATTATATGAAATAATAAGAGTGTATAAACACTAATATATATATATATATATATATATAATTTTAAAATATATTAATACTTGTTCGCTACTCACTTGAATATATGCTATATCACACTTATTCAATCGACTATCCTAAAACCCATTATTTCAACAAAGCGAAAAAATTCAATGAACGGATACATAATGTGGCGAGTATATCAATGTATTTTAAACAAATGACGAAACCAACACATAATTTATGTCAAACTGGCTATATATATATATAAGAGAAATTTACTGTTAATTATAAGTCATTATATATTCCATGGGACATGTGAATCTCTTCTTCCAAGAATACAATGAAAGAATTTCATAGCTTAACAGTGAAGCTTTTCCGAACGTCGACACATCAGAAAGTTAAAAAGAAGGGATGAAAGATAGAGAAAGGTTTAATAAATTTTCCTAGATTTCTGAAACATATATGTTCTGCACCCACCATACAAATTTTTCTGCAAATAAACAACGATAACAGCAACAGCAGCATAGTTATGAGTTATGACATGTACAGCTCGACCAGTAAGGTTGATAGAAGCTTGACATCGAAATGTGGTGCGTACCCTCTACCAGAAATACAGTTTTTGTGATGGAAAAGGATAGGGAAATGAAAATAAAGTAGGAAAATAGCAATTGACAGTGAGGGGAAAAAAAAGGAGCACACATAAAGCAAAATTGGAGGATTAGTGAGAATAGAAAGGACAGCACATAAGATATGGATAGTGACGCAACTATTTGTGGAAATTAAGTTTGCGGATGACTATGTATATACCTCGAAAGTGATCTGTTAGATGTGATTATCTTTTTAGGTTTTTGAATTGCAATTTCATGGTTAAAATTTTCATATAAGTTGAAACGATATAATATCAAGTTTCAACTTAACTTGAATAAAAAAAATTATAAACTCTACTCGAATGGATATTTAATAAGCTCAAGATTGACTTGATTAGATTGGATTATTCTTACAAAAATTAATTAACTTAAAAAATAAATTAAGATTTGAGAATAGAATAAGATTTTTAGTTAGCTTTATCTTAACAAATAATAATTGCGGACCGTTATATATAAAGGGAGGAGAAAAAAGTAAGGAATGATTTTAGACTTTAAAAAGGGGAAAATCACAAATTTTTTAAAAAAAATATAAAAAGTTTGAATAATTTCGTGAGTTATTTGAATTGAGTATTTTAACTCGACCTTAATTGCTACTCGAGTAGCTCAATTCAATTGCAACCAAATTAAATTTGAACTATCATTAAATCGAACTTGAATAGCTCATAAATAGGCTCAACTCGCTTACAATCTTATTTTGCGTCTTCGTGCAAATTCCAAACTATACCTTTTCTTAGAAGTTTTTTCACTTGTGAAAAGCAAACTTAATAAAGCATCCTTTTGCTTAAATAAAGCAATTTTCTGTAGGATATATTAGTTCACTTTTTAAGTACAACGATAGGATGGTTTTTTACCATAATTTTCCTTTTTCCCGCCCGACGAGGATAGGTTGATTGATTCATGAACTTCGGTTATGGAATTAGCGACAAAACCAAGGCGGGGGGTTAAAAAAGAAAAAAAGAATAAAAAAAAGGGATTTACATTTTTTAACATGTTTTATGACGAATCGTGTAAATTAAAATAAGAAAAGTTATTTCTATATGAAAGTTTTTTTTTAACATTTTTTAACAAGCATCTAGCCGTTTAAGTCGTTAATTAACTTTTTTTCTTTTGTTAATCCTGAAAGATTTTCATCCATCCCTCACAAGTATTAATTTTAATTGATTCATAATAAATATTATTATTTGATTACATAACAAATAAAAAAAAAAAAAAATAGCTGAATAAAGATTGCGCTATATGATCACCTCAAAAGCTAATCAAAAGCTATCATATATCAATTATCAAGGATTAGATAAAAAATTTAACAAGAGAAAGTCTTAATTTTGTGAAAACTAACACGTAATGACTAAGATAGGAGTAAAAAGGGATTGATGGACTCAAATATTAAGGTAATTAAATTCATATACTGAATATATACTTTTTCCATTTTATATCAGCTGAATTAGCTCCTAAACTTTTGAATTGTACAAACCGGTAGATTTTTGCTAGTAATGATAAATTGCTATCTAAGTTTAATCATTAAAATAAATAAAATAATATATTTAGTATTTTAATAATACAATTATTGATAAATATTAACTTGAGCTATTAAAGAACTAATAGGACTTTCATTAAAAATCATGATAGACCTGAAAATTTTCATGAAACCTCTGGATATGAGTTTATCTACTTTTTGGATTACAAACATTGTTAGCATAATCTAATAATTACTTTATGGGGCTTATTAGAGAAATAGTAAGTACCGATTGTATTTTCCTTTTCTTATTGTACCTATAATTTATTAATTATGGAGACTTTCAAAATTTAGAATGCAACCATCATAATTTTACTAGCAGTTTGAAAGTTGCAAGCAAACTATAATGTCATATTTGACATGCGAGAATAAACTTGAAACAGAATCATGATTTTGAGTTTCATTCATTCCTCATATTTGGATACACTTTTAAAACCTAGAATCGCGATTCTTTAGAATCGCGATTTCAGTTTTAAACAGAAAATCGATTCCGCTTTAAAGCGAATCAATTCCATTTTGGCTTTACTAATTATACGTAGCATAATTATTTTTATTTTACCAAATATTATAGACAACATTTATTGCCAGGTATATTTTTACATTTATATTCTATAGTCATTTCATTTAGTAAACGCTTTCAAACAAAAGAATTGATTTGTTATTTCGAAACTCATTCTATTCAAAATCCATTCATTCTAAATTACTCAAGCATACCAAACGAGACATAATAGTAAAACACATATTGCAACAATTTTTACATTACAAATTAATGTCCATGATGTACAAGTTTAGCCACAACAAAATATATAATATATATATATTGAAATAGATACTGAAAATAAAATTACAATTATATATAACCAACTACAGTAATTTTTCAAAGATTGTGTACCAATAGCTCTGTTTTCGTGTAATGCAACTTAAATAGTAATACCACTAAATCCAAAGAGGATGGTAAAGAATATTGAAACTAGTGTTGGTAAGCATGGACAAAACCATTAAGATGGGTGGTGGATTATTGGTAAGAACCACGAAAACCCCATTTGGAATTTAGCTCCAATAATTATTTGAGGAAGCAAACATTTTCCTTGAAATGGGTGCAGATGTGTACTCTTTTTACATCCAATGGAAGTGGTAGAAACATGCCTAATAATTAAATCAACATTTGTTGCCATCAAATGTTCAGTCCATACGTTGTTGGTGACAAAACTTGGTGGGGTTTGAATAGGATATTAAGTCTGGATCTTGATCTCAATCTCAACCACATTTTATTTTGTATTTTGATTATTAGATCCAATCACGTGAAATTTGATCTGAAACTATATATACTATATTCATAGTTTCAAAATCTATTGATTGGAGGATGAGGATCTGATCATTGTCAAAGAGATTGAGAAATTAGGATAGAAAGTGCACGTGATATGACATAGCATCACCTCTGGTGTTTTTATTTATTTATTTTTTATTGAATTTGATTAATGTAAATGGGGAATTAAGGCGTATATGTTCCACAAAAAAAGATCTATGATTTAATAGGTTGTTAGACATATCAAAACAGGATTTAATGATGACAGCATAGTAATCAGTTCAGATATTATAGTACATTATGTAATAAGTGTGAACTTATGACAACTACTAATGAACAATTAAGGGTATAAATCAGTCAAACTTACTCTTAGGTCCTAATCTATTGAGTTTATAAAAGTAGAGCTACTCCACTAATTTATTGGGTCAAGAATTCCTTTCACCAAAAAGGTTTTATGATTTAATAGGTTGGTGAGAGGACATTAATTAGATTATAGATATTATAGTACTTGGTTGTAATAAGTGTGAACTTATGACAACTAGTAGTGAATGATTAAGGGTATAAAGGTGTCAAACTTACTCATAAATCTATTGGGTTTATAAAAGTAGAGCTACTTTACCAATTTATTGTGTGTAGGTCAAACTTTACAATATTTAGCTTAATTAACTAGTGAACATAATTGAGTTTTGATTGAATTGTCACTAATATTATCTTAATTAGAAGAAAAATTAAATAAAAAGTCTAAATTAACTTAATGAGTTTAATTTGTGCTATGGAACCAAATTAGGTTTTAAGATACTAAACTAGAGTTAGCTTAGGATCAAATTCCATATTAGGCCATGTCAACATTGAATCATTTACAATCCTATCAAAGACCATAAAGGTGACAATGGTTGATAGCAAACAAATTATTTAGTATTTGTGACAAAGAAATAGAAAAAGAGAAAAAACATAATATGATTATTTTTTAGTGGGTTTCAATTTAAAATGTGAAAAATTGTGTTGAGACAGAAAAGGCACCATTAAACCTTAGCATTATCCAACAGAACGTACAAAAGAAAAGCGAGTATAAAGTTTTTGGTTGGATCTTGAATTAGTTTGCCAATCAATTTGCCTTTTGACATATTGATTTTAAAATAAACCTTTTTTAGTAAAAATTAAACTGAATCTTGTCAGATATGATTCTTGTCATGAGCCATCACATGAGAGAGAGAGAAAAAGAGAACTCCCTGGGGAAGGGGAATTGGTTAGCTTTTGTTTATTTTAAAAACGGATGCATGAAATGAGGAATAACTTTAGAGCTCTTTCTCAGGATGTGGAGACTAAATTAAACATTGATAAAAGGCTCATTTTCTATCCCCATAAATAATGCTATTATTTAATGCTTAATACATTGAGGTCATATCCTTTACAAAAAGGTATAGTTAAAGGTCACATGTCACCCTCGAAAAAGGAATGATTATGGGTGGAAAACAAAACCCATCCTATGAACTAATAAGACAATTATAATAGAGGGAAAAAATTCTCATAAAACAATATTGGTAGAGCTATTTTATCTATCATGATATGTTACATATTTCTCTCTTTTCTTTTACTTAAAATTATGTAATTTAGACAATAATTCAGAGTATATACAAAGTTTTTTTTTTTTTTTTTCATAATGTGTTTCTCCTATTATAGAATTTTGAAAATATTTTAATAAGTTTTTTTTTTTCAACTCAACTTAATTTCAATTAGGAAAGAGAAAAAGAGAGAGAAGGCGCGAGAAATATTGCATCATATCATGATGTATCAAAAACACTACAAACTTTATAAACAGTTATAATAACGGTTTTCACTATTGAGTGTTGAATGATAATATATAAATCGGTCACCATAAATTTGATACCATCACATCTTACTAGTTTGACAACGGATCGTTATAGGCTTTGTGGAAATATTGTAATAACGGTTTTAACTACTACGAAATAATAATAGTAATATCATTCACTCTTATAAATCTGAAATCATCACATCTCAATAGTTTGATATTGTTTAGTTTGATGAAGAGAAAGGGGGTTTGGTCCACTTCAACACCATCAATATCATGGTACCTTTATAACCCTTGGGGCGCACGTGTGTCCAATTAGAATTGGATTGAACCAAGATTTGCATAATGCAATGGTTCTTTTCTCAATAATACACTCTGACTAGCTAGAACAAAATGATAGTGGAGTTCAATTTTTTAACGCAATTCCATCTAGCTGTCTATCACCGATATAATCATGAGATAGACTTGAATCTTGTAGATTCGGAGTAATAAATCTTGAAAAATCAATATCAATATGGGCCTGGAGGTAGGTCCAAGATAAATATTGAAGACCAAGTTAGTTTGTGTTTTTAAAATTTTGCAACTGGAACTCATCTGGCTCTAGAGTTAGAATATATAACTAATAAGAGTGCAACATCTTACAATTCTAAATCAATTGAACCAGCATGGTTCGATAAGTTCCAAAGTAGGCATTAATAGTCCTAGATCAGCTTTTAGTTCCAAATTTTCAGACCATGTTACCTGCTCGAAATCTATATGTGGTATTTTAAAAGTTCCAAGTTCTAATAGACCTTATAATTTTTCAATGTATATAAATATTGTAAATTTGACCTGAATAATATCACTAATACATATAATTTAATGACAAATATAATGAAAATCTCATCATATTGGGCTAACTTATAAAATGTTACTTTAGCCTATACTCAATTGGATGATCAAATCTAATCTAAAATCTTCAATTTAAATCAATATCAACTTTCATATTTGATGATATTTACTATTCTATTTTGATTAAAAATTGTGATATTTAGATTTGTTAAAATTTACTTTACAATCGATATTAGCATACAATTTAAGAATAGGATAAATGTCGCAAATAATATCTAAATTTTGATAAAACATGAAATTAGGTACTTGAACTTTATAATTGATCAAGTTGGTACCTAAAATAACTTTTCGGGTACGCTAACAGTACTTCCGTTATATTAGCTAAAAATACTATATGCATGACGTTGTTAGTCAATTTGACGAATGTACCATTGATGTATACGAAAAGTTTCTTCAGATACTAAATTAATCAATTTCAAAGTTGATGTACTTAATCACATATTTTGTCAAAATTTAAATATCATTCGCAATACTAACCCTTTCAAATATAACATATTAGGTATGAATAGCTATTTTTTTTTTTTAAGAAAAAGATAGAAAATCTCATAAGTTTGTTCGGGTGTCTTGAAAATGTAGATCTTATTAATACAAAAGCCCCATGTTGCTTCCAAAGAATTGCATGGTAAATTTTTTTTACAAATCTTTTTTATCTGTATCTTCATGCTATGATACAAATACAACACGCAGATTTTTACCTACCCATCATGTACTAACTTGCCCTAGTGCTCACTCAACCTACCCTACAGAACATCCACTTTGAAGTTTCTTAGTTTTAGTTTCTTCATTAATAATTTTCCCCTTACCTTTTCATAGACAATATTCTAAACTCAAGTTTTCATGTTTGGACACCAGGTTTATATGTTCCATTTTAGAAAAGGCAATAAGTCAATATGCATATCTCTATATTTATTTTCCATCTTCATCATTTATTAGTTCACATAATTATCCTTTTTCATAAGAATTGTTATTTGTTAAGTTCACAATGATTATAAACTGGAAAAACGAAAGGTCTCAAGTAAATTCTGGAATTTTTATATAACCAATATGTTCAGCTTCAAATTGTAACATCCATATATTCAATAAATATCTAATTTTAGAGGTTGGCAATCAAATTATATAGGATAGGTTCAAAATTTTATATTTTAGCTTGATCTATTGTAAAATCATACATCCCAAATAAAAGAAATAAATAAATATATTTCATCGGTGATGGACAAGGACAACTAGATAGGGATTGCATTGAATTTGAACCCCATTATCAATATTGATTAGTTAGTGCATCATTGAAATCAAATCATCACAATATTATGCAAATCTTGCAAATTTTTTTTATTTTTATTTTTATTGGATAACAGGTCATAATCCGCACGGTCTAGATAGATTTGCCAAGTTGAAATGGTGATTTTGGCCAATGAAATGACCCCTATCCTTTTTAATAAAACACAAATCTTAGTCTTATCATCGCAATTATGGGGGTTTAATAATTTGGTCAGGATTGTCCTATTTATGTCTGGATCTTCCAGAAAATTAAAAAGTTGACAGTGCTATATATCGTTTTCTGACGCAACTACAGGATTTGAACTATTACGTTTCTTTTCAACTATCTTTCAACCTTTTTTATTCCGACCATCTAATCTTACCCGGAAAAGCATATCGGTCTTTACTGAATACCCGTGCAAATTAACTGTCCTACTTTGCTGTGCTATGCTCAACATGCGTGCAATGGAATGGATTTGAGTGAAGGAGTTAACGTGGGGAGGGGGCATTGAATGGGTGTTATGCTATGTATAGTTTGTGATAAGTGACACATGATAACATGTGAAGAATGATTGAGAAGGAGAATGAATAAAGAGGTGGAATAGGTAATTTTTTTTTTTTTTTTGGCTAGGGGAAGAACAAGTAATTTCAATCATCTCAAATGCATTTGTAACAGGTAAAGAAACTATTGAATACCAAACCCTACTAGTAGCAATAAATAAATATTTGATTCCTTGAACAGAAATTCAACAACATCTCTGTCTTTTAACAAATTTTTATTATTCAAATGAGCAAGAACTTGAGGTATCTGTAGAATTTGGTCGTCAACATCATTTGTTGGATCATGTTTGCAATCAATAGCCAAGACAAGTCATTTCTAGAGCATGAGTCATATTGAGTATATAGACTGGTCGAATGGGTCTTACTCTAAGTCCACCATGACAAATCTCCTTTAATTATCCTAATTAAAACTGAACTTTTCAAACTCTGTTACTTAATGCACATAGCCAAACCTAAATAGAAAGTAATATTTATATAATTTAAAACCTATTTGCATTGTTATATTAGGATGCAATATATGACGATCAATGTTGTAAAAAAATTTAATATTATCAATACAAAATCATAGGAGATAAATGTGATTTTTGAAAATTACTAAGATCATACTTATGAGATATGGTTTTTCTTCTGGAAATCACAAGTGATAAATCTGACTGTAATTATATAATTATTTTTATATGGTTAATATTTATAAAAACATTTATAGTGGAAGTAACAAGTAACTTATGTATTTTGTTTTGTGAAGAGGGCGTATGCTCACCTGTAAAATAGGTGTTTACTGATAAGTCTCATAAATACATATCGATATTTAGATTTATTACAATATGCTATTTATGCAGCTCTATTTCATCCATGTATCCAGCCAAGACATTATGCCAGTAACAAATTTCTACCCATTCAATAAATACTCAATCAAACTGCAGTCAACTTCAACGAAAAAAACAACAACATTAAGTACAAGAAGTTTGAAATTATTTTAACATGCATAGTGTTAACACTACAATACTTTCTTTTCTTTAATATATTTTTTAATTATAAATATTTATTCTTGCAAATTTCTATGTTGGTATGTACTAGATTATGACCCTCTTCCCTACACAAACTGCAATTGAGCGTATCTAGCCGGCCACAGATATCCATTTCTATCTTTTATCGCTTTCTCATTAGCTTACCCTTTTCGTGTGTAACATTTCGATCAAATACTAAAATTAAGAAGTTTGCAAGAGCGGGTCAGTCAAGTTCATCACCGAGAAGAAGGAAATGAGCATTATAAACCTGCATCTGATTGGACCACGTATATAAATGCCCGACAAATGAGTTATTGTCTACCCTTACATGAGCATGCGCAGTTATAGCATGTGAGCAAGGGATGATATATTGCCATTTACTGCAGTCACATGTATGATTGACAATGTCAACCTTTTGTGTCTGTCCCTTCTTTTAGACCATACGCAACATGCTAGCTTCCTATGTAGATTTCAAAGAGCCTTACGTTATGATGGAAGCTTGTTGCTTGATGTCCATTAGCCCTATCACTCCATTTGTTTAGCATTTTCATAGCATATGTAGTGAATATTTTATTCTTTTGAATACCCGCCATGGCCTAAGTATGCTTGCTCTCTCAATTCATAACACAATTGTAGAAAATGTTTTTCACAAGTGCAACTACATGTAAGCCCCTAGCATCAACTAGTATAATTGTATGCTTCAACAATATTACTTGTCATATATCTAAAGTGATAGAAACCATCGTATGCGAGTGTCCATTGTTCCTTTTGTAAACACAATGAGACATCCGGTTTTATCAGGTTGAACCACTCAATTGCATCTTCGTTTATATTTACAGTAGCTGCATGGAATTCTCAAACTTGCGAGGCTTCACCTGGAACGCACATGGGTCACTATTTTCCTCATTCAATGATTCTTGTACACCTTATTGAAATTACTCACAACATGACGAATGCATAAGCGATGGACTATGAAAGGTGGAAGCGAACCATTCGATGGTTCATTGTATGCTTGAATAATTCCTTTTCCTCGGTCGGATATTAGGCATACCATCTCTTCTCCTCTGTGGCCAATAACACAATGCTTCATTTCCTTAAAAACTAGCTCAAAGCCTCCTTTAATTCTTTTTTGTGTCAAGCAAAATCCCAATGGGACAATTTGGTTGGCCCCATCGATGCCACAGGCTATAAGTAGAATACCTTTATATTTTCCATAAAGGAATGTCCTGTCTACAGTGCTTGAAGGCTTCCATACATGGACCAAATGTCCAAAAACCCCATTTTAGGATTAACTCTCTAGGGATAGGTGAACTTGTCCAATCCCACTAACATGAGTTCTCGGATTTGTTGCTTTCATAGCAGTGAATAATTTTAGAAGATCGTTGTATGACTTCTCCCAATCACCATAAACTTGTGCTATTGCCTTTCGCTTACCCTCCCATACTCTTCTACATGATACCTTGTACTCGAAAACCTTATTCGCATGGGACTAGTGTCTTAGCCTTCATGTCAGGCTCATTCTTCACAAAGTTTATAAACTTTCTTGTGAGTGGTCCTGACTTACCATGGCATTTGTGAGGCCTTTCTAACTTAGTGATAATGGATAGACCCTCTAGCTTTTTCTTACAAGCATAAAGCCTTTAAGAACAACCATCTTTTCGCTTAATGCAATAGGCCGACCGTTGGTTCTTAGCTTATTCATGCACTCAGAAATTGCAATTTTTCATATTAAAAAAATAATAATAAGAGTATATTCTTTCATGGTATATGACTCTCAATTCATTCAATTAGAACTAAAAACACAGCAACATATTTTAACTATAATATGGAAAAGAAACAAGCATTTTTGCAACTTGAATTTAGCTTGATTGTCTTTGAATTTAATCACTTTAATGATGTTTGAGATAGTCATATATTATTATCAAAAGAATTGAGTAATTTTGGTAAGATAGTCATATGTATTTTTGAATAAATTGAGGTAATTTTAATATCCCATATATTTTTCCATAGCCATCTCTGTAATTAAGAAAAGAATTTAAAGTTGTAATCAGGATAGTGGAATAGATGTTGCAATAAATGAAATATAAGCGAGTTAAGATAGGAAGTCTTGTAAAAATATGTGTATTATTTCTTACAAATGCTAACTATCATATAAAAAACAACATTTCTTACGAGTTATTTTTTTAAACAATCTTATGTATGATTAATTCACCTAATTAATTACATTTTTAACGTATTGGCATTGTGTATGCAACATTCACTAGTATTTATTAAATTGAAATTGGTAAGTCCATAAAAAATAAGAATGTAAATTTAATTTCCATTTATCTTTATGATACTTAGGTCTTCATTGTACTATTGTGATTTTACTATTGAATATTCCAACATGAAGTAAAAGCTATGTAAAAAAGAATAAAAACAATATTATAAGATTATTATAAGTAAGAGATATATTAGTATCTGTTAGTAAAATTTGATTATTAATATAATATTTACTTTCTAAACCATTAATTATTAGCCCAAATATATAAATATTAATATATAAATATGAAAAAGAAACTCCATATAAATGATAAGATAATTTGTAGATAGAGAACCCACCCACCCCCAACACCAACACAAACCCACCCCCCATCCCCACAAACCACAACAACACACCCCCACACCACCACACCACACCCAACAACCACACACCCCCCCCCCCCCCTTCTTCCTTCCTTCCTTCCTTCTCTCTGCACATACAATTGGCCCCTGTTTTTTTTTTTTTTCTTTTGAAAACATGCAATTGAACATCAAAATCTTTATAAATATATAATTTAATAACTTTAGGAGTACACATGCACTCTTTTTAAAGATTTGAAGCTCTAAACAAGAAATTTCAAAAACAAAGAGGCAAAGTATACATGAAGCAAACTTGAAATGATGTATTAACGATTTACTTTTCTACTTTATATTTTTTATGGTTATACCAACTTCTTTAGGAGTTAGAATAATGGCTTTCAAAATTCTTAATCTTGCTTTGTTAATAAAAATTAGGGTAGAGATGAATGCAATGTTTGGTACTTAAACTTTACCTATATCTACAATTGAGTACCCAAATTTTTGAAAAAATTAATTTACAACGTATAAATTTTTTAAAATCATTTATAATACATTGATCGAGTAATTAATAGTAAAAACAGGTAAATAATTTATAATACTTTGATTGGGTAATTAATAGTAAAAACTAGTAAAGTTCAAGCGATCAATTGAAAATAGTTAGCTGAAAATTTGGAGGGGGAGAAAAAAAGAGCTTCTAAGCATCATATTAAACTTTTAAATTTTAGATAGTTGGAAAAATAAATAAAGTTCAAATTTTGAATATGAAATTGAAAAAAAAAAAGTAGAAAGGAATAATTTCATATTTACTAAGGAAATTGTCCAGATCCAATTAAGATAGTATGATGTATGAATACCTAGATCTTATGGCTACAGGAATTACTCATCAAAACGATCGGAGCGCCCACTTCTATTGAAAGACGCACTTAATTAGAATTTATGTACAATGACTTCAAATCTTAGCCTTACTAATGGACTACAATAAGAATTTATTTACGATCTAATACAATGGGATTTCTTGTGAAGGTGTAATTAATATATCGAATCTAATACAAAGCTTAATCAAGAAAGAACCTCTAAATAATTTTTATTATGTTTATCATGTGGCCCTAGAAACAGCACCCACTGTCCAAATCTTTCCTTAATTTCAGGAATGAGACTTATAGAAAACATCTTTATGTGGCTAGTATATGAAAAACAGTAACAAAAGGTGACAACACACTGGAGGGACTCAGTTCCCCCGAACCCCACCCTCCACTTAAAGCAACAAAGTCTCATCAATAATGAGAGTCAAAATATGTGTACTGAAACTTTGACCTTTTTGTGCCTTAATGTAACCCACGTCGACCATTGCATTAGATGTACATCTCTAGTTGAGTCAACCTCATCCAGCTTTACAACCATAGGAGTGATAGAGGACATACTAACCAACATCAAATCATGGAGCTCAGTATTATCTTCCTAATCTTCTCATGATTGGAAAGAAAATTGAAACCCAAAAAGAAGAAGGAGAAGGAAGAATACGGAAGTTATTGCATCTAGATACTGATGACGACACCCACAGCAATAAATATCAATCAGTGAGACAGGAAAAATAGCCTAAAGATTACATAGCATATATAAGATCTAGTAGGTTAAACAATGAAAACCTTACATCGAGAGTAGACACGTTGATTTAATGTAAACGGATCTTTTAAGATCATGTAATCATGCATAACCAAGCTAGATGCCGATTACATGAGAAGCACTTAGGTCAAGTCGCACCTAGAACAAAATATATCGACCTAGCACACACCTAGTATATTTTGCACCTGAAACAAACCTACTGACTTGGAATAAGATATATTAACCTGGAACATTTTGCACCTGGGACAAAAATACACTACACCTGGAACAAAATACACTACCTAACATAGCGACTTGTACACAAGTCGCCGTACATAAAAAAGGAGCGACTTGACCTAAGTATTTCAGTGATTAAATGCTATTCAGCCATTGCTGGTCATCCACCCCTTCATGAGGCTTAAAATAACCTGATAGTTTTATAGAATAAAATAGGTTCTTGTAGTGTCTAAAAGCTTTTATAAGCAACTACATTTCGTGGTTCCCCCAATCTTTCTCACTCATCAAGTTAAAATTTAGAACCAGGGTTTATAGACATCTATCTATTTTTATTACTAATGCCATCCAACTTCATTGACTCATTCAGAATAACAAGTATTCGACTTACTGCTTGAATTCTATGTGAAGAGAAATGATACAAAATTCAGTTTCCTGGGAGAATTTCTTGTTATCATAATATTCATCATCTCTCACTCGGCATCAAAGGTCCACAGCTACAAAAAGAAAATATCACACTGTATAACAGGACAGTATGCGACAGCTATAGCATATTGTTCCTATCGACCAAAGCATCTCATTATTGACGATGTAAGAGTTGATGACAGGAATTTCATCCCCGTGGATCCACCAGGAAAGTAAGAAATAACATAGTAACCAAGAGCAAGAACCTATATGCAATTTAAAACAATAAGTCATTTTTTCATTCCACCATTTATTTATATATTGCATAAATGATGGACATGAAATTACAAATATCAATGGAGATCAAATAAGCAAAATACCTGCAATACTGAGAAGATGACTGAAAGGAGGTAACTATGAAGCACCATTGAAACATATATGGTACCAACCATCGTGCCAATGAAACCCACTGTAAAGGGAAGCCTCTGCAGGTGTAGGGGAGAGTGAAAGATTACAATCATAATTGAGAAGAATTGACAAAAGAGTTAGCACAACCGAAATGGAGTGATGGTACCTCCTTAGAGAGCATGTTTGAAGCTGATACATTGGACCCTTGAGAGCGAAAAAGGATCCAATAATGAAGCCACATCCAAGAGTAAAGCATATGGCAAATTTCTGAGGCATCAAAACCATGACAGGCAGGAACATGGTAAATGCAATTACAATGAAGAAAATGCCAGTAGCTAGCAGTAACCCAAAGTACATGAGAGCTTTCCCTGAAGGCATATGCTAGTTGCGGACTGCAAATTCCCAGGTAAATCTCTTACACCTTTTGAAACACTGATTGGCACAAAAGCGATATAAGATTAGCACAAACAGCATGATTACTTGACAAAATCCCAATAATTATCCAGCCTAAGAGATAAGTCTGACCAATGTAAGCAAATTCACTTGAATTTATTCCAAAAGCCATGACTTGTAGAATTCTAACTGCTGGCCAAAATTCATTCAATTAAGAGGAATGAAATACCAAGCAACATATCCACGACATAACCTAAAAGAATATGGACAAGCTTTCAAAACACTATGTTGCAGACTGGAACACATCCTCAGAAACTTAGACAAAGAGATAATGCCATGCACCAATAAGAGTAAGGTTTGAAGATCAGCATCTACAGGTGCAACACACGCTTACCAACTTGTAAAAACATTACCAAAATAGAAATTATAGAAAATTAATTACCTTATTAACAATACCAAATCGTAGGTCATAAATGTGAACTTTGAAAAAGCACAAAAGCCAGAGGTAATAAATGTGATTTCTAAAAGTAAATTTCAAATTGCATTTACTACCTGCAATTTCCAAAGATATATACGATCCCTAAATTGCATTTTAAACGTATGAATATCACATGTCTAATATGCAATTTTGCGACAGTATTTATATAATTATTTCTATATGATTGATTTTTGCATTAAAAAAAATTAAAGCAAATCTGTAAACAAACAAATATCTCTGGCATCCACAGTCATCTAAAGAACTCCACCCCCTACCCACCCCCCCAACCCCCAAAACTCTTCTTGTGGTTGGGGGTGCTGCAGGTGGCAAGAAGTCAGTTTGTTAGTATCATGTTATATTTCAAAGCCATATCCACCCATTAACCAAAGGTAATCTATAGATGACCTAACTACCTCTAGAAATAGCTTCAGAAGCATATAAACCTAATTAAGCCCAAAAGTAAGTCAAATTTCCATCCTCCAAATAGCAAAAAAGAACTTCACATCTCTGAATTGCATCCAGCTAAAATCTTTCCCAGTCCATTAAAAACATCAAAGCAGGGAACCATAGCTAATCACTTCATGCAGCTTTTTATTGATCCGTTGCACATTGGAATTTGGATGACATAACATTGATTAGTGAGAATTTACCCTAAAAAAATTGAGAATTGAGATGCACCTAATAATTATGGTCACATGCCCCTGCATTCATTTGCGGACAAAGCCTAATAAACCTTTCATACATCATCTAATCTATTCCTTTCTAAATGTTTGCTCACATATAAGAAAACATTTCTAGAAATGATGGACCTAAACCTACACAACAAAACTTTTTCACTATTTGCAGGTGGTGAGAAGTCAGTTCATTAATATCATGTTATATTGCAAAACTATATCCACTCAATGCTAAAGGCAATCTATCAATGGCCTATCCCTAGAAACAGCTTCAAAAGTATAAACGCCTATTTTAGCCCAAAAGTAGTTCAGATTTCTGTCCTCCAAATAGCAAAGAACTTCACCTTTCTGAATTGTATTCAGCTAAAATCTTTTCCATTCCATTAAAAACGTGGATGCAGAAAATCATAATGCTAGCTTTTTATTGATTTGATGCACATTGGATGACATAAAATTGAATTTTAAGAATTTACCCTATAAAATTGAACATTGAGATGCCCTAATAAATTATGGTCACATGCCACTGCATTCATTTGTTGACAAAGCCTCATAAACCTTCCATACATCATCTAATCTATTCCTTTCTAATTGTCCACTCACAGGTAAGAGAACATTTCTAGAAATAATGGACCTAAACCTACACAATGAAATTTTATTACTCATTCCCATTTAATTCTTTAGCCAAAAGACCAATTCTCTTCAGCTGTTTATGCCCATAATGAGCCAAGAAAGGACTCAGAGCAGGCCTTCCATTATACTATGGAGTCTAGTACCAAGAGTACATGCGCCAGCTCAACTTTTCTGACTTCAATTTCCAAGAGGCAAAACTAGAAATCACTCCTGAAATCTCCCTCTCTCTCACACTCACACGATCAAGGCAGTTTCTCTTTAACTAGTGATTAAATCAATTTATTGATGGAAAACTGCTTTAGTGCATTAGAAATGTTCAGGACCAATCAAGGGATTAAAGTCAGTTTGGATGAGTTGTTTTTCATTAGTATCTGTTTTTAACAAACAGTCTGCTTGAAAAACAGACCCTAAAGGTCCATTCACTCAAATAAAAAGGAAAATTCAATCTACACACACAGAGCATGGTCCTGTAAAAAGCAGGTGGTGCAAGGATAAACTTTGCTCCTATCCTTGAGAGATTCTTCAGTTCTGCTTTGTCCAATTCAAACAACATGATACACAAAGGGGCAAGACTCCATGAACATGCAGAGTACCTGGGAGTGTTATAGGTATTTCGGGTATGAAAGAAACAAAGGAAAGTACAAGACAAAACCTTATCTAAAAAAACCATTACCAATCAGAAGTCAACACATACAGGCACTGTATGGATAATATAAAAACAGTAATGCAAGAGAAGATGATCTGCAGTGTCTCTAGGAAAAATTGCACAATATAATTAGAAAAAGAAAGGAATAATTTCACATCTAGTTGTTTTTTTGGTAAATCAACTAGAAAAAAAACAACTAGATGTTTTCACATCTAGTTGTTGATTCTTAGGAGATAGATGTTTTCACTCAACATGAGGAAGCAGCTATGATGCCTTTGCACAATAATTATTAGTGACCAACAAGCAGGAGCAAGGAGTTTTCCCAACCAGAAGTAGCATGATTCAGCAGAAAAGCTTTTATCAGGAGTCAACAGAATTTCCCAATGTGAGGTTGTGTGGTTTAACAGAGAAGCTGTTATTGGGAGTAAGGTTCCAAATTAAACTACAAAAAGGATTAATGTCTAAAAATAAAATCTACTAAGATTAAAATCCATATCCTAGTCAGTATCCTGAAAATACGGCTCCATCTTCTGTGGCGAAAATCCATAATAAGGTATAAGAGCTTCTTTGGTCTTGAAATCGAGAAGGGGAAAAGAGATGAGGCTGTTACCACACCAAGTATCAAGTGAACATTAATCCAATCCCAGAACTGAAATTTACCCACTAGAAGATAAAGGTCCCCCCCACCCCCCAAACCCAATATGTCACTTTTATCACCTGACAAAAAGGATTATTCATCAAATGATATATAGTTACAATAAATTTACATTACAACTGCACATATCTTGTTGTAATGAAACATTTCACAGGGTTACGAGGGAGAGATCAAATTGTAGTCCATTTAAAAATCAACAAGAGTGTTGCTAAATCACCCTACAATCCCTCCTCAACCCAACCCGTGTAGATCTACCCATGACCTGCCTCCCTCCATCCTACTTCTTCTCTTTCCTCTCTCTCTTTCTAAAGAGGAAAGTCAAAAAATACGAAAATAAAGAAAAAAAGAAAGAAAGGAGAAGAAAGAGAAGAAAGAGAAGGAATGGTGTCAAATTGAAGTCCTGTGGCCACAGAATAGGCCATCGTTTCCAAAAACAAGAGAGGTGGGTGGGTGTGTGGTTGAGACCATATGAGAGGAGAGAAGGGCGGACGAAGGAAGGGGGAAGAGAGGGGTGACAGGTGATGTTGTAGTCTATGTAACTACATGTGGCAAAAAGAAACATTACAGCCAGCTGATGAAAAACTTAAGAAATGGACTACCATTTCACCATTTTGAAAAGGTTTAGAACTTATTTACGTACTCAAAAAGATTTAGGTTTAGAGGTTACATATGGTTAGGATCAAATTGAATAGTTTACAGGCATTTCATTACCTACTTCTAACAGGTGATACTGTCATAATGCTACTGTTTTTACATGTATTAAAAAAAAGTTTCGAGCAATTTTTCAAACGGTGTTAAAACAGTATTACTTATTGAAGCAGACATCAATGACTTGATCCTATATGATCTATTTGAACTTCTATTCTTGGACCATCAACATATTTAAACCAGAACGCAAATGCTTATGGCCTTTCTTGTATGAATCCCCCGAAGAATAATTCTGCAACCTATAATGGCTTTCAATGCATAAGACATGAAACTATAAATACAATAATGGATTGAGATCAACACCACAAAAGCAAATCGCGAAATTCACAGTATGAGAAGCATAGGAAACGTGTTTGATCATAGACAAATACTGCAAGCAAAAAAGTGTCTACTTTCCATTCCTAGATCAACAAGTCTAGTCAAAGTTTACATAAAAGAATTTTAAAAAAAAAAAAAAGAGAGAGAGAGTAAAGGAACACTGTAATAAATCCATAGAGCGGTGAAAAAAACCAATGGCTTAGCATTTATATGGTTCACCATTGATATGCAAAAAGAAATGCACAGGATCCATTCTCACCAAATCCTATCTTTTTGAGAGTGCACTAAAGATGCCTCCAACACCATGGTCAAAAGCTCGATATCTATTTACAGCAATGCCCATTGAGAATCTTGAGGCACCTACCAAGGCTTTCAGTTGCCCCAAAAAAAATTAAAAATATAAAACATTAATTAAAGATAATTAGACTATAGAATATGCCAAAACAACATAAAATGAATATGTGAAATTGAGAAAAGCTAAGAATACAGATCGAGATGATATGCAATTATTTTGGCAGTGGATTTGTGAACAACTAATTTGGTATGCAATCTTTGATATCTTAGACCGATTTCTTATGTGAATGTGACAAGACTTGCATTGGGGTCTTCTATTAAATCAAGAGAATCTTGGAATGATGTAGTAATAGGATGAGAGAGATTAAGTAGGGGGATGAGAGTATGTTCATGGACAGATACATCTCATGGACTTGTGGTTTGCAGCATAAAAGCCAAGGTGTTACATTGTGGAAGCACCTAAGGAGGTAAGAGAAGATTTTCCATACAGACAACTATGGAGAAGGTAATATCCTCCCTTTGAAAGATGCATCATGACTCCTAAATCTTTCTATTGCAGTAGATAAGAATGATCAGGTTGTGAATATCTTTCCGACTAACCCTTCAATTTTGCTCTGTCCGATCTCTATAATATATGCAATGGCTTGCCTGAACGGTTCTAGAATAATAAAACATTTCAGCTACTGTCTCACACTTTCGTCCAAGACTAATCTGAACATTAAGCACGCTGCATAGTACACACTACGCAGAGGCATCTTCTTTTAGCTAGTAGGTGCTAATTTGCAAGAACATAATCTGTCACTCCCCGTAGAGTGCATATGGATATCACCTTTCTAAATATATAACGACCCTCTATCATGCAAGTACAACACCTGTATACCACTCCTATGAAAAAAATTACCACATATAGTTTACATGAAATTAATTATCAATATACAATATAAAGTCACATTTTCCAAATGTGTTATGCTTTTTCAAGGAAATGTGATTTGGGCAAATTAATACTGTATTAAAATCGCATCTTTAATATGTGAGTTGCACTTTAAAATGAAAATAGCATGCTACACACAATAAATCACATATGTAATATGCAGTTTTCACTTTACACATGGGATTTTCATATAAAGTGAAATAGATGAGTCTATTGTAAATTAATTTAATACAAAACACTATTTGCATAATTGATTCGTCAAAATGCTTTAAACAGACAAAAAAAATCCTCTGTCATGCCATATGAAGTTCCACGTGATTAGAATGCTGAAAAGAATGAGCTTAGTCGCCATAATAACAAACATTAGTAAGAACGATCCTCGTCAATCCTCAATTCACAGTCCAGCCAAATGATCTCAAAATAAATTAGACGTCATACTCAAACTCTTTGCTGGGACAATTAAAGATGAGTAGCCAAAAATCTTGTAATCTAGAGGCATTAACAATGTCTTCTAAGTAAAATGAACCGAGTTCAAATCTTCCTCCGGATAATAATAGCAAAAATAAATAGATAAATAACACGAGCTCAATATTCCAAAATCCAAACAAATCCAACACTTATTTGCAGCTTTGCAACTATACAATCTGTCCGCAGAGTTCTTAATACCACTGGGCGAATCCAGTAATATAATTCTCAGTTAACAACATTACGATTTACCAGTACTGTCATTACTCGTCAACTTTATATAGTAACGATTTTATCAGTCTTATCCATATGAATAGCCATTACACGTTTTAGTTGACCATAATAAGATTCCTTTAATTCCATTTTAAAAAAACATTGAATAGCTCATTCTTATGAGTAGCAATTTAATATTGAAATTGATTTTTCTCCAAAATATTCATATGTGAATTAAAAAAAATAACAAATAAAATTCCTATTACACAGCCTTAGTTCATCGAAGGAAGTGAAATTAAACCAAAGATGAGAAGCAAAAACATACAACACTACGAATTTTCGCACGCATGGACAAATCACATACACAGTTATTAACTAAAACGAAAATCACTAACTCATCAAACTGGATAGATCTCTGGATAAACATGAGAGAGAGAGAGAGAGAGATTACACGCTGAAAGTACCGGAGACGGAATCATTAGCGGAGCGAACAGCCGATTCGATATCAAACCCTAAGCCGAATCCAGAGGCGTCTTCGGTGTCTCTGGAAGCGGCATAGGAATTCCATTCGGATAAAAGAGAAGAAGACGACCTTTGAGGATCTTCAGTGGCACTCGGTTGAAACCATGATTGAGCCATTTTCTGCATCTCTATAACTTAAAATCAGCTTCGAAAAGGAGCTAAAGTTGAAGTGAAATGAAACACAGGATTTTCTTTTCTTTTCCCCTCTCCCTTCCGGAGAAAAAATGAATCCAAGAATCCGTAGAAGGTCGGGATGTGTTTTTGTCTGCCGTTGCGTAACTGATCCGCGTGTAATTAACCCTTTAATGGTCAGTTTGGTGGAAGTGGTGGGGGGGCAGTTGTTAGTGGTCTGGTAGAAGATAAAGAGTATTGAAAATTACTTTTATAACGGTGAGTTGTGATCATTTTCTTTCTTGTTAAGAAAATTTTTCCGTTTGTTTTACCATCTTCGAATCATTTTGACATCTTAACCTTTAAACAAATTATCAAAAAACTGATACTAATAAAAAACTTATAAATTTACCCATAATTAAACAAAACAAATATGATTATATATAATAAAGATAAGTTATTGATATATATATATAATACCAGATAATCCAAACAAGTAGTTAATTAACCCATCATTTGTATTTTTGTAAAAAAGTGATTGAGATTTATTTTTTAGCAAATACATAACATGTGTTTTTATATTAATAAGAGACATATGAAAACACATGTCATCTATTTATAAAAACACAAAGCTCAAGTTATCTTTTTTGCAAAAGTATAAAACACTTGTCAAAAATAAAACTCAATCCACTTATTTGTAAAAATACTAAAACACATATCATATTTTTGTATTTATCTATAAAATAAAATTATCACCTCTTTTTACTATTTAAGTTTTCAAAGGTTTACATGTTAAAATTTTTTTATAATAGTCTTTAGCTTTTAATTTTGTAAAAAAGTGATTGAGTTTTATTTTTTAGCAAATACATAACATGTGTTTTTATATTAATAAGAGGCATATGAAAACACGTCATCTATTTGTAAAAACACAAAGCTCAAGTTATTTTTCTTGCAAAAGTATAAAACACTTTTCAAAAATAAAACTCAGTTCGCTTATTTATAAAAGTACTAAAACACATATCATATTTTTGTATTTATCTAAATAAAAAACTATCACCTCTTTTTACTATTTAAGTTTTAAAAGGTTTACATGTTAAAATTTTTTTTATAATAGTCTTTGGCTTTTAATTTAAATAAATAACAATATTGATACAATATATTAAAAAGATAAAATATTAAAAACTTAGAATATAAAAAATGAAATATTATTAAAAATTGATATATTATATCGTGCATAGGTGGAAAATTGTATGATCGTCAAAATTATAGGTATATAAACTATGTGTTATATATGCGATTTTCCTTTGGATAACTAAATTGCATGAATAAGATGCGGTTTAATGATTAACTACAGTAAAATCACTAAATCGCATCTTATTAATTATTAAAAATAAAATCTCATATGATAAATGATATGCCCCATAGGGGACCCTAATTGTGACAACCCGCCATGAATTCTTATCGGGATTAAGAATTTCCATTTGACACATACTAAATCCCATTAACTATTCACAACTCGAAATATATATATATATATATTGTCCACAATTAATTTACTCAAAACATAGCTTAGTAACTTCAACAAGTACAATATCTCCAAAAATAAAATAGTTTAAGTTTTGATTGATTACAAAAGTACTAGGACACATAATATATTAAAGATAACACAGCTTGACAAAAGAGATCATGTGTTTTGAGTTCATCTTGGAATCTATGTTAGGTTAGGATTGTAATTGGAAAATGCTTTTCTGATCAATACTGTGAATAGCTAATCAGGATTACAAATCACATAGACATATGTGTTTGAATTCGATTAGAGTTTAGTAAATTGAACAGATTAGTCAATTGATCACTTTCCTAGGAATATGAAATATTGATTGGTTAATTTAAAGTAATAGCTTACTTTGGGAAAATAAGCTGTTATCAAGTGCTTGATTGCTTGAAAAAACTAAATCCATTAACAATTTGGATCTGCAATTGCATTTCTAGTTGATAACATACATTTGATTGATTGTTTAGATCTGTTAGCTCTTAACCTAATTCAATTACAGATGTTGGAAATCCAACATTTTTCTACAATTTAGTTCTTATAAGAAAATCCAAAAAGAGAAACAAATTTGATTTGCCTAGCTACAATGAGAATTGATACAGTTGATAGTTGATCCTCACTCCTTGTGGACACGACTCGGTATTCATTGATATATTATTACTGCACATGCACCCGGTACACTAGCTAGTTAAAATCTACTAGTTTAAAGGAAATTAAAAAGAGACTAAAAAGAGTTTTAGAGGAGTGAACAGTACTACTTTCAATTTTTCAAACTTTTGTAGTTGGCTTTATTTGAAAAATCTAAAAAATTTGCAAAATATAAAAAAAAAAATTATTTATACTTTCTTCTTTATCTGTATTAGTAGTTTTGGTTTATTTATACATTTCTTTGTTTTCTTTTCTCTTTGCAGGTGTTTGAAGGATATAATAGATAATTAACAAGCACCAGTCTTCTTTTTTGCTGTAACAGAACTTCAAGATGAGATAATATATTTTAGGCAATATAGGGGGAGCCTTGTCAAATGCTTAGGAAAATACTGCAAAATTGTGTTTCAATGTCCTTATCATGATCCACCTTGTTTATCTTAGTTGAGTTTTTTCCTTAATGGAATGGTGCTCATGATAAGATGATGATAGAATCGGTTACTGGAGGGAAATTTTCATTAATGTCAGCGGAACTGAAATTTGTAATGATTGAAGAATTGCTAGGTTGCCGTACATTGATTCATATTCTTATCAGTGGTGTGTCCGTGGTATATGGATCATATGATCAGTCTCAATATTAAGATGGTATGCAAGAATTTGATTCCAATATGGTAACTCAAGAACATCACCACACTTATGAGACTCCAAGACAAGAAACTATTGTTAATTCTTCTTCAATCCCCACAATCCTAAATCCAAGTAAAGAGAAAAATATTGAAGAGATTGTGAAGGGTTTAGAGTAGAAATGGGAAGCAAAGTTTGAGAATCAACAGGCTATCATAGAAAAATTGGAGACTCAAGTAGCAAATCTGACAAAACTTTTATCATCTATGTTTCAACTTGCTAATACAAGTGAAGATTAGGAGCAGCCTAGTGATGGAAAAGAAAAAGACACCCAATTGACAATCAAAGGCAAGAAAAAGAGAAAGAGGAAAAAGCTGTGTCAAAGGAAGAAAATTTGGAGAGCACTTCTTCAATGGCACTTAAGGTTGAAGCAAAAGAAGAAAAGCCATCTTAGGAATCAACAATTGAAAAGCTTGCAAATCTGACTCTAGAGGGTTATGAGAAGTTAGGAAGGCAAATTGTAGGTCTTGAGAAGCCCTCTACCTTAATTGAGCAAGTAAATGAGATCAAAGCAAAGACAAACAAGGGAGTTGAAAAAGAAGAGACTCTAGCTTCTACATCGAATCAGCAAAACGAAGATATGGCACAACAGGAGCACATTTCTAAAGTCAATAAGTCTACTATCAATTCAGATGCACCATCAATTCTTTTTCCAGGAAGATCAAGAAAGAGGAAAGATAATGTTGAGTTTGAGAAATTCTTGGAGTTGTTTAAGAAGCTAGAAGTCAATATTCCATTGGCTGATATCTTGGAAGAATCGCCTCATTACAAGAGATTTTTGAAAGAAGTTATGAGCAAGAAAAGAAAAATGAATGGAAGAGAGACAATCATGTTAACTCGGGCTTGCACTAAAGATTTGAAAGATGTACTTCCTCTTAAATTGAATGATCCACGGAAATTCACTTTAGATTGCACCATATGAAATAGTTAGTTTAAGAATGCTTTTCATGATCTTGGTGAAAATATAAATTTGATACCTTTCTCTGTGGCTAAAAAGTTAGAACTAAGGGATGCAGTTAAGTAGACTGAGATGACCATACAATTGGTCGATTGCTCTATTAAAAGACTAAGAAGGGTAATTGAGGATGTGTTATTAAAAGTAGACAAGTTCATATTTCCAATGGACTTTTTGTTGTACTAAATATGGAAGAAGATCTAGAGATTCCCTTTATCCTTAGCTGCTCATTTATGGACATTGTTGGAGCTGTAATTGATGTTAAGAATAGTAAAATGGTGTTGAGGGTTGGAAATAGAGAATTAAACGTAAATATCATGAAAAGATGGGAAAAAAAAACCCTAAATCTACCAAGAAAGACACAACACCTGGAACTTCTGGAGTAGAAGATGGGAAGAAAATGAAGGATGAGAAAAAAGACTAGTAATTTTGATCCTCCTTGAAGAAGAAAGTCAAACAGACAGGCTAAGACTATAAAACAAGCGCTAAGGAGAGGTAACCCACCATCTTCTTTTCCTTTGTTAATTTTTTTTCTTTTTGTTTTTTTTTTCGTAGCTTTGATGTGTGCCTTTTTTGTGCAGATAAGATAAAAATAGGAGCTAAAGAGCATGAATATAGACAACAAGAGGATGAGCTTATAAGATTGGCTTAATTGGAAACCTTCTTTATTGCTATACTGGTTGGAACTCAAATGCATCATTGTTCAAAACCGGGGAAGTACCGTTATTCCTTTTCTCTTTTATCTTTATTCTTTCCTATTGTTGAGCTAGAGAGGAACAAAGAGACACCATTCAATTTAAGTGTGGGGGAATGGATAATGGGAATTGGAGAATGGAGTTTAATATGATTGTTGATGTAGAATTAGTATTTTGATTGATATCTATGACTTTGAATTGAATTGTTATACCCTGCTTTGAACTTAACTTTGTCCTAAAGCATGATATGAGCAATTCTAGGCCAATTTTTTTCAAAATTTTATTAAATCTGGAGAATGTATTAAATTGTTAAGCATCTGTGAATGAATAGAAATGTTAAATTGACTTCTGAAGCGCCTTACTCACCTACTATTGTGATTAGAATACTTAGTTAAAATTAAGTAGTGAAATCTTTCAGGAACAAATTTACCTTATATTTAGCTTTAGAATTAGAAGTTTGAGAGTAGGTCGAGTCTTTAAGTGAAAAATAAACATGTTTACTTCTAAGAAAATTTTAGTTTTCATATATTCTTTTGAGTTATTTTGATAAATTTTCAACACTTGGTGAAAGAGGTAGATGAAACTCTTTACCTAGTGATCCTTTATAAAAAAGTCTTAAATTTGTGTTGCATTCAAAAGAAAAGAAAGAAACGAGCATGGCTTTTACTCCACTGTCTCAGGTAATCGAGTTAAGAATATCTAAACTTGAATGTTAAAGTGAGGAAGAGTTCTTAGGGATCCCTCAAAACCTGGTCACTTAGATGATGAGCTCGGGATGTACCGACTCAATGAACTCGCTATAATAAAAAGGGAGTAAAGGCAAAAGTTCAATTTATGGACTTTGAAAAAAAAAAAGAATAAGTGCATATATGAAAAGAAAAAGAAAAGGAATGCCTAATCATCAAATGAAATAAGGCTTATAATAAAACAGAAAAAGTCTAGGGAAAGAGTAGATATCATATGCTTTCACTCTGTATTGCTAAGAGTATATGCCTGCTAAATGTCAAGTGAAGTTTAAACGAGTGTTTTTCCTTACTGGACTAAGTATTTACTTTTGGACAAAAGATTCTTTTGTTAAACACTAGGATTAAAGTTTATTTTGTCTAGATTAGCTACTAAATTTTGATTGTAATACTCTAATTACATGAACCTAGTTTGGTTAGAGTAGTAGGCACCAGAGTTGCAAGTCATGATCAAGAAAAGATGCTTGAATTGTGGAAGTGAAAATTTTTGTACCTTCTATATAGATTTCAATCCAGTGTTCTTTTTTTTTTTTTTTTTTTTTTTGCTTGACAAGCAAAAGTTCAAGTGTGGGGGAGTTGATAAAGTCATACTTTACTTAACTTTTCATTGATCAAATCATACTTAACTATTATAGATTTTATAGAAATCACAAGAAAATGGTACTTAATTATGCTTATATGATATTTCAGTCTTGAATGAGTTGTCATACAAACATAAGCGAATTAGAGGTTTGCACAATTTTAGACAAAAGCAGAACACATACAGGCAAATCTGCAAAGTACACTACCGGTCCTGAATAGAAAAACGGTCAACCCTCAATCAAAGAAACAAAGTCGCCAGTGTTCAACAAAGGAATTCTAACCGGCATTCAATTTTTCAACGTACATCGGCATATTTTGCACTTACACCGTCGGCGTACATGATGTGCTATAATTAGTAGTGAATTTTCAAAGCATCTATTCCAACAAGCGTACTGGGCCTTATATTGTAATATAGCATGAGTCAAGTGTCGATCCTACGGAGATCTATTAACTACCAGACAGTTATCAACCAATACTAATATCTAGGCAATTGATCTTTTCAAATGATTAGATTATCTAATTAAGTATCTATATGAATGCAATGAACTTTTGAAGAGAGTGATATATTAGAAAAATGTGGGAAGGAGCAGAATCCACTTTAAACTATTGCCAATCAACTTGAAGTCATGTTATAATGATAATTAGATTCATGGATATTCATAAGAAATTGTCAAGATTTAAAAACAGGTTTAAAAACCTTTTAAACCACAAAAACAATTTAATAGCTTCCGCTAAAAATTATTAGTGGAATCAAAATTACAATTATAAACCTTCCGATTCTATAATTGACTAATACTTATATTAACATCCCCTAATTCCTTAGTGAGAAATCAATATAAAACATTGCATTAATATTCATGGACAATTTCTAAATTAGATTAAACTCCGCCGCTTCTGCAATTGTAATTTAATCTCAATTTATGAATTCATATGAACCCTAATTTCCCTTCCGAGTTATTAGAATTCTTATACACCAAAGATATGATGAATAATCAGAACTCAATATGAATATCTCATGATTCTAACTATCCTATAACATGGATTCAAAGATCATTTTAGCATGTTTAAAGCTTCATCAACTTCCCACAAAAAGAATTTAACTATTCATGGATGATGATTCAACAATCAGATAAGAAATTGCAAATGATTTCATTATGATCAAAATATTCAGATATATGAATTGCATAAAAGGAAAAAGATCATATATCACCAATTCAATATATCAGAGCTTCATTTGCAAATTCTTGAACAACTTCAATTTCTCTTCAAAAATCTCTATGGAATGCTTTAATTCTAATCTATGTATTGTAGTATAAATTAGAGCTACTTGGGGTTGTTCTGAAAGTGAGGAGAAGACCCCTTATTTATAAGAAAAATTTCATGCAAAACATTAAATGAACTTTGCTGTTTCACTTCATACGCCGGCAGTTATGGATCTTACGCCGGCGGCTTACAGGTGGCGTATCTTCGAATTATCCTTTGCACAGGCAGTGCACTGGCAGCCTTCAATATCGGTTACACCTGTAGGCCGCTTTTACGCCGGCGGCTTAGATGTAGATCTAGTCGGCATATGTGATCAGAAATGAAGCGTTGGGCTGATTTATAACGAACGACGTCCCAAAGCAAGCGGCTTTTACACCGGCGTAGGCATTCCAATAGATTTGTTGCTTCAGTTTCCTCCAAGCGTTTGATGTCTTCATGTCTCTTCAGATCTTTATCCTACACTACCCCAATGCCGGCAGCTTAGGGGCTAGCGTATGCTGTAACTCCTTGTGCGCTGGTGACTTTCCAATTCCGAGCTGCCGGCCTTCAAGTACGCTGGCTTCTTCATCTTCTACGCCGGCAGCTTTGAGGCGGCTTACAATGTAGTGGAGATTTATGCTCGGCAAAGCTGGCAGTGCTGCAGCGGCCTTGAGTTTTACACCGTCTGAACGCCGGCGGCTTTGAATGTAGTATTGCCGGCCTTGACTACAATTTTTCCTATTTTCGATTCAAAGTCTCTTGTTTTGATTTATTTGTCCAAATTTGACCTAAAACATAAAATTCAATCAAAACAAGTATCCATTCTAGCTCTTGTGATCATCAATAAGTTGTATAAAATATGATCTTATCAATTCCCCCACACTTGAACTTTTGCTTTCCTCAAGCAAAATGAAGAATAAAATGAAATCTCTTTATAGATAGTACAATTTTCCAATTTAATCTCAATTTCTTTAACTTGTTTTTCTTGTATCTATTGCTCTAACCATACCAATTTCTTGCAATTAGAGTACTATAATCAAAATTTAGAAGTTAATCCAAACAAAACAAGTTTTAATCTCAACTTTTAACAAAGGAACATTCTATTCAAAAGCAAATACTCAATCTATAAGGAAAAATACTCATTTAAACTTCATTAGATTTCTAGCTTATATATATTCTAAGTAACACAAAATGAAAGCATGTGGTATCTACTTTTTCCTTAGAATTTCTCCTTCTTTATTATAAGTCTCCTTCCTTTGCATATTTTGCATTCATTTTTCTTTTTCTTTCTCAAATTTATTTTCTTTTTGGGAGGTTTTTGCCTCCATCTTTTTTTTTCAAAGCTCATGAATTGAACTTTTGCCATTCTTCCCTTCTCGTTACAGTGAGTTCATTGAGTTGGCACATCCCAGGCCCATCACCTAAGTGACCAGGTTTCAAAATACCCCTAAGAACTTTTCCTCACTTTAACATTCAAGTTCGGATACTCATAACTCAAAATTTCAAGTCAGAGGAGTAGTGGCTATGCTTGTTTCTTTCTTTTTGAAGGCAATAACAATATCAAAGACTTATTTTTATGAAGGATCACTAAGTTTAAAAGTTTCTTCTACCTCTTTCACTAAGTGTTAAAATTCAAAGAATATATACAAACTAAAATTTCCAAGAAGTAGACCTGTTTATTTTTCACAAAAAGAACTCGACCAGCTCTTAAATTTCCAATTCCAAAGTTAAAAATAAAGTAAACTTGTTCCTTAAGGATTTTACAACTTAATTTTAACTTAGTAAACCAATCACAAGCAGGTGAGTAAGATACTTTCACAAGTCAATTTCATTGATTTTCATTCTTTGCTTTGTACTATCTCCAATTTCAAGAGATTTTTGAAAAAATTTTGGCAGAATTTCCTCATGATTTGCTTTCAAACCAAAAATACAAGGTGGAGATTTTCCAATATAAATAACAGCAACAGTCAACAGATCATATTCATCACTTCAATACTTCATGCAATTCTATCCCTTCCCCCACACTTCAACCAAACAGTGTCCTCACTGTTTTGCAACAAATAAAAACATAGGAAAGGAATAAAAATTGAATTGGATACTTCCCTGAAGTCAGTCGTTTGTTTCATTTTCATCAAAATTTTGCACGTCAAGAGATTTGCTTTGCTTGTTTCCTGTAGTCACTACAAAAGAAAAAACAAAAACAAAAAATAAAAGCAGAAATAATAATAAAGGAGTTCACCCACAGGAACTGGGTACTCAATAAATATACAGGCCAATAAAAATAAAAGCAATAAAGATCAAATTGAGAGCTAGCAGGGTCTCTAGCTCTCTGCCCTGGACTCTGTCTGCTGCTACCCTCAGGAGTATGTCTCTGTGTGTCTCCTGGGCTGGCTGTCCGTGTATGCTCTGAACTGTCTATCTGAGTGATGTGACTCAGATGAAGTCTGATATCTCATGCCAGCCCCTGTCTCTGGGCTAATGCAGCAAATGGCCATCTTCAACGCCTCAAAGATAGTTTCCTAAATTTCTTGTTCTTCTTCCTTTCCTTCTCTTGACTATCTCTGAGCTCCTGGCTCTGGCGCTTCAGCTCATCAACATCCAGCCTAAGCTGGTCCATGCCATACACTGATGAAGTGCCTGCAGGAGGAGGAGCGGATGTGGATGGCATCTCAAATGGGGCATCTCCAGGAAAGATATCTTGGAGCTCGACCTCCTCCAATACCGGTGGCTGTGCTGCTCTGGGGTTTTTCAATAATCCCCAGCCTCGGAAAGGTGCAGATGTAATTTTCTTGCACTCAAACACCTCATCGTCCTGTGGAGGCTCAAAAATATTCATTCCTTTCAGCAGTCTAGTGATGTAGCCTCCACAGCACAGGCCTCGAGTCCTCGTGTCTTCTGCCTGTTGGTATATAAAATTCGCTATCTCCACCCCAAGGTCAATCCTGTAGCCTCTAATAAGGCTATATAAGTAAAACATGTCGAACGTGGTCACCTTCCTATGACTGGTCTTCTTGCAACTCAGGGTGTGTGCTAGAATATGGTGGAGCAGCTTGTGCTCAACGGCACGAAAAGATGTGGCCAGAGACTTGGAGGGAACAAAGTGCTCATTTGATCTCTCAGGACCAACTAGCTGGAACCAATAAGCCTCCTGAGTCATGTCCGCTGGCCAACTGTTGGGCAATTCCTATTGTCTCTTCATTATCATATATCCCATCAAGTGGCCCATCTGCTTCAATTTCACCTCTCTAATCTGCCCAAAGGCCTAGAACTGAAAAGTAGATTCCTCTCTATCTGGAATGTTCTTCACTGTGGACAAGAACTCTATCGTCAAGTTCATGTATGCCGGCTCCCGAAAGTCAAACAGCCGGAGCCATGCTGGATCTTGAATAATCTCCCTGATCTGGTCAATGATCCCAAATTCATCCAGCAGGCACCAATCTAAATACTGGATATTTAAAAAATCATTCTTGACAAGCCTCTTCTTTCTATCTTTTGCATACTGCTGACTAGATAGCAGATCTTGGTTTTCTGAACCCGATGTAGAGGCATCAGTGGTCTTTTGTCGCTTTTGTCTTGGAGCCATTCTTGCAAATAATTTAAATTCGATTAGTATTAAGGAATGCACAATTTCAATGAATTTCTAATTTTATGCCTAAAACATGAACTAAAACCATTTAGAGATAATAGGCATATAATTAAATGAAACGAAGAAATCATTGAATTGCATGGATCATTTATACTTGCACAATACAATCAAAGCTGGCAGCTTATCCTTGCCAGCTCAGAATTGAACGTTGGAATTTTCAAATTTTCAAACAGAAATGTTTTTCAAAAATTTTTTCTTAAAAGTTCCAAAAACATTTTCATACTGAATTCTTATCAAAATTGATCACAATTTCACATTCCAATCTCAATTCGAGCAATTTTAAGCCCAATGCAAGAATTAAAGCCACTAAGTAATATTAAGAATCACAAATCCAGCATCTGTAATATCAATTCCAACAAACCCCAAATTCGAAATTTCAAACACCCCCAAATCTCAAGAACCCAGTTTTTCAATCTGAGCAGCAATCATGAATCAACACATCACACTTGCAATAACAATATGGAATGAAATGTAGATTGAATAGAACATCATTATCGCATCAATCTATCAATAGCTGAAGTTCAATCTCATGAAAAAATTCAATCTCGGTTTTAAAACTATGAACGAATTGACAGATCTATATAAACAATGCAATATAATGGATTTGAACAAATGATTAAGCGTAGAGATCATTGAAAACGTACTTGGTAGATGGACTAAACACAATGGATTGATGAATGAGGGATGAAACATGTTGATTGAGAGTGAGAGAGGGAGAGCGAGTATGAGAGATGAGAGAAGAGAGATCGGACCTTTTTTAAAACAATCTGCAGACCTACGTCGGCATTTCTGCAATGTACCCGCGGCTTACCAGCCAGTGTAAACAGAAAATTTACATACCGAGAGCACAAAGCTGGCCGCTTATCCATTTACACTGCCAACTTAAGTGGATACGCCGGCTCAAAGCCGGTGGCTTTTAATCCTAGGTGCTGGCTTTGATCGGGAATTTTCATAAATCAAGAAATCTTGCACATACGCCGGCACTAAGCCGGCATCCTTCACCTTCCCCTGCCGGTGTAATTTGTACTCAAACGCCGGCATATAAACCGGTGGCCTTAACCTTTCCATTGCCGGCCTATTTTGTGCTCGCCTACTTCTGTACTGACCTCTACGCTGGCTTAAAGCTGGCGACGTTGAACTAACTTTCCTTGTTTTCTTCAGAGCTTGCTCAAGGCTGGCAGCCTTGAGCCGGCCTTCAGTGTTTCCTTTTTTTTTTTTTTCAAATATTACCTGCCACACTAATAACTAAGTTAGTAAAAACAAAACAAATAAAACTAATATTAGACATGGGTTGCCTCCCAAGAAGCGCTTAGTTTAAAGTCGCTTAGCCCGACTTTCCTGATGATGGTTCTTTGAGATTCATGACAGTAGTAGTACTGTCAAGATTTTCCCCCTCAAAATAATGTTTGAGCAGTTGCCCATTCACTTTAAAAGTCCGATCATCCTCAGTTTTTAATTCCACCGTTCCATATGGAAAAACTCTTGCAATCTCAAACGGTCCCGACCATCTTGACCGTAATTTTCCAGGAAACAACTTCAAACGAGAATTGTAAAGTAAAACTTTTTGTCCAGGAAAAATTCTCGTTTGATGATGTTTCTATCATGCCATTTCTTTGCTCGTTCCTTATAGATACGAGCACTTTCAAATGCCTCATTTCTCCATTCTTCCAGCTGATTCAATTGGAGCAATCTGTTTTTACCTGCAGCTTTTTCATCAAAGTTAAGAAATTTTATGGCCCAATATGCCTTGTGCTCAAGTTCTACAGGAAGATGACATGATTTACCAAAAACAATCATATATGGGGACATTCCAATAGGGGTTTTAAAAGCAGTCCTGTAAGCCCATAATGCATCATCTAATTTTGAAGACCAATCTTTTCTTGATGCATTAACAGTTTTTTCCAAAATCCTTTTTATCTCCCTATTGGAAACTTCAACTTGCCCACTAGTTTGTGGATGATAGGGGGTAGCCACTTTATGTGTAACACCATATTTTGCCAAAAGTTTTTCAAATTGCTTGTTACAAAAATGAGACCCCCCATCACTAATTATAGCTCTGGGCACACCAAATCTGGTAAAAATGTTCTTTTTCAAAAATTTTAAAACTACTCGGGCATCATTTGTTTGTAAAGCAACAGCTTCCACCCATTTTGAAACGTAATCAACTGCCACAAGTATATATTTATTTGAAAAAGATGAGGGAAAAGGACCCATAAAGTCAATCCCCCAAACATCAAAAAGCTCAATTACCAGAATATTGTTTTGTGGTAATTCATGCCGTTTAGAAATGTTACCTGTCTTTTGACATTGAGCACATGACATAATGAAGTTCCTGCAGTCACGAAACAAGTTAGGCCAATAAAATCCAGATGATAACACTTTAGCTGCAGTCCTTTGAACACCAAAGTGTCCCCCTGCTTCTCTTGAATGACAGTGTTCTAAAATGCAGCTGATCAGATTCAGGTACACATCTTCTAATTATTTGGTCAGCACATTTTAACAGATATGGTTCATCCCAAAAATATTGTTTTACATCATGCAAAAACTTTTTCTTTTGAGGATAAGACAAACCATATGGGATAATCTTACTAACCAAATAATTCACAATATCAGCATACCATGGCAAATCTAGGATTTCTACTGCATGCAATTGTTCATCAGGGAACTTTTCATTAATGGGAATGTCTAAACTATCAGATTCAAGTCTAGACAAATGATCAGCAATTACATTCTCAGTTCCCTTTTTATCTTTAATTTCAAGATCAAATTCTTGCAGTAATAATACCCATCTAATCAACCTAGGTTTTGCATCAGCTTTAGCAAACAAGTACTTGAGAGCTGCATGGTCAGTGTATACTACACTTTAGAACCTATCAGATAAGGCCTAAATTTATCACATGCAAAGATAACAGCTAAAAGCTCTTTCTCAGTAGTGGCATAATTTCTTTGGGCCTCATTTAGTGTTCTACTTGCATAGTATATAACATGAAAGATCTTACCTCGTCTCTGACCAAGTACCGCTCCACCAAAAGTCGCTGGCATCACACATGAGTTCGAAAGGAAGCTCCCAGTCTGGCGCAATGATTACTGGTGTAAGATGAGCTTTTCCTTTAATAAATTGAATGCCTGCAAACATTTGTCATCAAAATTGAACACCGCATCTTTTTCCAGAAGGTTGCAAAGAGGTTTGGAAATCTTGGAGAAGTCCTTGATAAATCGTCTATAGAAGCCAGCATGTCCAAGAAAACTTCTGACTCCTTTAACAGTCGTGGGTGGTGGTAACTTCTCAATGATCTCCACTTTGGCTTTATCCACTTCAATTCCTCTCGCAAGATTTTGTGACCCAACACTATCCCTTCTCTACCATGAAGTGGCATTTTTCCCAATTCAAGATCAGATTGGTATCTTTGCATCTTTGTAAAACCGAGGCTAAATTCTCAGACAAAGATCAAATGACTTTCCAAAGACTGAAAAATCATCCATAAAGATTTCAATGAAATTCTCAAGCATATCAGAGAATATAGCCATCATACACCTCTGAAATGTAGCAGGTGCATTGCAAAGTCCAAAGGGCATTCTCCTAAAGGCAAAAGTGCCATAGGACAAGTGAATGTTGTTTTCTCTTGATCATCGGGTGCAATAGAAATTTGATTGTATCCAGAATATCCATCAAGAAAACAATAATAGTCATGCCCTGCAAGTTTCTCCAACATTTGATCAATGAAGGGAAGTGGAAAGTGATCCTTTCGGGTGGCATCATTCAACTTCCTGTAATCAATACAAACTCTCCACCCAGTCACAGTACGAGTAGGAATCAATTCATTTTGCTCATTTTTCACTACAGTCATACCACCTTTCTTTGGCACTACTGAACTGGACTAACCCATTTACTATCGAGATAGGATAGATAATACTGCGTCAAGCAGCTTCAAACTTCTTTCTTGACAACACTTTAAGTGTCGGGTTAAGTCTCCTTTGTGGTTGAACTGTAGGTTTACACTCAGCTTCCATAAGAATTTTGTGAGTGCAAATCATAGGGCTAATACCCTTAATGTCAATGGTCCATCCGATTGCTTCTTTGTGCTTTTTCAACACTTCAATCAACTGTTGTTCTTGTTCATTTGTCAATGCAGATGAAATGATGATTGGCAAAGTATCGCCAATTCCGAGAAAAGCATACTTCATGATCAGGAAGTGGTTTAAGTTCCAAGGTCGGTGGTTGCATCAAAGACGGAACTTGCTTCTGCTCATTTGTACCCAAGATTCATAATACTGGTTTTGATCATTGGTACATCTTCCAGTATTTCTTCATCCTCTTCATCACTCCAATTGTCCAAGTCTCTCAAGACGGACTCCATAGTCTCCACACCAGTTTGTTCCTCAAGACTCAGAAACCAGCTCATCAATGGTATTGATGGTGTAACAGGCATCAGTATCATCAAATTTCTTCATTGCCTCATAGACATTGAAAGTAACCTGTTCATCCATCACCCGTAATGTAAGCTGCCCTTGTTCCACATCAATTAGTGCTTTACCTGTTGCAAGGAACGGTCTGCCCAAGATCATGGGAACTTCCCTATCTTCATCCATGTCTAAACTACAAAATCCACAGGGAAAAAGAATTTGTCAACTTTAACTAGGACATTTTCCACAATACCCCTAGGGTATTTTACACTTCTATCAGCAAGTTGCAAGTTACATGTATCCTTGCAATCTCCAAGTCCTAGTTTTTTAAATACCGATAAAGGCATTAAGTTGATACTTGCACCAGAATCAATTAAAACTTTATCAAAATGACAATCACCAATGGTGCAAGGAACAGTAAAACTTCCCTGATCTCGAAGTTTAGTGGGCAGACTGGGTGTTTTTCTGTAGGATCATGGAACATTCTCCAGTGAGTATCACATTTCCATCAATCTTCCTCTTGTTGGATAGCAATTCTTTGATGAATTTGGCATAGGAAGGCATTCCTTGAATCACTTCTAAGAATGGAATGTTGATGTGCAGCTTCTTGAAAACATCCAGGAATTTTGAAAATTGCTCATCAAGTCTTTGTTGCTTTAATCTTCCTGGAAAAGGGACGGGAGGAACATATGATTTCACCTCAGGTGGTTTTTGAATAGTGTCCTCCACCTTTCGTTTTCCTTTGTTGTTTTGTGGTGGAATTTCCTCTTGATCCTTGATAGTTTCCTCAACTGGAGCAATCTCCTTACCACTTCTCAGGGATTGCATTTACAGACTTGGGATTCTCCTCCGTGTTGCTTGGTAAAGACCCAGATGGTCTATTACTCACTTGTTGCAAGTTGATGGAGCTTCCCTTGCAAATCTTGAATGATTGCATTCTGATTGTTGAGTGAGTTTGTTGTGTGACAATGAAATCCCTCAGTAATGCATCAGTGGATGATTGAATTTGCTGTTGAGGTGGGGCATTTCTTACAATCCTTGTCCTTGAAACCAGGTGGTGGCTTTAGAACATTGGCATCATTCCGATATGATAGATTGGGATGATTTCGCATATTCGGATGATATGTTTTCCAAAATTACCCTTTTGGAAATTTCCCACATAGTTGAGCTGCTCATCACTTGATGATGATCCATGCGGACACTCGAAAAAAGTGTGGTCCTGAGCAAATCTCACAACAAAACACTTGTTGTTTTTTTGGAAGAATTTTTAGTTGTGAGTTTACTTACTTGAGTGATGAGGGTTGCCATTTGAGCCTTGAGTTGTGATATATCTTCTTTGTCTTCCAAAGATGCTACTTTAGATCTTGTTCTTTCACAACTCCAATTATGAGCAGCGGAAGCTAATTCTTCAATAATCTCACTAGCTTCCTCATATGTTTTTCCCATCAGTGATCCACCCGATGTAGCATCTACTAAGGACCTTAAAGCTTCATCAAGACTGAGGTAGAAATTTTCAATTAGTAGATTATCGGGTAAACCATGGTGTGGACATTTTCTGACCGCCTCTTTGAATCTTTCCCAAGCATCATATAATGATTCACCAGGGAATTTGGTGAAGTTGGAGATCTCATTTCTTAATCTGGCGGTCCTTGCTGGAGGGAAGAATCTCTTCAGAAATTTCTTTGTCAGATCATCCCATGTAGTGATTGAATCTGGAGGTTGGGAATTGTACCATGCCAAGGCTTTATTCCTAAGAGAAAAAGGGAAAAGCTGTAGTCGGATGACTTCGTTTCTTACACCATTAAGTTTGACAGTGTTGGTGTACTGGAGAAATTTGGCAAGGTGTTCATTTGGCGTCTCATTAGGATATCCTCCAAATTGATGTGACTTAACCATTTGAATTAGGGACGGTTTAAACTCAAAGTTGTTAGCCTCCACAGTGGGCATTCTTATGGCTGGATCTTGAATAGTAGGTACTGTATAGTCTCGAATTGCCCTTGGAGCGGGAGCAGCTGGTTGCAACTGGTTGTTGTTGTCTTGATTTTGTGCCATTGCTCCTCTTCTTTGGTTCCTTCTTCTCTGTTGATGCAAGGTTCTTTCAATTTTAGGGTCTAAAGGTAGAGTTTCAGAACTTCTACTTCTTCGCATAAAACCTGCAAAGAGAAAAGGAAAAATTTCAAACTAAATTTAAACCTAAACTACTAGCAAAGCTGAAGGTAGTCTAATATTAATAAGATCCCCGGCAATGGTGCCAGAAAACTTGATGTGCTATAATTAGTAGTGAATTTTCAAAGCATCTATTCCAACAAACGTACTGGGCCTTATATTGTAATATAGCATGAGTCAAGTGTCAATCCCACGGAGATCTATTAACTACCAGACAGTTATCAACCAATACTAATATCTAGGCAATTGATCTTTTCAAATGATTAGATTATCTAATTAAGTATCTATATGAATGCAAATGAACTTTTGAAGAGAGTGATATATTAGAAAAATGTGGGAAGGAGCAGAATCCACTTTAAACTATTGCCAATCAACTTGAAGTCATGTTATAATGATAATTAGATTCATGGATATTCATAAGAAATTGTCAAGATTTAAAAACAGGGTTTAAAAACCTTTTAAACCACAAAAACAATTTAATAGCTTCCGTCCAATAAATTATTAGTGGAATCAAAATTACAATTATAAACCTTCCGATTCTATAATTGACTAATACTTTATATTAACATCCCTTAATTCCTTAGTGAGAAATCAATATAAAACATTGCATTAATCTTCATGGACAATTTCTAAATTAGATTAAACTCCGCCGCTTCCGCAATTGTAATTTAATCTCAATTTATGAATTCATATGAACCCTAATTTCCCTTCCGAGTTATTAGAATTCTTATACACCAAAGATATGATGAATAATCAAAACTCAATATGAATATCTCATGATTCTAACTATCTTATAACATGGATTCAAAGATCATTTTAGTATGTTTAAAGCTTCATCAACTTCCCACAAAAAGAATTTAACTACTCATGGATGATCATTCAATAATCAGATAAGAAATTGCAAATGATTTCATTATAATCAAAATATTCAGATATATAAATTGCATAAAAGGAAAAAGATCAGATATCACCAATTCAATATATCAAAGCTTCATTTGCAAATTCTTGAACAACTTCAATTTCTCTTCAAAAATCTCTATGGAATGCTTTAATTCTAATCTTTGTATTGTAGTATGATTTAGAGCTACTTGGGGTTGTTCTGAAAGTGAGGAGAAGACCCCCTATTTATAGGAAAAATTTCGTGCAAAACATTAAATGAACTTTGTTGTTTCACTTCGTACGCCGGCAGTTTTGGATCCTACGCCGACGACTTACAAGCGGCGTATCTTCGCATTATCCTTTGCGCAGGCAGTGCACTGGCAGCCTTCAATATCGGTTACACCTGTAGGCCGCTTCTACGCCGGCGGCTTAGATGTAGATCTAGCCGACGTATGTGATCAGAAATGAAGCGTTGGGCTGATTTATAACGAACGCCGTCCCAAAGCCGGCAGCTTTTACACCGGCGTAGGCATTCCAATAGATTTGTTGCTTCAGTTTCCTCCAAGCATGTGATGTCTTCATGTCTCTTCAGATCTTTGTCCTACACTGCCCCAACGCTGGCGGCTTAGGAGCCGGCGTATGCTGTAACTCTTTGCGCGCTGGTGACTTTCCAATTCTGAGCTGCTAGCCTTCAAGTACGCTGGCTTCTTCATCTTCTACGCCGGCAGCTTTGAGGCGGCTTACAATGTAGTAGAGATTTATGCTCGGCAAAGCTGGCAGTGCTGCAGCGGCCTTGAGTTTTACGCCGTCTGAACGCTGGCGGCTTTGAATTTAGAATTGCCGGCCTTGACTTCAATTTTTCCTATTTTCGATTCAAAGTCTCTTGTTTTGATTTATTTGTCCAAATTTGACCTAAAACATAAAATTCAATCAAAACAAGTATCCATTCTAGCTCTTGCGATCATCAATAAGTTGTATAAAATATGATCTTATCAGTACATGCCAGCATAGACCCAAGCTGCCCTAACACCGCTTAAATATCGTTAGTGTATTTTGTTCGAAAATAATCTGTCAAACAATGAACACCAGCATCTGGGCAACCTACACTGCTAGTGTTGGAGCCGGTGTACCTTCACAACAACTCTCGGAATTTGATATTTCATTCATACGTCGACTAGATCCAATTCTACACTGCCGATGTACGATGCCCAACTTATCTTCCTGTGATCTTTCATGTATAAATTCCTTTTGTTGTGTCATTTGGTTAGAAAGAGAACCCTAGGCATGCAATTCTATTTTTTCTCCATGGTTCCTTGATTCATTTTAAGGTTTAGACACTAGTTAATCTTTTCTTGTTAATTTGATTTTCGGATTCCACACCGGGATTCAAGTAAAAGATGTCATTTGAATTTGAATTTGAATTTAAGAACAAGATTTCATTGACAAGGTGATTTTTTTCTTTTTCGATATTCATGTGTTAGATGATATTTGACACTTGCCTCTTTTGATTTTAATTAGGGTTTTGAGTTATTAACTTGAAGTATGTAATTGATGATCCCTATTGTTGCCTGAATCATTGTCTGTATTCGAGTTGTTGATGTTATTTGACAGATCATGTGCTTTGAATTCATCTTAGAATCCATGTTAGGTTAGGATTGCAATTGGAAAATTCTTTTCTAATTGATATTGTTAATAGTTAATCAAGATTACAGATCACATAGACATATGGGTTTGAATTCGATTAGGGTTTGGCGAATTGAACAGATGAGTCGATTGATCACTTTTCTAGAAATAGGGAACATTGATTAGTTAATTTAGGGTAATAGCTTACTTTGGGAAAAGAAGTTGTTCTCTGGTGCTTGATTGCTTGAAAAAACTAAACCCATTAACAATTTGGATCTACAATTGCATTTTTGGTTGATAGCATACATTTGCTTGATTGTTCAGATCTATTGGCTCTTAACCTAATTCAATTACAAGTGTTGGAAATCCAAGATTTTTCTGTAGTTTAGTTCTATATAAGAAAATCCAAAAAGAGAAACAAATTTAATTTACCTAGCTACAATTAGAATTGATATAGTTGATAGTTAGTCCTCATTCTCTATGGACATGACTTGGTATTCACCGATATATTATTACTGCATATACATCTGGTACACTGGCCAATTAAAATCTGTTTGTTTAAAAGAATTTAAAAGAGACTAAAAAGAGTTTTAAAAAGGATATATATAAAAAAAGCGTGATCATTAACTCTTAAACCTCGAGTTGAACTCTCACTTTCTTTTTCATATCTTGCACTTTAGGTCATTTTCTAATTAAGATTTTATTGCTTTAGTTTGATGCTTTTCTTGACCTATTATGGTTGGAAGGTAGAGCCCTTAAAGGTCGTGGGCTGTATTTTGTTGCTCTACTATCCTTATTTAATGGAGCCGGCTGCTCTACAATCTCTGTTTATGTTGAGCCAAGAGGCTGTTAAGGTGATTGCCTGGAGGCTAGGTAGCTTCATCATGCTGGCTTCTAGCTCGATCTAACTCCCTCCTCTATTTCTATGATAAGCCTAGGGATGTGTTCTCTTCTATTACCCTTAGGTCAAAATCACTTAGCCATAGTATCATAATGCAGTGAATAAGGTGTATTTAGGCTTGTACCCCTTTTATGGTTCGGTTACCTAATGGCTTATTTAGGGTCGAGGTTATCATGGAGGGGGAAACCAACCTTCTTTCCCACTTTGAGCTTCTTTCCTTAAGCCATTTTTCATGGTAAGTGGAATGGAAAAGGCTAAATGCTTGGATGGTCGTAGTTGATGGAGGTCAAGTTTAGACATTTCTTGTTGGAGGCTACTTCTCAAGCTGGGATTCCTAAGCAAATGTTATATCCCATCCCATTTGTCTTAGGTTGTCACATCACTTGGATGCCTAGTCACCCTTAGGCAACTTTTAATGTTTTCTTGGTCTTGTTTATGACCTTGGTTGCTGAGGAAGAGCTGGCACTCTCTCATACTCCAAGTTCCATCTCTTCAGGCACTTGTGTGGTTAGGATGAAGTGAAAGCTTGGGAGATCATTGTGACCTTATGGGATCCATAAGAGTTTGGTACCTTAAGCTCGAAGATCGAGCTCCATTCAGCTTAAAGATTGTGTGTCTTTCATCTCGAAGATTGGGTATGCTTGTATCATCCTGAGCTTATGAGAACTTATCTTGTAATGTTCTGGCCGGGATGCCAGTCAAAACTATCTTGGCTGAGAAGCTAGTTAAAATTACTATAACAACCTACTTCAAATCAATAAAATTCATATTTTTCATTTTTTCCTAAGGTTTTTTCTTGTTATGTTATGTATTTTGACCTCGCTTTTACTCTTTCAAGTTGTATGTACATGGTGATCTTAGGTAGCCTTAATCTATTAACGTGTTGTGCACGAGCTTTTGGAGGAATAACCCACGGGGGACTTACCCTTAAAAGGAGATACTTGAGCTTACAAGAGGAGTTACTCGAGCTCTTATGGTGAGTTATCCTTAATAGGAAGTTACTTGAGCTCTTGAGGGAATTTCCTTTAAGAGAGAGTTGTCTAAGCTTTTGAAGGGAGTTAGCTCTAAGAGGGAGGTACCCAAGCTCTTATGAGGAGTTACTCTTGAGAGAGAGTTACTCGACCTTTTGAGGGGAGTTGCCCTTAATAGAAGTTACCTGAGTTATTGAGGGGAGTTACTCTTAAAAGGGAGTTATCCAAGCTCTTATGGAGAGTTACCTTTAAGAGGGAGCTATGTGTAGTAAGGGAAAGACATATTCATTCAAAAAACTTTCTTAAGTTGTTTGTGTTCCACGTTTGGGAAATAAGCGAGCGTTCTAGTGTTTCTAGTTTATGTGCTCTATTTTCCAGTGTTTCTTTTATTATAATCGAGTCTTCCTAGTTCAGGGCAAGTTTCCCTCAAGCTTGTCCTAATCCCATCGCCTCCAATTTTCTACACACAAGGTCTTCAGGAAGGAAGACCTTGCGCTTCACTTTTTTGTCATAGTATCTGGTAGCTTTTTGTTGGCAAGTTGTCACCCTTTTGCTCACTATGTCTTACATCTCTTCCATCGTGTCCAGCTTGGCTCTTAGGCCAACTTTGTTTATAAGCTCCTCATACGACTAAACCTGGGTGTTCAAGAGCTTGAGTTCGATTGGTAGAACGGCTATGGATCCCAAGGCCAGTTGGAAGTAAGTTTCCTCTGTTGAGGTTTGTCTAGTGGTACAATATCCCTATAATATGCTAAGGAGTTTGTCTGCACATTTGCTGCTCATGCGATTTACCATGACCTTTAAGCTTTACATTATGGTTTTGTTGATTGCTTCAACTTGACCGTTTGCCCTGGGGTGGGCAACCAAGGTATAATGTGTAGTAATCTTGTACTTAGCACAAAAATCCTTAATTCTCTTTAAACTGAACTGTTTCCTATTATCTATCACGATAGAGTATAGAACTCCAAACCTGACTAAGATGCTATTATAGAGGAAGAACTAAATGTTCTTGTCTATGATGCATTTTCTTTGTCTAGTTGAGGTAGGGAAAGGACCGAGGATATCGAGCCCCCATATGGCAAAGGGTTACTGACACGTGAGGTAGTGGAGGTTTATGCTCGGGTTACGATCAATGGGGATGATCCTCTAACATCATTCGCACCATTGTACAAGCTCCTTAGCAATAGTTTGCATGGTACACTAGAAGTAGCCATCTCACATGACTCGGGTGTGCAGTGACGAAGCCTTGATGTGGTTGCTAGACTCTCCAATGTGAAGGTCTTCCAAGAACTGTTGTCTTTCCTTTAGGCACAGACAACAAAGTGAAGGAAAGTTGAAACCCCTTTTGTATAGGACTCCATTTATTAGAGTGTAGTTGATACTTTGTACAATAGTTTCTTCGCTTTTTCCCTCTCAGATGGTAAGGTACCATTCTTCAAGTGGTCTTTTATTAGTGCCATCTAGCTTGCTAACGGAGGGACATTTTGTAGCTCAAACACTTCATGTGTTTTGCACAAGGTTAATTTTTCATGGAGGTATTCTACAAAGATTTTTCCTTCGATCTTGCCTAGGTCAAAGACCATTAAGGAAGGAATTTAGAGAGCTTGTCGCCTCTAAATTGTTGGCTCTTGTATTTTGATGATATCTCAAGAGCATAGTTCTTGAGTTAGAGGTCAAACTATTTCCAAGTATTTGGTCATTTCCTCATTCTTTACTTTGTAGGCACCCTTAACTTGTTATACCATAAGCTGAGAGTTTGAAAAAAAATTTTAGTCTTTGATGTCCTCACTAACATTGATAGCGAGCTTGAGCCCGACAATCAGGGCCTTATATTCTGTCTCTTTGTTCCTTATAGGGAAACTAAACTTCATATTACAGTAGATTTTAACTCCGTGGGGTCCTTTCAAAACTAGGCCAACTTCACTCCTCCCCTAGGTGGAGGGTCCATCTACATGGAGCATCCACACAGCCTTTTATCAGTCTTCTTGCTCTGGTAAGCCTATGTATTCCACTACAAAACCTACTAATACTTGAGCCTTGATCGCATCATGGAGTAGATATTATACCCCGTAGGTGCTGAGCTCGATTGTGTGCTTCATCATTCGTCTAGAGACATTGTGTTTTTGAAGGATTGTTCTTAGAGGCACATCGATGAGGAGGACGATATGATATGCCTGCAAACATGGGCGCAAGTGCCTGGTTGATATCACCATTATTAAAGCAAAATTTTCTAATTTCATGTATCTTTCTTCTACTCCTTGAAGGACATGGTTGATGTAGTACACAAGTGGGTGCTGTCGACCTTCCGATCATGTTAAGATCGATGAGAGAGCTCGGTAGCTTATCTAAGCTATAGGTATAGGTTATCTCCTAGGATTGGGGTTGATAGTATCAATGGTTTTGCTAGGAAACACTTAAGATCTTCAAAGGCCTTTTAGGTCTTTTCAGTCCATTGGAACTTGTTAGGTTTCTTAAGGACTTAGAAGAACTCTAGGCATTTTTCGGCACTTTTGGGGAGAAATCTACTCAATGCGATTATCTTTCTCACGATCTACTGCACTTCTTTAACTAAAGAGGGGAACTTCATCTCTAAGATTGCTTTGATCTTGTCGAGTTTGGCCTTGATCCCTTCCTATGATACAACTAGCCCAGGAACTTTCCCTAAGGTGGTCCCAAAGGGACTTTTCTGTTGATTGTTTCATGTTGTAAGAGTGAAGATGGTCAAAACTCTCTTAGAGGTTGCAAAGATGATCTTTCTCTTGTTTACTTTTTAAAATCATGTTGTCGACGTAAACTTCCATGTTTCTACCGATATGGGATTTAAACACTTTGGTGAATAGCCTTTGATAGGTAGCTTTGGCCTTCTTTAACCCGAATGACATTACTTTATAATAGTATGTGCCAAAGGAGGTGACAAAGGAGGTGTGGACTTCGTTAGTTTTGTTCATCTTGATCTAGTTGTAACCTGAGTGTAACACATAGAAAAATAAGATTAAATGAAGATAAATGGGTCATGATATATATATATATATATAAGCTTATATCAAAGCCACAAAACAAGTTAAGTTTGGTTAATCTTGTTTTGGGAAAGAATTGTGAAATTTTAGAATGTCTGCAATTTTTTGAAAAATGCAACATCGGCATTTGGAAAGGGAAAGTCGCTGGCGTAAAGGCAGCGTAGGTTGTGTACAGTACCAAATTCTTTAACGCGTGTGTGTGTGTGTTTTTGTCGGTGTTGAAGTTGGATCAGAAGCGTTATTGTTTAATGCTGGAGTTGAACGCTACCGGCATTGAGTTATGTTTTGTCGGCATTTGATGTTTGAAATGACGCGAAGGATTTTGTTGCACGACAAACGCTGCCTCTTGGGGATCCTACACCACCGGCGTAGAAATTAAATTTGCCAGCATATGTGCAAATTTTATAAATAGGTGCATTCGTCTGAGGGTTTTTTCAACAGAAGTTATTCCATCCTTATTCCTTTGTGAGAGAGAGAAGTTTGGGTTATTCTATGCGTTTTAGTGTGCAATCTTCATCCTAAGGCGAGTTTGATCAAAGGTGAGTGATCATAATCCATCTATAACACGTTTTCTACGGATTTATGCATGATTTCTTAGGGTTTTGTTGTGTTCTTGAAGGAAAATGTGGGAAGGATTATGGTCTCAGGTTTAATCTATCTTGGTTGGATAAGAAGTGAGTTTTGTGATTTAAACATGTTGATTTCTCTCAATAAGGATTTTGATGATAACAAAAAGAGTTAAGTGTTTACTAACAAGTTTATTGAATGTGCAATAAGTAAGTAAGCATTGTGAAATTGTTTGAGCAAAAGAATACAAAACAAAAGGTAATTCAGAAAGTATTCAGAAAGATTTTCAAGGGATTTAGAGTTTTCAGAAACTCATTCAGAAAGAAAATCACATGTTATGAAGATCTATATATTTATCAGAAGGTATTTAAGAAACTAATTCAAAAAGACTTGAGACATGCAAGATTCACGATCAAAATTAAAGAACGGATCTCTTTCAAATTATATTTGAAGACCCAGCACCAAAGTGAATGTATTTGGGAAATACATTCAATTATGTTCCACAAAGTTGGTTCAATTATCCAAAGGGGATTCAAATCATTTGAATTAAAGTTTGAATTTTTCAAATTATTACCAGATGGATTGAAGAAGGATCAGACGAATAAATAGTGTCAGATATTCCATATTAAGATTCGTTTTGGACATCATCAGAAGGATATGATATTAAAAGACGTCAAGGACAAGTTTATCCACAAATCAATTGAATTTAAATTTTAAATTTCAGAAGCGTTATTTGCTATTTTCGTGGAAGATAAAGATGCAACCAGAAATGTTGTTTTCAAGTTTATCTACAACAACAAAGGCTAATTCAAATTAGAATGTTAGAAGAAGATTTACATCCGAAATTCAAAAGATCGGAACCAGTAAGAAATACGGGATTCATATCTATCCAAAGCTGAAGGAAGAAGAAGAATGAACAGTAGTCTATCCGATTTTATTGGAAAATATCTGGGACTAATTCCTTTCAAGACGTTGAAGGCAAAGAATAAATAAATGAAGATCAGAAGGGAAAAATAAGATCGAATAAGCAATCTGATATAGAATAACAAGCAATTCTGATTATTCAAGCAAATACTGTTTAACATATTTTTCTTTGTACTGAAATTAGAGGATACATTTTACTTAATTCCTCAAATTGATCTGTCAATTACATCTTGTGAGATTGAGAGTTACAAGTAGGCTCAGTAGATTGATTGAAGCTTGTGGAAGCTAGAAGGATCAAGCTGAGTGCATATTGTAGCCAAGTGCTTTGGCAAAAGACAACTTGTAACTTGTTTGTTTTTGGATAGTGGAACATACTGGTAAAGACAACCGATCCCCGGCTTGATCTGGAAGAGAGGACTGACGCTCAAGGCGGAACCTCTATAAATTGCTTTGCACTCTTCTAAACTCTATCTCTTTGATTTTCGTGCATAATTGTTTGTTTATATGTGATATAACTTGAATGCAGAAACTATTTCAGAGAGTGTTGATCATAGCTCAGGAACTAACATCTGGGAATTTTCTTTGATATAAACTTCACGAGTTTAGATATTTTTGTTCTCTTTCAGATTTCAACTAACGAAATTGTTTATTGATTTTGTCTTCTTTCAAGTGAAAATAAAAAGCCATTTTAATCATTTAATCAAGTTTGTGAATTTGGAAAAGAATTTCAAAAGTTTACAGTTACATAGTATAGCCAATTCACCTCCCCTCTTTATTATACTTTGGGACCAACAAAACAAGTAAGTATAATGTTCCCATATAAGTTTTATACGAATTTCATGCAAGTTTTAAAGACTTTGTTGTTGTTTACATAAAGGAAACTCTATCTTTTCTTAGAATTCGAATTTTTGGATGTGAGTCGGGTTTTGGTGATCCAAACCTATAAGTTTCGTCTTTTCGTTGATAGATTTAAACAATGTGTGGTTAGATGATCTTTATATGTTCTTGTTGTCATGTAATATTAGGGTTTTGGTGAATTATCAGTATTGTGGACTTGTTGTGGGTTGTGATCGGAGAAGACGGTGCAAATTTTTGGAGATTCATTATCAGGTTAGAGTTTTAGGAGATTATGATATATTAGGATTTGTTCCTTTTACTGTGTTTTATACATCTGTTTATGTATATATGCTGTTGACAGGATAATTAGAGATTTTGGTGTTTGATTATTGGTATTGATCGAGGAGTTGTGGAGATTCGTGTTAGCGTTGTTGTTGTCGATATTGGGTTTAGTGAATTGGATTAATATTCCTGAGATTGAAAAGGTACGATCAATCCCTACTTGTTGTTTTGCTTGTAAGATTAGAATTGCTTGATTGGTTGTAGGGATAGAACTTTATGAGGAACTTAATTCTATTCGGCTTAATAATTGTCTGCTTGGTTTTGTTTGGCTTTAACCAGTAAAGATCTAGTAGACAGTGATACTAGTGAGGCACCCTGATGATCTATGTGTGCGGTTGTCCTGAGTGAACTCGTGCATAGAGATGATTTCGGTAGAATTAAGGGGAAATTGGGGATGTTTAAGGAGTACCCACTCATCCATTTATGTATATAATTACCTTATTTTCAAAGAGTTGGTTGTTTTTCAAGAGGAGTCTGAGTTACTTTGAGTTCAGGACTAGAGCATACATAGTTCTGACCTGTGTTGATTTGCAGATTATAAAAAGATAACAAACTGATTGCTTGCATTAGACTTAGTGCTTTTGATATATATATAATATATATATATTGTGTATGCACTTGCATTTTTTTTTAAGGATTAGAGTTATCGTAGTGGGTTTCACAGCTCACTTTTTAAAATTTCAAATACTGGTGATGAAGACATTGTGTATGATCTTTCAGGTTATGATCTGATCTTTGATCAGGAGGATGGCAATAGTGGACCTGACTACCCAGCTGAGAGTTAGACTTTTGATTATAGGATTTTGAGAGTAAAGAATCGCCTAGTTATGTTGAAAACTCGATTTTGCTGTATTTAACTTATTATTATGTTTTATTAATAGCGTTTAGATCATTTGTTGTTGAAAGATTAAGTTGTAAATGAAAGTTTTCTTTTGTAGACAAATTTCAATTGTTATGTTGGATTGTTGGCTTGTAGATATGCCAACTAAGATGTTTGTTTGATTAAACAGGAATGTTATGAAGTTTGCTAGTGTATCTAGATTATACAGGTTGTGTTGAGTATCCTGTGAGATACCCTATGTGTGTAGTTACAGATGACATTTGATAATTTTGTGGATATTAGAGCCTTAGCATGTTCTATTTCGAGAGAGGACACGTGGCGGGTTATAATGCCTTATTTTAGGGCATTACAATGAGCAAGTGTTTATGAAGCTCAACAGTTCGAGGCTTGAAATGATGTCGATGAGCTGGTTGATCTAGGGTAGTAGTAAACAACGTGTGGTCTACACAATCCACCACTTTCCATTAGACTTTTTGACTAACACCACATTAGCCACGAACCTAACTTGTAGGAGTTTTTGAACCTCTTTCTCGATCGTGGCCTATCGTTCTGGGGCGAAATGCCTGATCTTCTAGCGTATTGGCCTTTAAGTTTTGTTTACATTTAGCTAGTGTGTGATTACGTCCGGATTGATGCCTGACATGTCGGAGGGCAATAACAAGTGTCAAGAGATCTTTATTCTATGTGCTTATTTGGATATATTTGTTATATATTTCTTGTAAATTGATGAAGAAAAGGATACTTATTTATGAAATATTCATTTTAGGACTTTTGGAGCATATTTGGAAGACTCTATGATGATTCAAGTGAAACTAAGGCAAATTTGACAAGTTTTTATTAAGAATTAAATTTTTATACATGCACTATCTTGTGTATGGCCATGCTGGAGGCAGAGAACAAGTCAGTAGGCTTTTAATTTTCAGCTCCTCCTTCAGCATAGCTAGGGAAGACAGTAAGGAATAAGTTAGAGATAAAAAAAAAAAAGTAAAAGACATTATGAGTTCTGTCCTCTCCTCTGCATAGCCGTGCATACTGCTTATGCATGCTATAACTTTGTGATGTCACCGATGCAAGAAGTTTCAGCCTTCCCCTGAGTACGACTGTGTAGAGCAAGCCATACTACCCTGTTTTCATCCTAAAACTATAAATAGCCACCTTGTTTTCATACTTAATAAGTTTTAGATCATATTTTCTAAATCTTAGGAGAGAAATTATGAGCTTCAAGAGGAAAAGTGCAAGGACATCATTGGAGATCATAAAACATCTATAAGGACTTTATCTTTTACATCATGTTCATTGTCTATTTTTCTAGATTTTGTGCTATGATTTTAAATTCTATGGAAGAGTATATTTCTTTACATTAGGTCTTGTGAAACCTTAGACCCATGTGCTAAATTTGTTGATCAATGAAAGTTTATGCCTTTGTATCTATTCATGTATATTATTGTCTTGTGATTAATTTATGTGTGCAAGTTAATTTCATGTATGATTCTTGTTAGATAAAAAGAGGTTTCATTTAATAAGATAGACCCTTATGAATAGAGACATTGCATGTTTCACTTAGAGGTAAGGAAACTTTGATTTTCTACATAAAGATTAAATCTTTATTTGGAAACAATGAATGTTAGTGAAATCTTATATGGCATTAGTGGGGGAGAGGTCTCCACTATCTCATGTAGGGTTAGGAATTAATTAACTCAAGGGACTAATTAGTTTAGTTGAGAATTCTTGCAACACAAAGCATAGACAAGTTGTTAATTAATCCATTATCATAAGAAAATTAAGGTGTAGGGTGGATCAAGCTTAAGGGTATGTTTTTTGAAAAAGAATTCATATTGAACTTTAGGGTTGTTCAAATATATTAATTAATAGTTTACACCATTAATCTCATATTAGGATTTAGGCTAGCTAATACAAAATAGGTAATACTAGTACTTGCTCCTTAGATCCATGAGATAACACCTGTTTTTAATCCTCTACTACTTTAGATAGGTACACTTGCCTAGCTTGGTCATTGGATTTACTTAGGTTTATAAATTTTATAATTTGATATGATCAGTGAGAGCGCATCAAGTGACCATGCAAAGACATCTTTATTCTCCCACAAGAATGTAATCAAGCTCTCTCTTAGGTTTAGGGGAATTGATATCCCTATTTTTGTAGTGTGTTAAGGGCTATCATTTGAGGCAACTTCTTTGATGAGCTCAGCAAATTCACTATGGCGTTCGGGCTGATCTTCTGATTCGGTGTCTACCACATATACTCGATCCCCTTTTAGTGCCTTAAGGTACAGCTTCCTAGACTATTCTTAGTCTCCCTTGCATACGCTTATTCCTTCCGTGGTAAGAAATCTAGCCTTAAGATGGGATTATGAGACAATCATGCCATGGCCCTCCTTAAAATGGCATTGTATGAGATCCAACAGATAACCACAAGGAAATCGATTTGGTGTGTAGTGTAAGATTCCCCATCATCGAGCTTAAGCGGCAAGGAGATGATTCCTTAGAGGCAAAAGGTTTGGTTGTCAAACCTATATAGCTCGTGCTTGTACAGTCTTAGCTTAGGCCGTAACTCGTGTTACATCTATGCATAGGCTTAGTTGAAGAGGATATCCATGCTACTCCCAGTGTCGATTAATACCCTTTTAACCCTCCATCTTGATATATAAGCTAAGATCACTAGGGCATCCTGGTGAAGGGTTTGGATCCCTTCGAAGTCTTCACCGCTAAAGGAGATGGTAGTATCAACCTTGGCTCTTTTAGGTTTTAGGCTCATCACTTGCCACGACAGAGGTCCTTCAATGACAATGTTGATCTCACCGTAGCATTCTTAAATGGGTCATGGCTAATCGAGGTTATCTCAATCATTGGATTCTTGCTCTTTCTCCTTTTTGCCTCTCTACTTCTAGGGGGTGGCTCGAGCTTTGCAATGTCATCATCAATGTACTGCTTCAACCAGCCACATCATATGGCACCTTCAATGCGACTCACAGGTTGCCAACAGTTATTGGTATCATGCCTGTGATTGCGGTAATACTTACAATATTCTCTTGATTCTCTTTGGTTCAAGCTAGGCCTTATGGGATGAGGCGTAAGCAAGAGGCCTTGGTTTTTTACTTTAAGGAATACATCGTGCACAGGTAACTTTAGCATTTAAGGGGGTAAACTCGTCGCATATTGGGAAGATTTTCTTGTTATCATTGTCCTTGTGACCTGGATGGACATCGTGTTGGTTGCTAAAGTTGCGACCATCTCTCAAGCGCCCTTTGTCTTGATGCTGATTTTGTTCAGTTCAAGCAGGCTCAACCTTAGCCTCAGTCTTTATCTTAGCATTCCTGGTGTCTTCCTACAAAATGTATTTTTGCGCTTTCTCTCTTATTTGCTTTAGTGTGATGATTTGGCATTTAGAAACGTAGTCAAAGTTTGATGGCCTCAAGGGTTATGCCCTAATTCAAGTTTAGGTCTTCTAGGCATGTTTTGTTGAATCTTGCTAGGAAATCCCTCAGGAGCTTACCCTCCCTTTATCGTACGGTGTAGATGTATAAGGCATTCTTTTCTAGTGGTTTGCTTGCCATGAAATGGGCTACAAAAAGCTCCTTGAGTTAGTCAAATGAACTGATCATGTTTGATTCGAGCTTGTTAAACCATATTCAAGCTGTACCTTGTAAGGTAGTGGGGAAAGTCTTGCACCAAATGGCATAGGAGAAGTTGTGTATTGCCATAGTAGATCGGAATTGGACAATATGATATTTAAGGTTACCCGTTCCATCATAGGACTCCAAGTTTAGGAGTCAAAAATAAGGAGCACCTCTTACTGAATCTCGTCTACAAAGGGCATTTTTCCCTGTATTGTCTTGGCAAAGTATCCATTCCCAAAGCTTTCCTTGATAGTTGATAGACTCTTCATCATGTTTTCGATCTCCTTAAGGCTATGTTCCTTCTATGAACTCAAACAAGCTTCCATGATGAAGAGCGTGGGCTTTCGGTCCTCATGAGCTCAAGTCAAGCCATAAACTGTGCGATCTGCTTTTGAATACCTTTCATCCCTTATGCGGTGACCTAAAGACGTTCAAGTTTGGAAAGATGTCCTCTGCTCCTGGAGGTATGAGAGGAAGCTCTTACAAGGATCCTATACATGGTTGGTCTCCGATACACATTCAGAGTTGGTCTCAAGATATAGGATCGAGCTCTTGTTAAGGCGCTAGCCCGCGGTGGGGTCGCAATATGCCAATGGTTTCCCTAAGATGATGCCTCTTCACTTCTTGAGGGTGATCAGGTTGAAGAGCCATTCCGTTGTGCATTGGAAGGTTGTTCTTCCAGGTACAAGTTGTTTAACCTTTCCAACTCCATGATTCTAGCTCGTAGGAGGGCGTTAGAACGTTATTTCCAACATCCTTATGCACAAGTTTTCTGCACTCCTTGATATATCCTGGATCCAAAAAACCAGCATTGCCTGTGACAAGCAGTTCTTCGTTTGGCAACTCAAAAGCTTCATCATCTGTTGAGGCAGCCAATAGATGAGTATAATCTCAATCAAGCTGATTTTTACTCTGTTGTGGTCTCGGCATGGTTAATATCGGAAGTTGCTTTTTATTCATTATGGGATTTTGTTCTAGTGAGAAGGTTGAGGTTTATGATAAGTTTATGTAATGAAGATTATTTCAGGAAGAAAAAGGAGGAAGGTTTCCTACAAACGGTGCCAGGTGTTGCATGAGCTAATTCAGCCAGTAGAGATTAACTCTTTCTAAACACAAAAAAGCAATTAAAGGCGCAACAGGGGTTGCTCGGTGCGACCACTTTGACGCCTAAGTTAGTCTATGGGCATTCTCTAAAGTTCTGTCAAAAGTATATTCACTTAAGCAAAAGTCTCCCTCCCATCCCTCAGGAGGGAAGGAATATTTATAATTCATGATCATACTAGAATATGGTCTATGTTATCTTTTCTGTTAGGGTGAGTTTCTACCTGGTAGCTGACTTGGCACCTAAGGTGGTGTGATGCCTAAATTGGAGAAGTTATGGCTACATGGAGTGTAGGCGAGCTAGTGATATTGTCATGCCCCGAGGGTATTCTAATAATGATAATCAAGAACCATTCAATCACCATTATTAGTTTACCTTCTAGGAATGACATGATTTCCAAAAACAGGATCTTTTAGTTGCTTGGATGGAATAAACAAGCATATATAAGATGTAAATTAGCAACCAACTATTACAAACTATAATATTACAGATCATATGCTTCATAATTCCTTACAACCTTAACTGATGATTCTAATGCACATTAAATGCATCAAAAGACTACTACAGATATAGATGTTCTAATCCTATACTAAACTTTAAACTTCTGGCTTCTAATCTCTTATCGGGACCATGCTCCTGCTAGTAATGAGCCAGGGGCGCAAGGTAAACCTGAAAGAACTGTGGGAGTGTGAGCTAAAACACAAGCTCAGTGAATAACCAGAACTCATTACATATAACATACAAGTTATTTAACAATCATATGAAATGCATCAATCACACAAATGAACATTACAAGCTTGGATAACCCGGAATCCAAACAGGATGAAGATTTACTTCCTCCCATCGGGGTTAAAGGATCACAATCTATGGTCCACCTACCCAGGAGAGACTTAAGCTTTCAGGAAATAATAATCTCAAATTTAATTATCTCTTTAAGCTTATCATGTTTCATTATTTATTTCCTGTTTTAGCTTTAGAAACTCCACTAAGTGTTAGTTATTCCCATATAATACCATAAGCGGCGTCCTTCATTTACCATGTAGTTCCTATGGTATTAACAGAACAAAAGTAATCTTGCAATTAACTACTAGCTCTCTGGCCTAGATAATTCAAGCATTACCAGAGATCCGAGAAACTAACACGTAGTAGGCTACCACTTGCTCAATGCTTTTTATGCACAGTATGTAATGCATGATTGTTTTCCATTATGGTACCAGTAGTTTTTAGTCAATTTGGGGGTGATCAAGCAATACAGACACTCAATTAGATACCATATACATTATCAAGATACATGCATTTGTCTTATCACTTATTTTAGAGTGACATGGCAATCAATAGAATACAATACATAACTTTCATATTTCAAACAGTTCACCAATTTTCATTATCTTTTTATTTAAGGTTCACTACTAGTACAAGCACAACCAATGTAATAAGACTGAGTTACTCACCTGCCCATCCTATTTAATCGTAGTAATCTTCAGGTAGGTCCTCCCCAATACCCGAGTCACCTATTGAGATAAATAATATAATTATTAAAATTTACAGATTATATAACCTAGTTCCTATGAATATTTAAGTATTCTAATGGTTTGTTGTGTTTCTATTTTATTCTTAATTAATTCTTTTGAAATAGCCCTAAGTTCTAATTCATGGTATTCGCAGTTTTATTTTATTAATTCGGGTTGGATGCTTGAATCTAATAATTGAGTATTTGGAAAGTTTAATAACTTGGTTAATTCATATTTATTGTCCAAATATATCAGTTTTCTTTTTAATTACTTAATAAATTTTTCTTATAGAGTATAGATGTTCCTATACTCACAAATTTGGATTATTTAAATTTCCATTATTATCTATTTATATACAAATATTCTAGTATATACTTAGTATTCACTAACTCATAATTTATACATATATATCTTTCTATGAAAACATACTCACTAATAAAAGAATTTATTAACTTAATTATAACTATTTTCGAAATTATTTTTCTCTTTTCGTAAATCATAAGAACATTAATAATTATCATTAATAATAGCACCAAAAATAATTATAATATCAATAATAATACTAATATAATAATAATAATAATAATAATAAAATTTCCGAAAATAGATTAGATAGAATAATTATATTCCATCACATTAAGAATTATACTAATTGTCTTATACTTTATTAATATTATTACTAAAGTAATTTTAGTCTTATATTATTTCAGAAATAATATTTTTGAAATTCTAAAAATTCTTTAAATAATATTAAGAATATTAAATAATTATAATTAGACAACTTATTATGCGGAATTTACTTAACAAAGTAATTTTAATTAAAAAAATTCTTTTTGGATTAATAATAGATTAAAATCTTTAAACATCCTATATTTAATAAAGTCAAAAAAAATTTTTATTTTAAATTTAAATAAATAAATAAATTTCGGATTTAATATTATTATACTATAATATTATTATTACTATTCCCAGAAAATAAATAAATGCAGAAAAAATATTAAAAATTCTAAAATTACTTATATATTATTTATTATATAATTATATTTACTTAGTTTCGTTTTTCTTTTCTTCTTTTTCCTTTTTTTTTATATATTGGCCGAGAGGTACACGGGTTATACACGCCCGTGTACCCAGCCCGGGCTCATCGGGGAGCACTGTCTATCGTCTTTCCCGATGACCCGCGACCATTTCTGGCGAATCCCGACGTCAAAACGTCGTGATTTTTGATCCAAATGACTCCTAGGGACCTAATTAGCTTGAATATCCAAGAATAACAACATAAAATAAACATGCTATCCACGAAATTTGGATCATCAAGTTCGGCTAGGGTTTGGGAAAATCACCTTCGTTGTGGCTTCTCGGTGAAATCCGAAGCTCCTAATGGATTTGGTTAGCTTCCTAAGATGTTTAGAAGTCAGTATCAATCCTTAAAACTGAAAGAAATTCGCGGAATAAGATTGACTTACCTTAAGCTTATTTTCGAGCGTTTTTCCCAGTTTTTGTTCGAATTTTCAAACTGGATGGATATGAGCATTTAAAGTTTGTTTTTTGGGTTGGTTCGACTCTAATAAGCTATAGTTGTATTCTAGAAAGTTTGGGAGTTTGGAGTTCGTTTGCTTAGCCATCCAAGTTCGTTTGCTTATATATATATATAACGAATGTGAAGTTTCGGCCGCGTTTCTTCCTTAAATTCCCAACGAATTGCTCTTGTTTGTTGTCCATTCCATTCCTTGTTTGATTATCATAAATGTGGGGGGTGATTTGGCCGATTTGCATTGGTTGAAGTTAGATTTACATTGACTTTAACATTGTTTAGTTGGAGGATTTTTGGCTCACCAAAATTAAGAAGATCACAGCCCTTCAATCCAAGTGAAACCGTCTCCAGCAAGTTGCAAATATATATATTAATTATATATTAGTTAGATATTGTTTAGTTAAGTTTTCGGGTAGTTTATTACATTATTAGAATATATTTTAGCTTATATATGTAAATATATATATACAAAGGTCTTTAATGGATCCTACAAGATGTTTAGTTTAACAAAAAGTACAAATTTAAGTTTTGATAGTACGTATCTATTTGTTTAAGAAAATTTATCCTACGCGATTTAGGTTTTATAAGCTTTTTGGGTCAATTTCCGTTTCAGGCTCCAAGAGCTTTAGAAAACCCTAATTCGAATATTAGTGTGATTCAATTCTATATTTGAGGTCTAGATCCCAAGTTATACATCAGTTTATGTTTTTATTGGGTATTTATAATCCTAACAGTTTATCTTAAGATCACAATTTTCTAACTAAAACCCTATTGAGTTATTTATGTAATATTACTACTAATATATAGGCTATACTAGTTATATATTAGATTTGGATACTCACTATGAAATCTTATTAATGTAGTTTATTACTGACTAGAACTCTCAAATTCTAGGGTCCCAATCAAAATAAGGTTCATTACTAACCTGTTTCAATTCCCGGTCTCTGTGAATACTAAGTTAATCACTAAAAACCATATTTAGGTTTTCCTATAGAATCTGTCTGTTTGACAAGGATTCGGGTTTAGATTGAAGTTTCCTTTGATCACAACCAGGATATTAACTCGGAATACGAAATCTTGTTTTTGGAATCGATTGTTGTCAAAGAAGTCCTTTTATAAAGTTTATTATCCCAAACCGATCAAATTAAAGTACTATCTAAAACTAAGTTTCTAATTAACTCATAGGTTACAGTCAACCCATAATTTCTAATCTGAACGATTATGGTAGAAGTTTTCGGGGTTTACAGATATCCTCCCCCCTCCCTGATCTCGAGGTGGGACGCAAGTATTTTGGTTATTGGATATGGGCAAGTTTGTAGAGATTTCCTGTTAGTGAACTCAATCTTGCGAAGGTAACTTTAGGGAAATCTTGGGGAATTATCTTCAAGGTGGAGCTCATGGAAAGAGGTCGTTTGTCAATCTCATTGGTTGGTAGTATAATCGGTATCTTGAGTTCTCTCACATGGTTGGAACCCGAGGTGTCGTCTACATGGGCTCTTCTTAGCTGGTAAGACTAGTGATTTCCTAGGCCTCAGAGCCCATGTGTGGCGGTAGCCAACCAAATGGGCTATGGCCTATATTTCGCTATCTATAATATATATTATAATTCATTTCTTACATGAATATGTTACATTTGTGCATTCAAAACATAATATATAAATAATATATAACATATTATAAAAATTTATATTAATATATAATGTAAATGACATATATATTGTAAATATTATATATAATACATATATATCATATATAGTATATATAAAATATAAATAATGCATACATGTTGTGTTTTAATACGATTTAGTCTTTTAATAATATATGTTTCGATCCACTAATGTCATACTTATTTAATAACGCATTAAGTCACATATTATAACCTCTTCCTTTTAATTATATATGACTAATATATACAATTTATTAACTAAGTCTATATAAGATAATAACTATTTTAATACATTAACTTTCCAAGTCCACTATTGAATCTTTCCGATCATATTAACAAACAATACTAATTTCTTTTAATTAATTAATAAGTGGATTGACATGAGACATGGTATAAATGGGTCAAGTCACGGGTTTATGTTTTTATATACAATTAATAAATGAGTCAGGTCTCAGGTTAAGATCTTTCAAACACAAACCCATTTAGACATAGATGCAATATAATAATACAAATTGTCAGCTACATATCTCAAAATGGTAACTTCTAACATTATTTTGTATTAGACAACCTCCTATGTCCCCAATCATGCATTATTTTGTATATCTTTTCAACAAGCCCATCACCAAATCCAACTACTTGAAAGTCTTAACACTCGTAAAATTCACGTTCTAAATTTGATATTTATACCCTTTTAAAAGGGTTTTACCTTGAAGACCTTTACAAATACTAAGAACTTATATTAAAAAAATAAATAAATAAAGTACAGACTCATTCCAGAAGTGATTAAACATCTTTAAAATATATACATTACCCTTTTCTTCATAATAGTTTTCTTTTGATTATATCTATCATTTTATATTTAGCAGTTTTTAATTGGACATTTTACACATGTATTTTATAGTGATTCACTATTTATTAGTCATGAATACCTTTTATAATTTTTTTATTATGTTATTTAATACATATATTTAATCGTCCTATTAAATTAATTATTACAAGATAATCTAAAGATAGCATGTGTTTTCTGATTAACTGAAAAAATGAAAACACCACAAAGGTATTCTGATGTGATCGGTGTAAATTGAAGGTAAAATAAAATGAAATTTGCCCTGTCATAAAACAAGCAAAACCTCCTTCTTAACTTTTTTATTTTAAACAATTTTACTAAAGAGGACATTAATTCAAATCCATATTTTTCATCAACGATTAAGTCCAATTTTGATCCTATGAAATACATGTGTAAAATGTCCAATTAAAAACTGCTAAATATAAAATGATAGATATAATCAAAAGAAAACTATTATGAAGAAAAGGGAAATGTATATATTTTAAGGATGTTTAATCACTTTTGGATTGAGTCTGTACTTTATTTATTTATTTTTTTTAATCTTGAATAAAAAGTGGTCATCAAATAAAAAATGGAGTATTGTTATTTATTTTGTATATATTAATATTGCTTTATAATATTTAATAAGATAGATATTATATATCCTAAAATATGTAATAGTACAGGTTTCAAGATGGGTACAAGATATGAAAACCTCATACTCGTACCCTACCCTGTGAAAGCAAGTTCCGTAAAATCTATACCCGGACCCTACCCTATAGCCTTTAATACCCATCCAGACCCTATTCAGTTGAGCAGAGTCCGAGTGGATACCCTATATAAAAAGGTTATCTACTCACCCCTAAATCCATTGTTTTCATGCAGCTTTGAATAACTATTTATTCTCTTTTTTTTTTTTTATTTCACATAAGGTTACTACTATAATTTTTATTTGAAGAGATCTACAATTCATAATGAATTATCATTATACTCACACTCATCAATGAATGATTTATTTTCTACCTTTATCATAAATACCCATATTTTGAAATATTGTATATACAGTAATCAAAATAAAGAGTATTATAGATATTTTACCTTTTAGTCAAATAACTAATTGTTTTACTTTTCATACCAAATAAACATTACAATAACCATAGCAACCCTATGACATTTTTGTTGAATTGGAATTCAACTCCTCGTATGACAAAGTGAACAAGAAAAGAAAATAAATAAATAAATAAACCCAAGCATGAAGATAATAGTCCAACAGTTTCTAATCCGAATTGAGAACCAAACCCGACGCCAATACCGATTCATGAAATCATATGATGGCTCACATGTGTCTATTTATAACAAAGTCATCAATACTATAACAAGAGATTCTGAAGGAAAAATAAAAAATTAAGGGCAAATGGATATAGAAATGTCACAAAAATAAAAATGAAAAGAAAATTACGAACTCCCTAAAAATTTACGAATATTTTATCGATTATAAAATATTTTGTAATATTTTTGTAGTGCAATGGTACAAAAATTGATTGCGAATGGTCTGCCTTAATTTCCTTCTCACTACTGTATAGTTTATTCATATAACTCATAAATATAACTATAACATTGTGTTTGGCAATTTTTCTGGTATAAAAATCAGTAGAAATGCGTCAAGAAAAGAAAAAAAATTGTAAAACTAGAAGAAATTATTTTTAATAATAATGATATTAATTATTCCAGTGGTACAACCACGATTTAAGTATAAATATGAGCCGCTAAATAGCCCACAAAATCGATCCCATTATTAATCATGACAGAGCCATTAGTTTTACATAAAGCAAATGAAGAATAAATAATATTATTATCCGATAAGATTATACTTACTATACATTTGATAAACATTAATCTATGGTTCTCATTATAACAATGGTTGAATTCTTAGCAAGAGGACATAAAAGATCAAGAAAGATTCGAAAACATGCAAAATATACATATATGTATATGTATATGTATTTGTATGTAAGAAGACCAATTTCTAGGGAAATTGTCATAACACTCTCAAGAGCTGCACCTCAAAAACCAAAGGCTCCTTTGCATGAGACAAAAGACTGCGGCGAGGACCAAACTGCAGAAAGCCATATAAGATTCTGGATGAAAATTTAATTCTTCTGAAATCATTTAGGAAAACAAAGTGTGGAGCAGGACAACATATATATATGAAATGAGCATTGCGATGAAAAATTGGGAGTTTGAACCTCTTCTGGAATAGGCATTAAGTTTTCGCTCGTGTATCCTACAGATGGAGGGATCAACGCTCTCCTTTTTCCTAAAGGGAAACAAAAAAAGCAAGCAGTTTAGGTGATTTGTTAGTCAGAATAACGATAATTGATATGAATATACCACTTCAATCCGTTATGTACAAGATGGAGAAGTTCTACGATCTCATGATGGTTATAACATGACTGGTCCCGTCACATTATCAAATGGTTCAGATCTATTCCAACCATGATTGAAATTTTAAAAATTTTTATATTAATTTTTTTATAATCAATTTAATTATAATATTAGTGCAGTATAATCTTGTGATGAGATTTCATTGATACAAAACCAATTCAAACTCATCATACCGTTGTGTGGACATGATGTGCAAGGAAACTTTTTTCTCTTAGTGATTACAATGGAGGTTAGGAGAAGATGCAGATGACTGATGAGATAAGATAAAAAGTTTGAAATGAAATTTGGATTTTATCCAAAGAAAAGCATACCTCCAACCCTCATGCCTATCAAGACTTCCTTCAGACCCTCAATAATCTGTTGGGTAAAATAAAAAAATGGTGCTCAATAAGTGTTGACTATCATAACAACATTGGAAGTGCAAAACCTAACTGCATTGACATTTCATGGACAATGAAATAAGAAAAGGGGGTCATGAGCAGTTCTGTGTAGTTAGCTCCCCTTTTTCCCCCTTGGCACGATATCGATTACTTCAATTGGTACCAAGCAATGGGACAGCGCAAGCTGTGACTACACATTTAGTTTGCGGAATGGAATAAGATAAGATTGAATCGTATTTTCTTTATAATTTTTTCCTGGTTTTGGAAAGATTAGTTCCAGGATCACTTCGTCGTACACTTAGTTAACTGAATAGACTGACATTAATAATCTCACATTAACTAATTTAAGCAAAAAAGAACTTCAATAACAATGACCCTAATTCTTCCTCTTCAAAAATAAGCAAGTGTCGAGCTTACTTTTCTCCCATTGAGAGGAAGTATAACTGGCGTGCTTTCACCACTGAACTGGTTCACCGTACTACATTAAACATATCATCAGTTAGCCAAGGTGCCGGCATATGCACATAACTTATATGTAAAAGTGATAAGGGAATGGTAGAATCAAATGAAACACCAGTAAAAGTTACAATGAAGGTCCCATCGGATCACACATAGCTCACCGAGCTTATATAGGGACTCAAAACTTACCTATGCACAAAATAGCCATTCGCACGCCTGCAAACATAGTTGAATTCAACCTTATCTCCCTCTTGGGCTTCTGGTCCCTCTCCTTCAACAATCTCTAGAAAGGGAAGGAGGAAATAAATAAAAGCATTATGTAAGAATAAGCAGATCATCTCCAACATGTTTCATAAAAACAAAATTTTCAGTTCTATTTTATCTTGATGAAAATAGACAGTGTTTATATCACTAGGCCTAGGCTCTAAACATGTTTCCTCAAGTTAATGATGTCTGAAGACTTGGCAGTGTCTGAAAGGATAAAAAAAGCAGTGTACAGATCCAGGCTATATGGACATTGCTTGCATATATTACAACAAGATTAATTCAATTGATCAGAAAATTTGTCGTTATGACTTTGTTTGTTTTCTCATGGAGATAGACAGCAGAGTTCAAAAGGCCTTACCTTGTATCCTCACCCCATCAGCAAGCTTTAGAGTTCTGAAAACTTCAAGTATGAACAGAAAATAGTTAATAAGTGGAATTGGAATAATAATATGTCAGTCTAATTTTCAACATAAAAATACATAGCAACATGTTACCGTATAACATCTGGCTCCTTCATGTCCATCATTGGTGGTGGTGCAGCAAAAGAAGGAAACACATATGACATGATCGGAAAAAATCCTGCAAATTCCAGAAACAACCTTCTACCCCATTTATTGACAGGCAACAGATTTTTTCCCTGGAGGGACTCGCAGTAGCCAATCTTGAATTGGTCATATTCCGTGCCACTGCACCTGCTCAGTATTTACAGTAGGAAAGCATAAAGCTCCAGATAAATGATCATGGAAGGACTTAATCATTCAAACGTAAGCAAGTTGAATTTAGCTTCATAATCAATCGACGTAAAAAATTTAAACTTGTAAACATAGTATGAATTTCCAGAATTATTACTTAGTAATCCTATCATTTGTGGGTTAGAACTTGGTTGAAGCCCATCTCTTGATAACTTAATCAAATGAAGCAAAATGACAATGCACAGCTTCAGTTAGTTAATGATGTATTGCAAAAATAATTCTCCAATGACAACATTGTCAGATAGGGGTTCAGTCTTGTTCATCTTCTGATGCTGGCTACCTATGTCGATGTGAAATTCAAACTCAAGAGAGGAAGGCTTTCTTCACCCCCACCCCCCCACCCACCCCCCCCCCCCCCCCCCATATTATTCCACAATCACGCAATGTTGTAGGTCAAGGAAGACAGCAGTGAAAAGATTGATGGCCCAATAAGAAGATGGAACACTCAATGTTTTTTCATTTTGAATGCTTACAGGATCTTAATTATGTATCAGACAATTGGCAAAAATAATATGCATCCAACAAACATGAACTGCAGACCAGTTTTAAAATCAACAGCATCTAGTAATTAACAGTCATTGCAATAGACTACAAGCTAAAACACCAGTTTCTAACAGCGGCAATACAACCTCGTAAGATTTGGTCATCTCAACCATTGCTTACTCCCTGTAGTTCTTGAGCAATCTTTATATCTCTTCCTTAGTATTTGACTTTAGTGAACAATTTTTTCCCCCCCATACTTAACTTGCATTCTCGTCGTCATGAAATCTAGAAAAGTTTTGGCAAGAACTATATTTACATCCACTATGGAAGAATTTCTCCAATCTTACAATCATTATGGACAAAGGCTACGATTAGTGCCAAAAGTGTATCAGCGAAACTCCAACAGCAGCAGGATAGTTAACCTAATACATTATGTACATGTATATTTTCCCCTTTTTTCCTAATTGTTTGGCATTGTTTGAAACTAGATATTTGGCTAACAAGAATATCCAAGAAAATGATATAGCAACAATACATATTTAGATGCAGATCAGATACCAAATAAACACAGACAAGAATTAAGATATAGACAAGCAAAACAACCAATTTGCCCTATCAGCATAAGATGTGCAAACTGATAATGATTCTGATGTCCAGACTCTAGAGTAGTTTAGGATGACCACTGCCCCTCAAGGCTACACAATTCAACACTACAATTAGGTCTAGTGTAGCAAGTTGGTATATAGATATAAAGAAATTTAACCAACTAATTTCCCCAGACACCTTGTTTAAAGTCTTATATAATACTTGAGGCATATTGTCAACACACCCCTTGTTATTGGCTTCATTTGCTCTTATCAATCATCCCCTATCTTTAAAATTGAGCAAATTAGATCATCAATATTTAAAAATCATGCTTTTAAACCTCTTTTTACTGTGGTGTTGGTAGATAAAATAATACTAAAATTAGAAAAAAAATTATGAAATCAAGAGTAAATTAGTCATGTTCAAATGCACTTCCTTTTTTTTTTTTTTTTTTTGTTTTTTTGGTTGGGGGTTGGGGGGGGTGGGTGGGGGGTGTTGTGGGGTGGAAGGTTCGAGGGAGTTGCACATGAAGCAAGCATAAGCCATGTGTTGGTAATCCATACAAGCGAATACAAAAACTAAACCGAAACTTCAGTTGCTTTTGCACCCATTTTTGTCCATTATTTGATTGAAAATGCAACTTGTGATTATGGTTGCATACATGAAACAACTCAAATGGAATCAAACAACGAGACTTGATTTTCTATTCGATATAGAAAGCCAAATCTAACCGACTGGATTAATATAAACATAGAACAATGCACAACTTGATGATTAGTATAAAGTAGGGTTAATGTATATGCAATTAGAATATCAATTCAGTACCTAAACTTTGAGATTGATAAATTTAATACCTCAACATTTAAATTGATAAATTTAGTATCTGAAAAAACACTAATAGTACCCCTTCAATTTCTTTCAAGTATCAAATTGATCAATTTTAAAAATTTTTTATACCAAATTGATCAATTTCAAAATTCACATACCAAATTAACTAATTTTAAAATTATATTTTATCAAAATTCAAATAACATTACTGTAAATTGATCGACTTTAAAGTTCCTCCGCAACATTATTCTTGTAAATTAATAGCATGTTTGTTTCTTCATCTTTTTTATTGTTTTCAGACAAATAAATAAATACCCGTAAAAAATAGATATTTTTATTAATAAATCAACCCAAGAAAGTACTGATAGAAAATAGATATGATAATAATACCAGTGAAAAACAACCCATAATAAATGTTTGTTCAATCAACTTTACATATATGTGTGTGCGCGCGCGCTTTCTGCATCAAATTCACGTACGTATTATGTTTGGGGGTGTGAGCGAATGAAAATCCTAAACCCAATTTAGTAGTCGTCTGTACATGTTATATGATTAAGCTCCCATCAAGAAACAATGAACATGAACTGAAGCTAAAACGTATGAGAGACAATGGACAAGAATAGACATTAAACTGACAGTTAAGGTTAAGGTAAATAAAAAACAAAAGAAGAATGATAAGGTCATTATTACCATTTTTTTTGTCATTTTAAATTTTAATTACCTTGAAGATTGACATGAGCATGGAAGTTGAAGCGAGAGGTGGAACAGAGCTGACATTTTCGGGGCTCGTTTCGTACGTCGGGTGATGGTGGGATGGCAAGGACTGGGAGTGTAATCGACAGTGGATTCTGGATAAGGGCATTAAATAGGGGGTGGACTTGGCATAAAGGCAAAAAGGTTCAGGACAATATAAATAGGAAAGGCCCAGAGACGTCGAGCAAAGGTAAAATATATTCTAGCTAAATCATCAAAAACTTTTCCGAAAAGTTTTAAAATTACACGGACCCAATTTTTTAAAAAATCAACAAATATCCTTTAAAAAATGTATGAATCCTACTTTGGACATGAACGGGCTATAGGATAAAAAAAATTAAATACCATACCTTTTCTTTAAAAAGAAAACCCAACCAAATCATGTATCCAACCCAAATATTCATTGATTAATCCCATTTGTAATGATCTTGCTCTTTGTTAGCCTTTTGTTATGTACCCTAATCAATCAAAGCAAACAATATTCTTTCATTTAACAACATTAGTTAAAATACACACTTAATACTTCGATCTCATATCGAACAAATACTGATCTTTGATGTCAAAACCAGTTTTTTTTTTTTTCTATTTTTGCCATAAAGGAAACTAGAAGCAATCAAACAAACAACAACATATGAGTCACTAGGTAACAAAAAAAAGGAATGAACCAATTGAAACAAAAATTGGATACTTTATAACAGTCGATTTCACTTAGCGTATAAAGGAAACTACTTGCAATTGGACAACAATTTCTAATGAAACATGGACTCAAATTGGATTCGAAAATACAATTGGTTTTGTTAACAAATTCATTGACAATACTCTCTTAAAGACTTGCCCTTTTTTTTCCCTCCTCTTTTTCCTTTTCTTTCCTCAATGCTCCATCAATTATCACATAAAATCTTTAAAATTCTATAAAACCATTATACAAAATTTCAAAAAGGTAATGTGGATGTTCACTTTTTAATCGAATATAACACAAATAGATATGACAGTTAGGTAACTTGAAGTTAGTTGTGAATTGTGATGAATTCTTTACACTAATTATTAAATTATGCTATTTGTGAATTATTTGATTAAATTAAGTAGATGACAGTGGCATTAAAAATGACTTAGTTGGTTTTTTTTAAGGTGCGATTGCCACATCGCGAAGAAAATATGATTGGACATTTAATTTTTGTATTTTATTGTAACATAAATATATAATTTAGACTTAAGCATCTTAACTCACATCAAAGTAGGACCAATACATTTTTCAAGGAGTATTTGTTGACTTTTCTAGAAATTGGGGTCTGTGTAATTTTAAAACTTTCAGGGAGATTCATGTAATTACCATATATTTTAATATATAATTATAAAATGCAATGTAAGAAAAAAATCCTAATTTTTAGGCGATGTAAACTCGTCTTTTTAAAAGAGGTTTAGTGCGGCTAGCTAAGCTTATCCGAAAATCACCACCATATTTTTTGTAGTACGATATGAATATTCATACGATCCCTATTATTAGTATTAGTGTATTTCATTATCCATGACTTTTAATATGAATTCACTACCTTCAAATTGTAGTGGTTTATTATGCTTCACATCTTAACCACCTTCAAACTGCATCCTTATACTGAATTCATCACTAAAGCTTCAGTTATCCACATTCGTTTTTTTTTTTTTTTTTGTTAGCCTATCCTAAAATATTACATACTATTGCTTACCTCCGTTGTAAAAATGGATAACATCATAAATGATACTTGAACTTTAACAAAATATACAATTAGATACTTAAATTTTGAAATTGAACAATTTAGTATCTAAAAAACTTTGAAACTGATTTATTTACTACCTAAAAGAAATTGACGAATGTATTGTTAGCGTGAATGAAAGGTTTTTTCATGTACTAAATTGATCAATTTTAAAGTTTATGTACTAAATTAATCAATTTTAAATTTTGGGTATCTAATTACATTTTATATCAATCTTTAGTACCATTTGTAACATTAACCCTTATAAAAAATGCCACTAGCTTTGAAATCTTAATTGTATCAACATTTGTTGGAGCCAAAAAATAGCGCCAATAATTCCTCCACTATGACCCATTAGGGGAGCGTTTGGAGCCAACCCACACCACTACCATCATTCTCATCATCACTAGACTTATCACCAAAACTCTCTACTGGTGTTTTACTACCTATAGGATCAAAGCCATTGTACCTAATTAGCTAACTAAGGAGGTATACATCTGAGCCAGCTACTATGACTATGCAAGAAAACCGACCGAATTGCAAATCAAATTGACCTGCACCAAAATTTTGATTCTTTTTTTAAATGGCTTGGTTCAATCAAGAGTAATATAGTTTGCGGTTCAATTTAGGACCTTAAACTGAACCAAACTATTTTACATATTTGAAAAAAATTAAAACATATAATTTTTTTATTCAAATTGTTTTATTAAAAATTTAATTACTTTTTAAAATTTTTATTTAGATATGGATTATTCATAGGAATAAAATTAAAATAGTCATATCATGTTTCAATTGTTATGGTATATCTACAAATAAGATAATTTTTAGATTTTAGTTGTTAAGCCTAGATTTTGATTTCCAGTTCAATTTCCTTTAATCCAATTTACATCATACCTTAACTCGTTTGACATAAACCCTTGGCTAAGGATTAAAGGAAATTTTGAATTTTGAAAAATTTTAAGAGTTGCCACCTTACTATAACTAGGAAAAAAAATAAGTTATGATCAATAAGTAAGTTGATCCTACTTTTGCTACTGATCCGCGAAAAATGTTTTAAGAAAACAAAACCAGAAATTACTGAGTCCAAGGGCTATCCTATTAAAACCTAATTGTTATCACATTTAACTTTTTAATTATAGGTTGTTGCCTAAATTCCTAAAAACCTAATATATTATGATAGTCACAAGCTATTTACTTAACCAAATTTATAAAGATGTACAATATTAGCCAAATTTATCAAATATTACAAAAAATGAAACTAATATTACATGCAACATAAAAATAGCAATATCAATAAAAAAAATTAAGTTTTTACCTTTTTTAAGTCGTCCGGTAGGTGCTTATGTATCCATCAAGCTATATGAGATCAAGTGATACGTAGTTCTTTCGTGAAAATTTTAATTTGTTGGTTCATTTTAATATTTTAAAATTCTTTTCACTTTAAATTCATTAAATTTTATTAATTTTATAAAATCAATTACTTTATCGTGAACCCTAGATCTACCAAATTAGGTTTAGCGATTTATGAAACTCATATTGTCTAAGTGACAAAAGATTTTGAATCATAGATTCATATACATAACAACCAAATCCATTCATATCAACATGAATCAAATTAGAATGGGGGATATCATTTCTCAATGCATTGATCAAGACAAACTTATATGCATAACAAGATCATTATGAATAAATCTATACATGTAATCAAATATTAACAAAATTCAAAGTTTTCAAAAGATTATGATATAATGATATGCTATGTACAATTTTAGTCAAATCAAGGTTTTCATAGCAAGACTTTCAATTGGACACGTTCACATTAACATATCATGGTAAAAATCAAGAATTTATGTTAGCAAAGCACCAATAGAACATGCCATAGTAAGAATCAAGAATTTATATTAACAAAGCCTTAATAGAACATGTCATGGTTAAACAATCAAGAATTTGTTAACAAAGCACTAATAGATGTAATGGTAAAAATCAATTTATTAACATAGCAATAATAGAACATGTCATGATAAAAATAAAATAATTTATTAACAAAGTAGTAATAGAATATATCATGATGAAAATTGAAAAAACAAATCTGCATTAACAATGTATCATGGTGAAAATTTTTATATTAACAACCTATCAATATATACATTATGATGAATCAAGCATTTGCAAAGGTCATATATAGATATCAATATATACATTATGATGGGGTTCAACACATGTATATCGTTGCTATACAAAATAATCATCATTACAACTTAGATCAAATTAAACCAATATACCGTTATAAAATCACATATGTAAAATGGGATTTTAATATTTTACATATAAACGCAATTCATAATCACGACATAATGTTTTCCTACCATTCTAATGCAGCGGAAGAAATGGCACATAAATACTGGGAGAAATGGCAAAGGATGGCAAGGAGGAATTAGCGTTGAATTTTACATTGTCTACCGTTGAGGAACTAGCGTTGAATTTACATTACTGTAAACCCTCGTTTTCTTAAGTAAACCTGAGTTCGATTTCGGGTATATTTAAAAATCTGAAACCGAAATCCTAAAGAAATATTTTGGACCAATCGTACCTAGGAATCCTATGTCCAGCGATATCAAGAAGGAAACCCCAAAGGAATAAAAACGAGTTAACTCCAGAGTATGGTTCTAAATTGGAAAGTTAACCGGAAATCCTAAGTCAACAAAATCTCAGAAAAACCCTAGCAGTTTAGATCCAGCAATCCCAGGTTCTCAAACCAATGAGTCGGAATACGAGCTGGAAGTGTAGATTGGCTCGTATTAGTATTAGAATGCTAAGCAATACCGATTAGTAAATTTTCGACCTATTTCGAGCTCAATCGAATATGAGTCTCGAAAAGCATGTCCCTGGGCTCGGGATATTAAATATATGATATTAGTACCATTAGATTCGTAATTTCATAATATTTCTAAATATTTCAGTTATATAATTTTTCGGGTTATAAAAGTTACAGTTATAACCTTTTATCGTATTTTTTTATTACTGGTAAATTAAGTGTCTAATCAAATTTTGTTTTCTTTTACACTATTCCTCAAGTACAACCACCCATACCTCCTTACAACCTATTCTTACAATTTTACATCATTTCCTTATAAATTTACTTTTCCAATATATTTTGTACACAAACCACTCATTAAGTTGGAATTTTATTACACAAATCAAATTCGACACACACTTTCTCTCTCCCTCTCACAAGAACCGGCCTCTCCCTTGCTCCCTCCCTCTCATTTGTTTATTTTATTTAATTTATTATTCATACAAACCCTAATTCATTTTTCTATAAAACCCTTTTCACCTTTCACTTTTCACTTTTCTTCATTTCTTACAAAACCCACTTTTGGAATTCTTTTCTCTCCCTCTCCTTTCCCTCCTTGCCATGAGCCCCATAGCTTCCACACACATACACAAATTTTTACTTCAAGTTTCCTTCTCTAAACACCAAATAGGTAATAGATCTTAACCTTGCCCCTAAAAAAAACATGTAATGACAATGTTATACAAGTGTGGATCCATCAAAATCTCTATGAGCTTTATGCTAGGATGTAGAAAATAGTAAAACATGATATTCTTATCATCACAATGTGTGGATCTTGTTATTAGAGTTGAAATACTAGTATTTTGATATATCATTTGTTATCTATTATTTTTATGGAAACTTTGAGTTTATATTTTCATTTCCATTCTTATCTACACATTTTTCATGTTACATTTACATTCATAGTATGAGTAGTATAGTAGATCTACTTGTTAAGAGTAGTTAAAATAACATAGCTATTTATTTTACATGCATGAAAGACTTGTTACGTGTTTTTCTTAAGGAATGAGCTGATCAAAACTTAAGATCTATTTTGTTTCTATCAAAAAGTTAATTTTAAAATTTGGATATTGAGAAAGATCCATTTACAAAACATATTTTCTAACTTCAAAAAGAAGATTTTATATGTAAAATGAAGGGCTTAGGTAATAGATATCATTAAGTAGTGATTTTATGAGTTGATCATGGTTTTATTAAGAGAAATTTTCAAAATAAGAAAATGATTACAAAAGCTATGTTAGATTTATGATTTAACTCCAATAAAAATATATAAATTCATATCTAGGGTGAAATGCCAAGAAAACACTTGTTTTCCAACCCTAAAACAAGAGTTTTATTAAAGAAATGAAAGCGTTAGGGAGTAGGTTTGATTAGGACTTAGTTTTAGAAAGATTAAATGAGTTTTTCACAAGAAACAATCTCGAAAACAATTTTTCCGAATTCGGATCTAAAAATGATCCCTATCTAAATACCTATTTCCAAATGTCAAAATGAGTATTTTAATAGAAAAATAGAAGTCTTAGGGAATAGAGATAATAAAGACTTGATTTTTATAAGAATAAATATGTTTTATCAAAGTAAAAACCTAAAACAAAGGAAAAGTCTTCCAACTAAGATCAAACAATATTTTTCTTTTCGAAAATTGTACAAAATTCGTCACAAGGCAAAACGCACACTTAAACATCTTTTTTCCAACTTTCAAATGAAGAAATTTATTAAGATAATGAAGGCACTAGATACATAGGTCACCAAGGCTTTATCATAGTAACAATAGGTATGATTTCTAAAGAAATGAAGCTAGTTTTCTCAAACAAACATTCATAACATTATTTCAAAGTAAAAGTTTTTCCAAGAATTCTTTTCAACCAAAAATCATTAAAGAAATACACATAAATAGCACATATCATATCATGCATGATAATAACATGTAGATATTACATGTACATATAATTTACTTGATAAAAATAATACAAATTTCACAAAACAATTTCAGAATCTCAACTTTTAGTTACTAACCAGATCTGATATGAACTTTCCGAAAACTAAATGTTTTCAAAATTTAGTAATAAAATCATAAATAAATAGATCTTTCGAAGTAGATAGAAATCAATAGCTTATTTGCGAAATTCCGAGTTAAAATAACCAAGTTATGACCGTTTTAAGTTGGAATTTCTTATTACTACAGAAATTACGAATTCAAAGAGTTTTATTTGAAAAGTTTGGATTTAGTTATGGTATGAAATACTCATAGGGGTATTTCTTTCGTTTAGGTGATTTTGGATTCGAGGGAAAATTCTTTTTTCTGGATCGCTACCGTTAAAGACCGAAGACCATGGCCGAGTGAAATCACTATCTCTAAATTATATGATTGCGCTTGTGCTTGTAATGTTAGTGGCATTAGAATTCGGACAAGATAAAACTTGATTGTGTGTATATGATTTCTACATGGGTGAATTGATGATAAAGAATATCAAAATGAACTTGGTGTAACTATTTGTATGACTTAGTGTAAAATTGATTTGTCTGAAAAATCTATGATCATCCATAAATTGTTAAATTTATATGCCATGATCTTATAATCAAATTGGTTATGCATACCACATGTGAGTCACATTCCATAGGTTATTATACCTTTGTGGGAAGCATAATAGTTGAGCAACGAGGGGCCTGTAAACTCGAATGTTGACGTAATGGCTGGAAATTTAAATAGTGGCATATGGGATGGAATTGAAAATGTGTATGGGTGGGCACCTGTATCAACCACAATAAAAAGTGAGAAAAATTAAAATCGTTGGTCGTATGGGCCTAAAACACCTAACCCCGAATGAAGGGCGTAAATCCATTCAACATAAGATTTTCGAAAGATCTTATGTATTGTACTCACGTGTTTGTACATTTCATATGGTTGTTAATAACTTTTCTGTTATATATACTCATTGAGCATTTAATTTTGGAAGTGGAACTAACTAAGCTAGCATAGCTTACACCCCCACAGTTTTTTTCTAATGCAGTTCCCGTACTTATGGCTGCATCCCCGGACCTAGCCAAATCAGGTAATGAGAGACTAAGAGTTATCTCCTTAGAAGTTCACCATTAGTTTGTATAGTTCTTAGTAGTGAACCTAGAAGAATCAATTGATACAAAAAAAAAAAAAAATAATACTTAGACTTATGTGTAGCTGGGGAATGCCCATTAATGCTTTGTAACTGATCTGAGATATCTGTGGTTTATATTTTTATGCTTATTCTATCAAATTGAACTATCTATCTCCAATTATTTATGTATTCTATTATCGTAAGGGAACGCGTTGCATACTAACACAAGACTTCTTAATAACTGTGGTAGTTATTCTTAAGTCTTGATTAGCATGTGGTGGACTATTACGTCCAGGGTACCCTTTTGGGGAGTGACACTACTGGCTTATCAATATAAGCTGCTAGCGTAGATTTATACACCGCCGGCGTCGAAGCCAATGTATCTTGTTCAAATGTTACAATTTTGTAATTTTTGAGTTTTTCCTTGTTTTCTATATATTGTACGCACTAGGACAAAACAAAGCAGCTTTTAGATTTTTGAATGAAATTTGTTTGAGCATTTTTGCTTTGTTATTCCAAATCTCGATCTTCTTGCATAGAATGTCAATTTGATGCCAGTTGCCTAGGCATTCTCAAAATCAATAGGCTTTTTGAAGATTACAAAACGGTTTTTGTGAGCAAATTAATGACTTGTGATAAACCTTAAATCGATTTCACGCCATACACTACATCATAGTGGTATTAGAGCTATGTTTGCTCTTGGTAACAATGGTACTCTGAAGATAAGCTAATCAATGTTGTACTATAAGGGATAGGATCAATGATCACGATGATCTAGATCAAAGGATCGGGCAAATGATTGATGAGAGATTAGATGCGTGTTGGAACGTAGGTTAGAAGGGGCTGTGGATCGATTGACAGAAAGAATGGATGCGTTGATTGAGACCCAAAGGAATGAAAACCCTAGACGAGGACGAAACCCTAATTTGATGCCAGATGTGGATGAGGTAGAGGATGACTTCTCTTTTGTTGAGGAGGATGAGCAACATGTGAATTACCACATTGGTATGGTAGACCTCTCGTGTAGAGGAAAAGTAGAGGCGTTGGGAGTTAGGTATGAGAACGAAAATAACTGGAGTTCCATGGAAGTTTGCAACCGAAGGAGTTTTTAGATTGGTTGGCCACAGTAGAAGAGATTTTTATTTTAAGAATGTCCTTGATGACAAACGAGTGCAGTTGGTGGCAACCCGACTCCTTAGTAAGGGCACAACATGGTGGCAACAAACGAAACTGACTTGACTTAGATTAGGCAAAGAAAATCACTTCATGAGAGAAGATGAAGAAAAACTTGCATTCTGCGTTTTTGCCTTAAATTTTTAGCACACCATTTACCAGAAACTGCACAATCTGAAACAAGGCAACATGTCAGTTGATGATTATACTTTTGAATTTTATCAGTTAGCAGCTTGAAATGAGATTTAGGAGATGGATGACTAATTAGTAGCAAGGTATATTAGAGGATTGAGGGTGCAAATACAGGACACTATGAATTTATTTGATTTTGTTAATGTGTCTGCTGCTCATCAGAGGGTTTTAAAAGTAGAGAAACAACAAATCAAATCAAGCAGTGGGTTGTTGGGTAGTGGTGTGATTGCAAGTAGTGCTAGCGGGGTTAATTGTGAAGGTACCAGGGTTGTAGGTAGTGGAGTTGCTACTAGTAGTAGTGCTAGACGGTTCAATAAACCTATTGCTAGTGGACCAAGTAGTAGTGGATAAAATGTTTCAAACGTGGGGAGCCTAGTCATCGATAATCCGAGTGTAGGAAGGCAAAGAAAAGGGCACTGTTTGTTGATGAAAATGAAGAGGAGGATGAGGATGCTGTCTTTGAGGCTAGAGGGAATAGAGAACCTATATTTGGTACAAAACACACAGAAGAAGAGATTCTCACATGTGATAGTAGGGAGAATCTAGTTATAAGAAGGTCTTGCATGATGCTAAGGGCAGTTGATGAAGATTGACTTAGAAACAATATTTTTCAGTCCACTTGTACTATTTAGGGAAAGGTATGTCGATTCATGATTGATTCAGGAAGCTGTGAGAATATTGTTTCAACTGAAGCAATACAAAAAGCTGGGCATACAATTGGACCATCATCCTAAACCTTATAAATTAGCCTGGTTAAAAAAAAAGAGGCGAGGTAAATGTTTCCAAACGACCATTGGTAACATTTTCCATTGGTTAAAAACATAATGACTTAGTCTGGTGTGATGTGGTCATAATGGATGCATGTCACTTGCTATTGGGAAGATCCTGGCAATTTGATAGGAGTGTGAACCACGATGGAAGGGCCAATATTTATAGTTTCATATATAAAGGTATGAAAATTGTATAGGTACAAAACAGAGATACTGTTGAGCCCAAACCTATGAAGGCAAGTATGAGTGCCTATATGTTGACTCTAGCGAAATTTGAAGAGGAGATGCAGGAATCTGAAGTGATATTTGCTTTAGTGAGCAAGGAGGTTACGGAGGAGGTAACAATACATGAGTTAGCACCTATGGTTGTAGAGGAGTTTCAGGATGTATTTCCTGAAGAGTTGCCTGATGGGTTACCTCCGTTGCAAGACATTTAACATCAGATTGACTTGGAGCCTGGTGTGTCTCTTCCAAATAGGACACGTTATCGAATGAGCCCTATAAAGCATGAAGAGTTGAGGAGGCAGGTGGAAGAGTTGCTTGTGAAGGGTTTTATTAGGTAAAGTTTAAGCCCTTGTGCAATTTCGACCCTTCTAACTCCCATGAAGGATGGCTCCTGGCGCATGTACGTAGACAACCGAGCCATTAACAAAATTATTGTCAGGTATGGCTTTCCTATCCCTCATTTAGATAACTTGTTAGATCAACTAAGTGGAGCTAAGGTATTCTCAAAGCTAGACTAGAAAGGCGATTACCACCAGATTCATATTCGAGCTGGTGATGAGCGAAAGACTGCTTTCAAAACGAGAGAGGGTTTATGTAAGTGCCTAGTTATACCATTTGGATTGTCTAACACACTAGTACATTTATGTGGATCATGAACCAAGTTCTGAGGCATTTCATTGGCAAGTGTATTGTTATATACTTTGATGACATACTGGTATACAAAGCTAATCCCGGGCAGCACCTCCAACACTTGAGGGAGCCTTTACTATTATGTGCAGAGAGAAGCTCTTTGTTGCCAAAAGGAAGTGTGTCTTCATGACTTTTAAGTTACTCTATCTCGATTATGTAATTTCCACTGAGGGGTTTACAGGTTGATGAATCCAAAGTAAAATCAGTCAGATAGTGGCTTAGACCCACTACATTAACTGAGGTCAGAAGCTTCCATGGTCTTGTATCATTCCACAGGAGGTTCATTCTATATTTCAGCAGTATTATGGCTCCTATCATTGACTGTATGAAGGGTGGGAAGTTTATGTGGACTGATGAGGCAGAATAGGCATTTGAGCAAATCAAGACGCGTATGACGACAACCTCGATTCTAGTTCTACCTAATTTCCTCCAACCATCTGAGCTACATGCTGATGCCTTGAAGGTAGGAATTGGAGCAATTCTAAGTTAGAATAGCAGGCCCATTGCTTTTTTTTTAGTGAGAAGCTGACAGGGGCAAAGTTAAGGTATAGCACATATGATGTTGAATTCTATGTCATATTACAAGCTGTAAAACATTAGCATCACTACTTGTTTCACAAAGAATTCATCATGTATATTGACCAGGAGGCTCTGAAGTACCTACACAACCAGGACAAGGTGTCATCCCGACATGCATCATGGGTGGCATATTTAGAGCATTTCACTTTTGTGGTGAAGCACAAAAGTGGAATCACTAATAGGGTTGCAGATCCACTAAGTTGGCATAGGAGTCTGTCGAACAGAATGACTATTGAGGTAATGGGTTTTAACTCTTTCTTTAAGTTGCTTGAGGATGATCTTTTCTTTTCCAATATACTTACAAGAGTCAAAGATCGTGAGGGAACATAATATATGCTACAAGATGGTTTTCTCCTTAGGGACAATTAGTTGTACATCCTAGATTGTAGTTTAAGGGATCAAATCATTTAAGAATTGCATGGTAAAGGGCATGTGGGGAGAGACAAGACCTTACAATTGATATAAACATCTTACTTTTGGCCAACCATTCGCAAATAAGTTAAGCGTTATGTGTAGCATTGTAGAATTTGCCAAGTGTCCAAGGGGACAGCTATAGATATGGGGTTATACATGCCACTTCCAATTCCTTCACAACCTTAGGTTGATGTGAGCATGGACTTTGTGATCGGATTGCCAAGGACACAATGAGGTAATGACTCAATCTTTGTACTTGTTGACAGATTTTCTAAAATGGTTCACTTCATTCCCTACAAGAAGACTACAAATTATGTGCATGTAGCACAATTGTACATTTGAGAGGTGTACCGATTACATGGATTGCCTTCCAGTATTGTTTCTAATAGAGATACTAGATTCCTTAGCCATTTTTGGCGTAGTTTATGGAAGATGTTCAATACCCAGTTGAACTTTAGTAGTGTTTATCATCCTCAAACAGATGGGTAAATTGAAGTGGTGAACAAGTCCTTGGGTGATATGCTGAGGAGTCTGATCATGTGAAGAGTTGGGACTAGAAGCTGAGCCAGACAGGGTTCATACACCACCATGCAATTAATCTCAGCAGAGGTTTCAATCCTTTTCAGGTAGCGTACTCTGTCATTCCCCGTGATCTACTTGATTTACTACGCTTACTAGATAAAACTAGAGGTCATGGTAAGGCATAGGACTTCGTCCACAATCTACAAGAGATTCACAATGAAAACTTAGAGAGGGCTGCGAGCAAGTATAAAGTAGTTGCTGACAAAAAGAAGAGACATGTGGAATTTGCTATAGGAGATTATGTGTTGGATGTTCATACTAAAGATAGATTCCCTATAGATTGTTTATTAAAGCGGATACAAACTAAAATCATAATTGAAAGATAAAAACCTTTAGTAGTATCATGAATTTAAGTCCATAATTTTACAAAATTTATAGTTTTATTAGTTAATCACGATTTTATGTTCGGTATCATCATGATGTTAGGATGATATATGTTGAAAAGTTGATTATTCGAATCTTTTCTTTTATCATAGCTGACCAAGGACCATTTTATTAACGGTCCAAAGATTACTTTTTTATTTCTAGATTTTTATGTTTGGGTTAAGAATAGGATTGTTGGTCTCTCTTCCTAACGTGGGATAGGCTAGTGCCTGTTCAAAATGTGCCACTTTAGTTCATGTCCAACTATTGTCTCATAGGTATAATCCGACCAAAGTTCATATCTAAAACGAAATGAGACTTCTATTCAGTTTCCGAGCCGCTAATTGTATGCATACAATTATATAAAGGGGACTATTAGGAAAAAAAAATGCACATGATAATATATATATATATATATTTGTCAAAAAAAATAAAGGAAGTATATGCAATGCATAAAAATAAATATTTTAAGTTTTATTAAATCTTTTAGAGATCTCCGCATGGATCAATATCAATGGTGGAACCAAAAATACCCAATAGATCGTGGGGATTGAATTTGAAAAATATGGGGTAAGATTATATTTTATATCTAAACTTTGCTTATTTTTAAAATCAACTATTAAAAATTTTAAAATTATCAATTTAATACTTTTTTTTTTTCATTTTGACAATTAATTACCTAAAGTTTGCTCAATTTTCAAATTAAGTATCTAATTTAGGTGCTACGAATGATCTCAAAAAATTTATAAGTTGATACTTTTAAATTTTATATAGTTAATAATAAAAATTGGTAAATTTTAAATACAAAAGGTGACATTTATTCAAAAACATATAAAATTAAAAAATATATTTCATTTTTCTAAAGATTTTTCAATTAGAAATTCCAAAGCTATGATGGTGGCTCTAGAAAATAGTCCCCCTGTTTTATGATTTATCAATGACTAACCTAGAAGCAATAGAAAAAGAAAAGACGATGAAAAGGAATTTGGGTCTTGAGTAATAGTAGCTGCTTAAAGGGTAGATATAAGCAGCCCAGATGCTTATATTTCCTATATCTAACTGAGAAAGAGAAAATAGCCTCATGTAGGGTTCACAGTCGTTACACACACTCTACCCATCTTAGTCCATAACATCTGTTAGTTCAACTGGTCTCATAAATGTGAACTAAAACATATTACTTTATTTCGAGCCTAAATAGATGTTATACCGATACCATTTATCCTATCAGCTACCCACCGAGTCACTTATAAATCGCCATTGCATCATGGCGCACCATTACATCATAGTATTTGTCACTGCATCATGACACCTCAACGCCTAAGTACTGTGTCCCCACAGGACAAGGTTGCTACTCCCCGAAATGGATTTAACAGCACAAGCAGCACTCAATTAACTAGGCCGTCTTTCAGTTTTAATTCATTTTAGTATGCCTATCCAAGTATACAACACACAAGTTACTGTGTACCTTTAAACAACGTTCACAATCCGAAAGATACACTAGAGAGCAGGTTCAGAAGCAATTATTTGATTAAGAAATTAAAATATACAAGCAACTTAATCATTTATTTACTTACATCAACTTTTATATTGAATATCCATTTTAAAATCTTGTTTGATCTGACACTAATTTGGAACTCTGCTATGGCTGTGAATATCGCCCTGCCAAAATACGAACAATTTTCCTTTGTCTGTCAAAGTATTTCTTTTCACTTTGCTTATAGTCTTTTATTATAAAACTATCATCACATCACACATATTCAAAAACATTTATTTCCTAAGCAAATATATATATGAAACAACATATTCCCTATGTTAATTATAGTTTATCCTAACTCATTATTCTAAGCCAATTATTAATTATTAACTCATTTTAACTTAATCTTAGCTAAATTGATTAGAGTTAATCATTAATCAAATTACTTAGCTAAGATAATCAAACTTAATCAATTTAATTCATTTAGTTCATTCAAGTCCAATTAGTCAAATTGAACTTAGGTTTAATAATTAAGTTCATTTTGTACTTAAGAACTATATTAACCCAAGATAATTAATATTCCTATTAATTCATTAACTCATACCTAATTATACAACACTAACATGTCATTTAATTCATCATTTATCTATTTCATTTTGTCTTTCTTCATTGTTTCTTTTTGTTTTTCTTTTCTTTTTATGAACAGCACCAACAAAGATCACGCCCGTGATGGGGTAGTTATCCCCATCACTGGGCTGTGATCACTATTATAGCCTTGCCACGCCCGTAACAAGGAGATAGTGCCCATTGTTATGATTGTGATCTAGGCTTTTTCCTTTGAAAAATCTTATTAGCGGAGATCACACCATTCATAACGGTCATGATAGGCTATGGTGTTCATTACATGCAAAATATTGTAGTTATTACGTTTTATCTTTTGATGAGGAGATACGCCCTCTATCATGCCCGTTATCTTCCTAAATTTTATTTTCCACATATATCACGAGCCGTGATATGACTGTGATGAACAGAGGGGTCATACTACATTTTCCTTTGTCTTTTACACTAATTTTTAACTACTTAAATCAACATATATCAACAACGACAACTTGTTATTAGTTACTCATGCTCAAACTTAACTTATAAATACTTTTATATACATAAATGTATCATATGACCACAAATCATTCCATCAAACACTTAAACCACACAAATATACATATATTTAGTTTTTTAATAAATATGAACATACATCTTTGATTTATCTCTATCATCACAAGTTTTACATATATCTAGTCCTAATACGACGTTTACATACATAAATAACAACTAAATTAAGAAAAGTAACAAAATTTATCTTTTAGACAAACCTAACACCTTCATTCTTCTACTCCTACTTCTCTTATGTTCTTGAAGTTATTTTTAGCATGATCTTCATTCTCTACCTTGTTTCTTATCTTTGATTTGTTCTATAGACATGTTTAATTTGAAATTTGGGGTTGGGTTTTGTTAAATGAGAGATGGAGGAAGAGAGAGAAAAAGAAACAAAGAAAAAGAAGGAAAGAAGACGAAGAAGGCAGGTGGAAGAAAAAGAAAAAGAAAGGATGAAATATATGTATATATATATAAATTAGAAGATATTTTTGAGATATAGTATTAAATTTAAACATTTCTATAATTATTTTAAAAATCATAATTAGTTAGAAAATAATTTGAGAATATATATATTAAAAATTTATGACTTCATCAAAAATGTAATTCATAAGTTTAGCTTATAAAAATCTGACATTTAATTTGAGTTTGTGTTTAAAACGATATTTTTAAACAAGCAATTGTTTTAAAAAAATATCGAGATTTAAGAAAATAAAAGTTAACTAAAATATAAAGGGTGTATGAGTTTACAAAACATTTATAATATTTGTTTTGAGATTTAAGAATTTAAATTGAGGAAAAAGGAGTTTCAACGACAAATTTAAAGAAAATAGAAGTTTGATTCGTAAAAAAAAGTCATTGAGATATATGAAAGGTTTAAAAGAATATTTTAAATCTCGAATTTTAGTTTAACCCATTTACTAATTTAATTATATCAAATTGTCTATTTATTTTCTATTGTTTACTTATTTGATCCATTTAAATTATGTACTCGATATTTCTAACTCAGGTTAAGATTTAGAGTATTTCAAGTTTTCACGTGTACTATATTTGATAATTAAGTATATGTGTGTGTAAATTTTATTAATTTGATTTTCTATGCATGATTAGAGACCACATAAAATTATTTTCTAGCATATGAATTTAAAAGGAGAAAGTAGGGAAAATATCATGTATTTTACTATATATGATATCTAAAATAAAGATGAATGAAGTAGAGAAAAATTCAAAATTTCTCACTAACCTAGAGTAGCTTTGGGCATTTGCAATAAATGATGGTGCCATTAGGATAAATTATTGATGATGCTTTTTCATTAATTATATCAAGATTTGATTTTGTAATAATACAAACAAAAGAAAATTAGATAATATACACAAAAAAATTAAGTAAAAATATATTGATTATATTAGTTAAGGAGTACAATGAGTAATGAATTGATCAACTGATAATATGGGTATTATGTCCCAACCTCACCAATCAATAGAGGATAGTCAAATAAACCGCTTTATGTCATAAACATAAACATCATCAGCTACAATAATGCATTTTATAAGTAATGTTTTCACATTGTTTCTTTAAACTTTTATGATATGTATTTTCTTTTTAAAATAAAATAATAAATAGAGGATTCCATTATTTAAATATTTCCAATAACTCGAGTCATTATCGTGTGTCTTTCAATTTTTTTGTTTTTACATTACAAAAGAAAAAGGAGTTGAATTTGATTTATTTCACTTGGATATCATTTGATTACAAGAGTATTAGCCTTTTTTTTCCTTTCTTATATATATATACACACAATATTCAAAATCCATTCGAATCTTAAGCAGTCAAATAGTAAAACTTTAAATATAATTTTTTTTAGATTATGAGTTTAATATAAATTATTATGACATAATTTTTCTTATTTTTTAGACTAAATGCAGTTTTTATTAACATATTTTTAAGACTATTTTAATAACATATATGTAATGTATAATTTTTAATACATTACTTTTTGGCTTTAATATTACCAAAACAATATATATAATTCTTTTTTATTATCATATTTTTTTAATTCTTCTAAGGATTAAATTTCATCAAATCACTATTTTTAAAATTTGCACACGCTAAAATCTACCTAATCATGTATAAATTAAATTAGACTGATCATCACTCGAACAAATTTGCACCAAACTAGAAACCCAAACCCTTCTTATTCACATGCCACACATCATTTTAGTTTTCCTTTTTGTTTTTTCTCACATTAACCCAAAATAAGTAAATAAATTAAATATCCCAAAGGAAAACCACCATAGAAGGATCTAGAAACCCTAGAACAAACTTTGTATATAAACCCTAGCGCTTCTTTCTCTCAAGCCCTCTCCGCCTCCCGAACCTGCTCTTCGAAAAATCTCCATTTTTGATCTTGTAAAGCTCCTTCCATAAGATCAATAATTTCCATAAGATCAATAATGGCGGATACAGAAACATTTGCTTTCCAGGCCGAGATCAATCAGCTCCTGAGTCTTATCATCAACACTTTCTACAGTAACAAGGAGATCTTCCTTCGTGAAATCGTCAGCAACTCATCCGACGTAATTTTACTCTCTCTCTCTATATGTGTGTGTGTGTGTGTGTCGAATATGTTGTATGTTTTTGTGTTTTAGGGTTTGGTGTTGCAGTTAGTTGGTACGTTTAGTTCTTGTTCTGCTTAAAGGTTGAATCTTTCGTGATTTTCGAATCTGTAACTGGAGATTGTATTGGTCAAGCTACTTTTTATCGTAAGAAATTATTGAAAATCATCACGCTATGGTTTATGAGATTGGCGGGGACGTGAAAAGGATATTAATTGGAAAGAGTCCTTTTCATTGCTAGAAAATGATAGAGTTTTGCTTCCATGTTTGTGTTAGTTTATGTATGAAGAATGTTTAACGTGGGGTTAAGTTTTTTATTTGTATTTGTCTTTGTTTATGGCAGTATGTAATTAAATGAAATGAATTGAGATGCAAAAAAATTAAGGGGTATTCCCGACTCAAGTTAACGGAACAAAAATTATAATGTTGTTTGCAATAACCATGCACTCAATAAACAATTTTGTAGTTTGCAATAGATTAGTGCAGTGGAAATGGCATTTTCCTGTCGCAAGTTAACATAACAAAAATTATAAAGTTGTGTACTAAATGCTGAAATAATATATTACGAAAAGGAGTTCTAGCAGATATGTTATGAAATTTGATTCATGTTCTTGAATTGAATATTGAACAAACTTGGTTGAAACTGTAGGTTACCTGATGCATAATAATTTCATAAAGTTTGGGTTGCTTATTTTTTTTCCTGATCAGCCTGTGATTTTAATGGTTGGACGTAAATGGGGTGAGCATTATTGTATCTTTGTTTTGTTGAGGACACTGAGCATTTCTTTATCATGTTGTACAGGCGCTTGACAAGATTAGATTTGAGAGTTTGACTGACAAGAGCAAGCTCGATGCTCAACCAGAGCTCTTCATCCACATCGTTCCTGACAAGGCAAACAACTCCTTATCTATTATTGACAGTGGTATTGGGATGACAAAGCTGGTGAGTTGATGTTTTTATGTGACATTTATAAAATTAAAATTTGTTTTTTTCTTTCATGTTTTGTGTAACTGAAATGTCTGTCTCTGTGTTTGCAGATTTGGTGAACAACCTTGGTACGATTGCAAGATCTGGTACCAAGGAATTCATGGAAGCTCTGGCTGCTGGTGCGGATGTTAGCATGATTGGACAGTTTGGTGTTGGGTTTTACTCAGCTTACCTTGTGGCTGAGAAAGTTATTGTGACCACCAAGCACAATGATGACGAGCAGTATATCTGGGAATCCCAAGCTGGTGGATCATTTACAGTGACCAGGGACACATCTGGTGAAAACTTGGGTAGAGGTACCAAGATTACTCTCTTCCTTAAAGAAGACCAGCTAGAGTACCTTGAGGAGCGTCGTCTCAAGGACCTCATCAAGAAGCACTCTGAGTTCATTAGCTATCCTATTTCTCTCTGGGTAGAAAAGACCATTGAGAAGGAAATTTCAGATGATGAAGACGAGGAGGAGAAGAAGGATGAGGAAGGAAAGGTTGAGGAAGTTGATGAAGAGAAAGAAAAGGACGAAAAGAAAAAGAAGAAGATTAAGGAGGTTTCCCATGAATGGTCATTGGTCAACAAGCAGAAGCCCATTTGGATGAGGAAGCCTGAGGAGATCACTAAGGAGGAGTATGCTGCCTTCTACAAGAGTTTGACCAATGACTGGGAAGAGCACTTGGCTGTGAAGCACTTCTCAGTTGAGGGTCAGCTTGAGTTCAAGGCAATTCTGTTTGTCCCAAAGAGAGCACCTTTTGATCTATTTGACACAAGGAAGAAGCCTAACAACATTAAGCTCTATGTCCGTCGTGTCTTTATCATGGACAACTGTGAAGAGCTTATTCCTGAGTTCCTAGGCTTTGTTAAGGGTATTGTGGACTCTGAGGATCTTCCGCTCAACATCTCCAGAGAAATGCTCCAGCAAAATAAGATTCTCAAGGTTATTCGTAAGAATCTTGTGAAGAAGTGCATTGAGCTCTTCTTTGAGATTGCCGAGAACAAGGAGGACTACAATAAATTCTATGAGGCCTTCTCCAAGAACCTTAAGCTTGGTATCCATGAGGACTCACAGAACAGGACCAAGCTGGCTGAGTTGCTCCGATATCACTCCACCAAGAGTGGCGATGAGTTGACCAGCCTCAAGGACTATGTCACCAGAATGAAAGAGGGACAGAATGACATTTACTACATCACTGGTGAGAGCAAGAAGGCCGTGGAGAACTCTCCATTCCTTGAGAAGCTGAAGAGGAAGGGCTATGAAGTCCTCTTCATGGTTGATGCTATTGATGAGTATGCAGTTGGTCAACTGAAGGAATTTGAGGGGAAGAAGCTTGTTTCTGCCACCAAGGAAGGTTTGAAACTTGATGAGAGTGAAGAGGAGAAGCAAAAGAAGGAGGCTCTCAAGGAGAAATTCGAGGGTCTGTGCAAAGTTATCAAAGATGTTCTGGGTGACAGGGTTGAGAAAGTGGTGGTTTCTGACCGTGTGGTTGATTCCCCCTGCTGTTTGGTGACTGGAGTATGGATGGACCGCTAACATGGAAAGAATCATGAAGGCGCAGGCATTGAGGGACAACAGCATGGCTGGTTACATGTCAAGCAAAAAGACATGGAAACCCAGAGAACCCTCATGGATGAGCTGAGGAAGAGGGCAGAGGCTGACAAGAATGACAAGTCTGTCAAGGATTTGGTTCTGCTGCTTTTTGAGACCGCACTTCTCACTTCAGGATTCAGTTTGGACGATCCCAACACCTTTGGCAACCGGATCCACAGAATGCTGAAACTTGGCTTGAGCATTGACGAGGACGCAGCTGAGGGAGATGCAGACATGCCTCCACTTGAGGACGCTGATGCCGATGCTGAGGGTAGCAAGATGGAGGAAGTTGATTAAATGTGAAGCAAGACTTATTTTTATCGTTACGCTTTTTTTAAGATATTGTTCTTCTCCTTTAGCTTTATTTTGTTGTCTTATCCGGTTAAGAATGGTTTTTTTAGGATGGTACCGATGGACCTAAGTTTTGAGCTCGTTCTCCTATGACCTATCGTGTTGTGCAAACTGAATTTCTTAATAGAGTAGTATTATTACAAGTTCAATAGCATTATTGTGTTTGGTAGGTAGTGTTATTAAAGTAGTGTCCCATGGGTAGCAGCAGTTCCGTTTGGAAACCGAAGTCCAACATCTACACTTCATATACGGAGTGAAAATTGGCTGGCTATGATGCTTGTTTATTTATTTTTAGTAAAGACTTATCGGAGGTCGAGCGTGGGGTAAGAAGTAATACCAACATGTAGAGGGTATGTTAAGAAATGATACCATTATGTTATGCGTTATACCCCAGTCTTGCAAAGACAAGAAGGTTGTGGTCTAAACTGGCGAATTGATGCATGATAGCCACATACTGTTCTACCAATTCATAAAATAAATTGCGGTACGACACGGCACCGTGGGTGGTTGTAGGCTCATTTATTTATGCTTAGGATTTTATAACTTTATTTTTCAATATCTTTTTCCGTTATAGTAAGGTTCTCGTAGAGAAAAGTTCATCTCCTGACGGAATATATGTTGAATTGTTACAGGAACTGCAACGAAGAAACGGGTTTAATATGATGAGAAAAGTTTATACGTTTTTTTTTTTCCTTTTTTTGGCCCCAGAGAAAAGTTTATACCTTAGATCCATCATTTTCCTTTAGAAGTAGTGTTTGAAATAACGACGACGAACTGGAGAAAAGCTTATTCCATGTTAAATCCATCACTTTACTTCAGGAGTAGAGTTTAAAATAACTACAAGAAGCTGAAAAAGAGATGAATTTAAGATATGTTCAAAAAGCGACGAGTTTAAGATCAATGTCGTCTTTTAATTTTTAAGATTATTTTCATTTTTTTTAATTTTTATTAAAATATTATTCCCTTAATCCGAATTAAATGACATCTAGATATTTTAAAAATACAGTGAAGAATTTGAAGGTTGAGAAGTGAAGATTCTGAAGCATCTTATATTGCAAATAATAAGGTTTTCATCATCCTACTTTTCTGCACGATCTTAGAACTGTACGACAACATAGTAGATCTTGCCATTACCGGTTTTGTTGGTTTTATTATCTAATTTTTATCATTTTTAAATGAATAATTTTATCAAAAAATAAATATAAATAAAAAATAAATATTTTTATTTTTAAATATATCAAACAAAATTAATATAAATAAAATACAAATACATATTAAATATAAATAATTACACTCGTTCCTGTTATCGTATGGTCGAGTAAGAATTGGAGCCCATCGGATAAACTTTATGTCTAATCACAATCATTATTGAGCTGGATCCCACCTCAAACTTATTAAAATCCATATTCATGCAACCCTAGCGTTAACGGCTTGAATCGATCGGAGTTCAAGTTTGAAATTCTTGAATTGAATAATCAAGATGATGATTAAAGCGACAATCCAATTTCCTTAATGTGTCGTATTTAGACTGGGGAATGGGCCCCAGTCCCCCAGTCGGTGCGACGGCCAACAGTAACATTTAGTTCGAATTATTTTACGCGAGTGCAGTTAGATTAATCAAGTCACTATTTATGAGTAATGGTCAGATGGGAGCCAATATTACCTCCTTTTAATAAGATATAAATGTGCCCAAAGTGAGCAAGATACTACAGTAAGCATTACATGAACAGATAGCATAATAGAACAAAATCATTAAAATGTGCGTGCGTAATTTTGTCATTTATCAATGTCGATATTTTTCATATGGAGCTTTTTTTTTTCCTATTACCTTTATAACTCAATTTGTAGCTATCATTATAATTATTAATATGTGTGTTTGTATATATATATATATATATTCACCATTATAATGGTGAGGAAAGATTTGAACATGATTTATCCCATTTGAAAAGATCGATATCAATATTACTGAATCACAAGACTCTTAGCTATTAGTATTTATTTATAAGAGGTTATTTATATGTTGACAAACTATTTATTCATTTATTTATAAATTTTAAAGTCTTGATATGCTGAAGTAAGAGATTATGGACATACTGAAAAATTAGGAGGAGAAGGAGAGTGGAAGAACAATTCCAACATCTGTTTGTTTCATCATATTTTTATCATTTTCAAACAGATATTTATAAAAAATAAGATACCAATGAAAAAATAACAATTTTATTTATAAACAGACAAAAACATATATGATACAGATACAATACAGATAAAAATCAGACGATCCAAATAGATCCTATTACAATTGTAAATCATGGTAATAAATATTTAAAAATTTTCACCAATAAATATATATTATAATAAGTATTGCAATTTTGATGCATTATCTAGATCAGTTCTCGACAACCTTAACTTCAAACGAAATTTTTGCTCCTCAATCTATATTGGTTCAATCAGTTGCTCGAGCTCTATTCAAAATTTTTTAAGTGATATAGATGTTTAAGCAAGTTATTGAACTAGAGCCTGATTAGATAGCAGATAATTCATTACAAGTTAGAACATATAGACTTCAACTTACCATGGGGACTATGCTCAGGCAGCAACACGACACCATACTGAGGACAAGCCTCACAACTGAGGTCGATTACAATCATAAACACAATTCAATTAAAGTATATACAGTACGGTACAATATCTAATGAAACATTTGCCATAGTCTTCTACAACCGTCCTACTATTTGACTTATACCCCACGAAAGCTCTTACGAGTTTCACGCAATCCTCAACCCAGTCCCAGGATAAAGAATACAGAAAAACTTAAAAACAATTTTTTGATCACTGTTCTTGGTGCAAAACACAAAGCATGCAATGACAAGCATTCAACTGAACAACATCGCAAATTTATCTCCTCAGCCCTCTCTACAAATGAAGGCAAACTGTTCTGAAACAAAGGTAAAGACTAAAGGAAAGCTCTAGTTGCAGGAGCATACCACCTTTGGTCTTAAATTTCAAGAATCATCAACTTGGGAATGGAATACGAAACTTGGAAATGCCGTTGTGATGTCCCTGCGAAAACGGTAGTCACAATGTTAGATGCATTCACCCATTTCTCAAGCACTGGAAAAAAAAAAACAGTCTGTTTAACATGTATAATATGCTAGAAACATACATGGACAGATGAACCCAGCTAATCAACGAAACCTTCAAGCAATATTTTAAGCATTGGAAAAAACAGCTGATTTGACATGTGCAACTTTAAATAAAAGATTAGAGTTTATATAACCCAATACAATCATCTTTGACCTTAAGTGGATTTAGCAGTGGAAACAAGTTACAGCAAAGAGGTCAGGGTAACTAACGCAAACTAGTTTATACTCACTCAGGTCTTGTAAAAATATAAGAAAATTTCCATTAAAAATTTTAAGCCAATAGATCGAAGTAAGAATAGACTATTTTGATATCTGAATAACAAATCATCAATTGATTGGTTCTTGAACATTTTCCTGTAAAAGATCACATGTTTCATGTCAAAGGATTTTCAATTCACACAAGCAGCAACATTCTCCATCATGTCTAGCATCCTGTGGTGAGTTCACTTCTTTTGCTTGAAGTTAAATATATATATATGTATATATATATATATATACATATATTATACAGAAGCATGAAAGTTAAAAGACTTACTTCAGATACTGAAGTGTCATATTCTTCAGAAGGGACGGATGTCGCATCACAAGGTTTCTCCACTCTTCCTTGTCAATCTTCCCATCATGTTTTGTATCTGCTTCCTCGAAGGTCTGTAAGATCACACCAACCAAATAAGCTATGGATTGATTTTTTGAATATTCTTGCTGCAAATAATAGTAGGTTTCATGCACTCTGCAACACAGCTAACAATAACGGGAATAGAGACTATGTAACTTATAAAGAGGAAGTACTTTATCAATTATGCTTTCAATGACATCATCTGACAAATTCATGCCTGATTCAGCCAGGGTAGCTACAACCATTTGCTTAACCTGTAAAAGATCAACGATAACAAGACACATCCTTAGCAAAGAAGAAAAAGGAAAAAGAGGAGCAACACAAATACAAAGTTTTGTGTGCATGCGTATGTGCATGTTTTTATTTTTTATTTATTCATTTTTTCCATTAAAAAAAATACAAATTTGATTAACGGAATCTGAAGACAAATACCTCCTGCCTCTCGATAAATCCCTGCTGCTTGAGGTCATAGAGTTGAAATGAAACTGCCACAACATATAGAAAGTGATTTTTGGAACTTAACGCATAATTAAAGCATGATAATTCCTTCAAATCAACTACAACTAATGCCAATGGAGGGTATACTAAAAGCATGGGATTGAACATGCATACATTCAATCTTATCCTCAATAGGTGCATTAGGATGGAAAACAGAGAGTGCACGGGCAAACTCTTCAAAACCAAGGATCCCATTGTGCTTTGTATCGAACAGGTCAAATACCTGAAATAAGGAAGCATATCGTACTGAATGAAATAATGAACTGCTTTACAAACACTTTTTAAGACATGCACTGGCAAATAATGGCTGGAGAATAAAAAGAGAACTGCAATAATATTTCAGTGCAAAGTACCCGATCAGCAAACAAGCTCTCCTTTTTATTTGTTTTGAACAACGCCAACTGAAACTCTTCCTGTAAATGATGAATAATGCAACAAATGGGTCATAACAAGCTAAATGAAAGAGTAACTACAGCTCAAATGTAGCCAAATGTTGTAAAATCATGACAACAGAGAACACAAACTATGCAGAGAATTGAGTCAAGCAGTGGACCAATTTCACATAAATGGGAAAAAAGGCTTTGGCTGTAATAAAAACTGTTAGCAAAGTGTTTGTGACATCAACTAACCTTGTTAATCAGACCATCATCAATCACAGCACTGCTTATCTTTTTAAAGAGCTCGTATAGTGCCTCGATTTCACTAACACTGACTGCATCCAGGTGAAGATTCTCCAGTAAGATGTTTAGGTGGTCACTTTTGTGACAATGATGTCATCATCGTATTCAAGATATTTTATGTCAAATCCAAGGAATTAACAGGCAAAACAATTGATGAAATGGTTGTACAAAAGAAATCTAATCCCGATCACTTAATACTAAAACAAATTATAACTTTTCATTATCTAGACATTCAGATCACAGCTTTTTATCAGAAAAGATCACTAAAGAGCTAGATAATTCATTTGCCACAAGTGCAACATGCAGAGGAATGGAATGTTGGCATACAAACTGTCTCCCTTGCAAGTTGTTCTGGATCTTCAAGCCCTCTTGACTGTCTATACAAGTCAAGATCACAACACCGCAATAAGGAAGCAAATAATTGCTTAAAGCCGGCTACACACTGCAACATGATATTATCTGAACATCAAAACACTCCATACCTGTTCAATTTCCAAAATAGTTAGTCTTATTCTGTTTTTGGAAACCTATACAAACACATCCAGATGAACAAAGGGTATCAAGAGCCAAAGTTTGAAGCACATACCAGGAATCTAATTGTTTATCATTAGTTTCTGTATAAGATTAAAAAAACCTACATTCTACATACAAATCACACGAGTCTTTGCACTATTTATTAGCACTGACTACTCCATCTTGTATTCAAGGAAGTAAAGGGAGTATACAAGCAGAGTGGAAACACACTGCAGCAGATATCCATAATATACAAGAAATGCCAGTGAAATAGACTAAGACATCAACCCTATAGCATTTGTCTTATCATGAAATTGAAAACACAGAGAGGACCATGCTTGGCAAAAGAAACATAGAGGAGGGACAGGAAGGGGAAAAAAGCACTAATCTCTCTAAGAAGGACCTCGAGTATTAGTATCCCCGTAAATGAATAAAAGGCAGGTATCAACTGAGAGATGACTATGTAAATTTTGAAATTCATTCCTTGAGTTTTGTCAATGACTCACCAAGCCATAGTTCTGGACACGTAGTGTGGATCATCGATTTCAAATAACCAAAGTGTGAATTTAACAACTTAATAATCCAATTTGGGATTTTTGGTGTGAACAGCAGTGCCCGTAAAGTAAAGCACATAGTATAATACAACTTCCAACTTACAAACGCAAGAACTCATAAATAAATCTCTCAGAAAAAGCCAGCAGAAAATGATAAAAAGCACCTCCTAATTCTTGTGCATGTATTAGCAAAAATCATGCTCTAATCAGATATTACAGTATATATCTGGTTGAGTTTCGAATGCCAATGCATTCGAGCTTGCATCATTTCATCCTATATCCACACAAGTAATCCTCCAAAACATCGATTTTCCATTTTCCAGTGTTCGCACATACAAAAATGACCCAAAGCATGCAACTTGGCACGAAGCTCCTATGCTCAAATCTCAAAAACAAACAAGCTCGCAAAATCACGAATCACGAACTAGCGCTAATCTAAACAATCCAATTCGCACAGTTTCCACAATACATAACGATTGATAAAGCGAGTTAACCGGTGAACAAAAAATATATATATATATATATATTAAACACAATCACGAAAATCAGAATTCCACGAGCTCGCGTATCGAGGAATCGAATCAAAACATACGACGATAGTATGGATCTATCATAAGAACACAATCAATCCGAAAAAACATTCAAATTCAGCAAAAAAGGATATGGGAATTAAGCTAAACGATCTAAGCAACAACATCGCGAAGCTAAATCGTATAAAAACACATGAGGTCAATCTCATCAACATAAAACGATCAGGTCTTGCTCGACTAAGCAAATTGGAAATAATTAGAAATATAAACTATTCTTCCATATATATGTATGTACAGAGACAGGGGGGGAGGGGAGGGAGGGGGAAAGACGGGAGAGAGGGAGGGAGAGAGAGAGAGAGAGACCTCTAAAGGAAGTTCGAGGAGTGAGATTGATGCAGGGTCATGGTGCTGTTTTTCACATTCACGGCGGTTCTGGTGGTTTGGTTGTATACAATAATGAAGATGAATCGAAGGTGATTGGGATCGGATATATACGGGGGGAGGGGAAGGTGAGGGAGCGAGGGAAGGAGAGAGAGGGAGGTAGCGAGGAGGAGAGGGGCCTGAAGACGACAGAACGAAACAGCACAGCCCACACTGGTGATTTATTATTTTCTTATTCGTTTTTTTTTTGTCAAATTAACGCCGTCACGTATTTCCCTTTCCTTCCCGTAAGGTGGCCAGCTTCGAAAAGTGTTGTTGGTTTTTTAAGGGGGCTTCTGGTTCGATGTAAATGGATCGGTGAATCAATGGTTTTTGTATATACAAAGTAATTTATTTTTTTTTTTTTTCCTGACAAACTACAAAGTACTTTTTGATAAGAGAGAAACGGGAAAATGACATTAAAAATAATTCTACTTTGAATTTGGGTAAATTAATAACTGAATTTCAAGCTTTGTATTCTTGGTATTTCTAATGATACTGATATAAGGAAAAAAAAAAAAAAAGCAAACACACAAAAAATACAAAGTTTGAAAGTCATATTAATTTGCTTAAATTGTAAAATCGATACTTTCAATATATTTTTTTTCCTTAGAAAAGATCATAGAACTGAAATTAGTAGAAAGAAATGAAAAGGAAAAAAACGTATAAATGTCATAATTGCCAAGTAATATTCATAATGGTATCTAGATATTACCAAGTAATGTAATAAAGTATCTTAATTGTAAAAATTTATGATTTACAAATCATTTTCATATATATTACTATTACTATTAGGTAAATGCACTTTTATTTGCGTCAAAGGATAAAAGCTAATGTATCATGGTTATCTTTTGTGTTGATATTATCGGAGGATTACTATTTTTTTCTATCTTCCCAATGCTATTTCACACTCTTTTTCTTTCCCCTCTTTATTCTAAGTAATAAAAACCGTGCTCATTCTTTTAAAAGGTTAATGACTCCTAACATTTTGAAAAAGAGCAATTAGCTATCCAAACTTTAAAAAAATTAATTTAATATTCAAACATTTTTTGAGGACCAAAACCATACCCTATCTAACTCTATTACTTCCGTCAAATGACGTCGCCAGCCCATCAAATCCATGCATAGCATGTGTCATTTTAATTAAAAAAAGACATATTCTTAATTGTTTTTCCTACACATCCTCAACCTTAGCTTCTGTAGCTAAACCTTGATAGCTAACCTCCACAGCCAAACACTGACCATATTCGAAAAGGGAGAGAGTATTCATCATCTCAACCTCCATAGTTAAACTACCATCTCCTTCTGTCACTGAAATGTCCAACTCCATCTTCTTCCTCATCAAGTCTGAAATAACCTAAATTAAATCCACTAAATTAATTTGCATATATTTGTTTGTTGATTTCATAACCAAGTTGTGATAATTTACTTTATAGGAATTCTAACTGTTAGTATAATAAATTATTGGTATTATAATATGTTAAAACTTAATTATATGTGTATTGATGTAAATATATAAGTGTAGTATATATATGTATGTGTGTATTGAATTGAATTATGTTATAATATATGTATGTTATTTGATGCATTGAAGTCAATATTCCTTTTCTTTAACTTAAGCCCAACTCTTAATTAAAGTGCAAGCCCACACACACACAAAAACCTAAGCCATGTCCAAGCATTCTATAGGCTTCTAAATTGCCTCAAAAGTCAAAGGCAACAAAAATATTAATTCCAAAACAGACCCAACCATTGTCTCTCTCCCTCCTTCTTCATCATATTCCTAACAATAAACAAGATAAAATTTCACCTTAAAATCTCTTCTAAATCTTGCCCCATAAGTTTTTAAGCAGAGAATCAATCTAAGAAACAAATAGAAGTAAAAATTCAAGCCAAAAAAGAGGAAAGTAAAGTTTGGTCGATTTAGTAGCTTACATGTTTTGTTTAATTATGGTTTTTGGTTGATGTTGATGTTACATAAGATTAGAATTTTGATGCTTTATACAAATTAATGGCATGCTAACATATATGTTGAACTATATATGCAAATAGGCATATGTAATCTACGTATTTGAAGAAATGAATTTTTGAGTGTATGATGAAATGATATGTGTATTGATGTTGTTAGTGATAAATGAGTGAGACTTTAGTAATTAGGTTGATAATAAAGTTCAACAAGCATGAATAATGTCCTTATGTTTTTAGGTTAAGAATGTGATGCATGTATATGTGAAATGAATATATGAGTACAAGTAATCTTGATGATGTTTGATATTATGTGTATAAGTTAGTTTTAACATGTTTTTATAACAAATAAGGTTTTAGTAAAATGTTAGAAGATGTAGGACTTCGGAAATTTTGAAGCAAGTATCAAAGGATCAACGCCCTGTTTATCATGAGAGTGTTCGAGGCCATTATTTCCTCGAAATCATGATTTCTTGATGATCACGATCGTGATGTGGCTCGTGATCTCTTCTGAGTGCTTTTAAAACATGAAATGGCCTTGATCATGGTTGTTACCAATGCCGTGATCTCAATAGATGCTTTTTGGAAAAATTTTGAATAAGGCTATCACGGGTATATTGATTAACACGCCCTACATCATGGTTGTGATAGGGATTGTGATCTCCTATCATAGGCATGACAAGGCAATGAAATCCATCACGACCCTTGTTACGGGTGTGACAGATCCCTTAGTATTGTTTATAAAAATAATAATAAATAAATAAAAAATAGTGAAATGCGATGTATATATATTTACACATGTGTGAATATAAACTATGTGATGATTTGAACTTTATTTAAGTTTGATGAAGGTTTAATGATTTAATATTTAATTATGGATTAACAATGTTTTGAAATGAATTTCCTCGATAGGTTCCAATACCCAGTTGCATTTGAACACTGGTCTCTTGTCAATAGTTTTGAATATCCAATTACGCAGTAACTTGATTGTTGAATGCTAGTTTGGGCATTATTAAATCAACTCGAATTGAAGATTGGCTTAAAGATTTGTTTAAATTGTTTGTGTGTATGCTGTTGAATCCAATCTAAGGAGTGGCAACCTTGTTAACGAGGTTAACATGGTAGTTTAGGTGCTTAAGCCACCTCTGTTATGATGTAATGACTTTCATAAGTGGCTTAGTAGGTAATCAATAGGAGGAACAATATCAATGTAGCATTTGTTTATTCTTAAAAGAAAATAATATGATTTAGTTCACTTTTTATGAGGACGATTGAACTAGGTGATGTTATGGATTAAGTTAAGTAAAGTTAAGTAACGACTTTGAATCTTTGATGAGATTATTATTTGTAAAGTTATGTAGGAGATATAAGTATTTGAGCTACTTATATTAACCTCTTGAACAGCTGTTGTTACTCAGGACCCCTAGATACCCTCAAGATTGTAATCGGAGTTTGAATACTACAATGTCGATTTGTTTTACCTAAATAAAGGTAAACAATTTTATTACTTCTTGCATTGCATTTAGGAATATATGCCATTTTGTATTTGTTTGTGTTGCTATGTATTGGGCCTTCGGATCACTTTTTCTTCCACAGGTATCAACGATGATGAATATTATGATGATTTGGAATATGGTAAAAATTGGGAAGCTTTTCTTGAGGAATGAGACGCCTAGGATTTTTGGACGATTTCATATTGTTTTTCTTGGAGAGGACAAAAGCAAGACCTTGTTTTTGAAATATAATAGTATAGACTATGGCTTACTCATAAGCCTATATTTTGTTATATAAACCTAAAGTACCTAAGTTTTCCTATCATGTATCTTATAAGTTTAGTTTTGTAACCGTTAAAACACCATGAATGATGGTACTATCTTACGTATTTATATAAAGTTTTGTATCTTAACATGTTGATCAAGCAATGAGGATAAATTCTTCCTTTTTTGGATAACCTTACGTATAATATCTTCATGTATTATACGTAGTTGGAGACTTAGCATGTGAAGTTTTTGATAACGTACAAGTCAGGTTCTTACAAAGTCCATCTCATTTCTTCTCTCTGGATCTCATTCTCTCTCTAAATTTCCACCATACTTAAAACGAATATTTTAACCCAAACTCGCAAATTCCAACACCAAAAACTGAACATAATAACTTGAATTCAGCGAACCAAATCCAACTAGTCGTGACTTGGAACTCCAACTCATCTCTTTCAATAACTATACTACGAGCGCCCGACTAAATGCAAACCATCTCAAAATAACCACCAAACACCCATCAAGAAAACCACTTACCATTCACTCACATAAAATTCTAAACACATAACTGAAGCGACCTATCCTCTCCTCCATCCACAACTGCTATGACCATGAAACCCCAAACCTATAGCCACCACCATCGATCCGAACCAACTACCTCTACCGAACACACATTCCTCTCCATTGAACATACATTCATCCTTGTTTTTGTTTAGCAATTGATTAAGATCATGCCACTCTTTTAGGGGTTTCAATTATAGCCCTGGTGCTTTTGATTTTGAAGGGTTTCCTTAAGGTTAGTAACCTAGGGTTTCAGTTTTAGAAATTTTATTAGGTTTTGGATATGGGTTCTAGGGATGGTGATTTTGGGAAATTTTTTTAAGGTTTCAATTTTTGGGTTATTTAAAGATAGCTTTGTTTGACTATGGAGAGGTTTGGCTACAAAAGGTGTACAATTAAGAAGTGAAATACCCCAACTCTTCACCTAAAATAGAAATTGGTTTTGGACAGATTTAAATGAATCAAATAAATTATAGGATTTAATTAGACAAGTTGGCTTAATTTAATTAGCTATTAATTGAGATTTGAGTTTCAAATTCCCTAAACACGTCATCAAAGTGTTTAGAGAATTTCTAAATCATTGATTCTTAGCCTAAACACTAATTCCTAAATCTCAGTAAAATTTGAGTTCATTTGCTTGTCTTAAAATAGCTGTTCTTAAACCCGAACTCAAATTAAATATATTTTATCTAAAATAAATTCTCAAATTAAGTTCTTATTGCAAGTTCTTAATTTTTAACATATTGGTTCCGAAACAAACTTTTAAATACTCTTGAAACTATAGATATTTGATCTGATAGTTCTAAATCTATACCTATAATCCTTTATATTAATTTTAATCCATATCTTTTTTCTATTTTATTTCTCTCTATCCTCTACCTCTCTCTTCCCTTACTTTTCCTTTCTTTCCTTTTATTTTTTTCTCAACCGATGCTTTCTCTTCCTTTTCCCTTTCTTGTTTATTTTTCTTTCTTTTCTTTAAATTCTTCAACAAATCTCAAGATCAAAGCCAACTAGAGGATGAATCAAGACTAGGAGATGAACTAGATGGAGGAAACCGAGCTAGAGGATGAAGTTTCAACTTGTGTTCTTTTCTAAAAGCTAAGTATAGTTTACTATTTATTGTCTTATTTATAATTTCGAATTTAAATGTTGTATAGATGATGTATATGAGTTGAGAAGTGTTGTTTAAGTTTGTATTTGTAAAGCTTATGGTTGTTGAAGTTGAGTTGTTGAGAAAGAATATAAATTATGAAATTGGGGTTTGAAGTTGTTTATGATGATTCTAGTGATGTTTGATGGATTGAAGTGAGAGTTTGTGTTGATTAGATTGTATTGAGATCAAATAACAAGTTTTAAGAAGCTTGAAATGAATTTGGAGGAGTTTGAAACAATTTGAACAAATGTTTTTCTCAAAATGAAAACAGGGAAAAATTTGACAGTAGCATAATGCATGTACGCCTACACTCAACGTTGCCGGTGTACGTTGGGAATTTGGCGGTGTTGAAGAGTCCAACGGTGACCAGATTGCTCGACCCTTAACACTGGCAAATTTTTAATTTACGCCGCCGGTGTTGAAAGCTGGCGTTCGTTTTGCAACTTTTCCTAGTTTCGTAGTTCTTTTGTATTTTACCCGTAACTTTTTCATCTGATCTCCGATTGAGGTGATTCAAGTTGCGCTGGAAAGATAAGAAAGAGATATACAACTTTCATGTTTTGAGTTTTTACAAATTCGAAACATATCAGTACTTAAATTTTAATTCTTTCCAACTAATACATTTTTCAAGCTAAGCTAAAAACTTGTTATAGATTGTTTTATGTGTATTTACTTGAACAAATAGATCTTTTTGACATAAAATAAGATAGATAAGTGATGTTTGATGTGTTATATTGATTGGTTGATATAATTAAATATGAGTTAAGTAGATTTATAGATTTAACAAATAATTAGATTAAATCTAGAAGTTAGTTATAAAATGAACTTAGTTAACAAACCTAGGTTCAACTTGACTAAATGAACTTGAATGAACTAAAATGGATTAGATTGTTTAAATTTGATGAATTTGGATAGGTTTAAGCTAACTTGGGATTAAGTGACTAGATCTTAGATATATAATGAATTAGTAATTAATCTAAGTCCAACTTGGCTTAATGAACTTCACTAAGCTAAAATGATTTAGATTATTTAAGTTTAATCAACTTGACTTAGTAAATGAATCAAATGACTAATTCTAATCAATTTGGCTAATGTTAAGCTAAAATGGGTTAATAGCTATTAATTAGCTTAGATGAATGAATTAGGATGATCTTTGAATAATATGGGGAATATGTTGTTTCAAATGTGTGTTTACTTGGAAAATGAATGTTTTTGGTTTATGAATTCTTTGTTAATGCTTTTGTAATAAAACACTATAAACAAAGAAAAAAGAAATTCTTTGACAGACAAAGGAGAACTGTCCATATTTTGGCGGGGCGATCTTCGCAGCCATAGTGGGGTTCCTATTTAGTGTCTGATCAAATAGGGTACAATAAAATTAGTTGAGATGAATGGATAAATAGCTTAAGTTCTTATATGATTTTGATGAAGTGGATGATTAGTTTAGTTTCTTATACAAGCTCTTTCCTTAACAGAAGTGGATATCTGATTTATCTTCTGGAATTCCTTCTGAGACTCTGTTTGGATTTCGTATATAAGGTACGCAGTAACGTATTTGTTCTTTGCTTAGGATAGGCATATCTTTAATAAATTTTAATATAGAAAAACTTAAACCTTTGTTTGAATTGGATGTCTCTTACGCTATTTAAATCCGTATCTGGCCTAGATGGCAGATCGGTATCCGGTTCGGGGAGTAGCACGTTGCTCAGATTGGGGGTACGGTAGATTAGGCGCTTAGGCCACCCCTGTCTTTTGATAAGACTTTCCTAAGTGGTACGGCGGGTAACTGATGGGGAAAACGGTATCGGCGTAATGTTTGCTTAAGCTTGGAATGAAATAATATGATTTAGTTCAAATGTTTATGGGAACAGTTGGACTAAGTGATGTTATGGACTAAGATAAGTGAAGTTGTGTAACGGCTGTTAACCCTAGATGAAGTTATTTTCTCTTTTATGGATATATCATCTAGGAGATATAAGTATCCGAAATGCTTATATCAACCCCTTGAGCGTCGTGATCGTTACTCAGGACCCCCAAATATCCTTGATGTCCAGAGTTTGAATACTCCCATGTTGATTTGTTTATTTTAAAGAAAAGATAATAACTTATTGATTGTGCATTGCATTTAGTTAAGCTCGTATGTCACTCCGTATATGATTGTGTTGCTGTGTACTGAGCTTCGGCTCATTCTTGTTGTTCTTATTCTTTTTACAGGTTTTGTTGTTGATAAAGATGATGTTGATGAAGTTGATGATGATGAGTTCTCGTTGATGTTGTTTGATGACGATGGTGATGGTGATGATGAATGATGTGATGATGTTTATCTCGGGTTTTAGCCATGTGATGATGTTTATCTCGGGTTTTAGCCATGTGATGATTCGGAAGAATTTGTGGATGAGTGGAAGTGTGTAGGAGCATGGATGTAGTAGTTATTTTATTTCTTTTTTTTTGTATTAGTGAGAGTGGATTTATGATAAAAACTTGTTATATTCTTTTAAGGGTATAGTAGAGCCTATGTTTTATAATTTAACTTTTGCAGCTTTGTTTAATTTTAATAAATCTCACTTGAGAAGAGTGGAAGTTTTGAATGTCTTTATTTCTTAAATTTTTTTAAAAATTTATTTCTGCTGCTAAATCCAGTTGTTGCCAGAATAACTAAACGAATTTATATCTAAAAATTGAATAGCAATGTTCAATATAAACACCTTCTTTAAAGACAACCTTATGTATAATTGTAAGAGTTATACGTGGTTGGGAACTGGGTGTGCTTAATTTGAGATTGAGCATGTCGAGTCTTTACAGAAGACATCTCTTTTTTTTATTTTTTTAACCATCAAAACATCTCTTTTTTTTTTTTATTTAAAATAAGACGTGTCATGCATGGATGTGCAGGGTTAGCCCATCATTATGATGGAACGTACAAGTTAGAACACGTGTGGTTTAGGTCTTGAAAAGTTGTTTAGGTATTAAATTGATATTTTTTTAAAGTTTATCGTGTTAATTACTCTTTTTCAAAAATTTCAGGTGCCAAAAGGGTCATTAACCTCCTTTTTTAAAAATTTTGCACACACAGCACATATGCATCATTTGTTAGTTATTTATAAGGAGAATGTCATATTTAATACCTACATTTTTCCAATTTATACAATGAGATATTTGAATTTAAAAAGTGTTAATTTATTATTGTAGGTGCAAAGATTCGATTACAACGATCATCTGTGTACCATATGACTGTCACTCTGCACATGACTTAGGGAAACGACACATACGAGAGTGATAAAAGAGAAGTGAGTAGAGTAGAGGAGTAGATAATCTTAGTAGGCTTTAACATACGTGTATCAGGTGAGAGAGCTAAAATGCATCTACCTCTCTAAGTATGATGAATTGAAGTCCATTCTTGATTAAGACAAGTGATTGATTCACTAAGAGAACAATCTAGCAAGACGACGTCTTCTAAAGGTTTTCGATTATTCAAATGAGGTGAAGTCTAGTGATATTTATAGGGAACCTAGCTATCAATGTCGTCCAATGGCTAGAATGAGTTTCTCTCATAGTGGATAATCAAGTGGATTCACTTATGGACCTAGACCCATTAAGTGCATTAGTTGTAGTGTGAGCCTTCATAAGAAAGATTGGAATTGGGTATGCTGATTCTAACGAATCCTAATCTAAGCCTACCATACAAAATCTCTCTTAATCATCCTAATAGCATATGGGGCTAACTCTCTAAGCCTTTTCATGTTGGGTTTTTTTTTTTCAATGATATAATTATCAAAGATAAGTTTTTAATTATCTCTTATTTTTAATTTTTTTTGCCATGAAAGAAATTATTTTATTATTAATAATTACTATGTATCTTCCTTTAAATTTGAATGTAATAAATAGACAAATTTTCACTTATTGTCTTCATCTTTCAGTTTAATTCTACTCTTAGTGTTAGACATGATATTCCTTTCATCAAATCCCGTATCTTTCACTTGATAGATCACAGAAAATGCCACAAGACTATAAAGTCATTAGTGCTTTCATTTTCACCATTACAAACACAACATTCGGAAACAAAGTCATAACTTGCCTTATGTGTGTATATTTTTAAAGCATATTCAGTTATGCCAATAAATCTATTAAAAACATCACCAAAAGTAACATATTTCCAGCCTATGCTAACAACTTGTAAAAGTATGGTGTGAAAAAAATTAAATTTTAACCAACGAAAAATAACAAAAAAAAAAAAACTGATACGACAAGTAAACATTCCCCACTTCTATATAAATATGAAATGATGTGCTAGTATGCAACAATTGCAATTTTTTAAATATAAGCTCCAATAATTGAGAAGGTTGCAACTTATTTTTATGTAAAGCAATTTTTTAAATGGAAATTGCAAATTACTATCTAAACTTTTACCTATTTGTCATATTTCTTGAACTTTCAAAGCAAGCTTTATTACCCCTTAAACTTTAAAAAATGGACACTATTAAGAACACTTTACATTTTCTATTAAAACAAAATGGGGGAGTTGCAAGATACCCTTCACATATTCACTTACCTGTGGATTCAACCCTAAAATTTCATCTATGTGTGGATTTACCCTATCTAAATTCATGGAAAATGCTAACTATCCTAGACTATGCTAACAGTTCAAAAGGCTTACTTTGAAAGTTGATAAGCGAATTTAGACATTGGTAAAAACTTAGGGGTAGTATGCAATTCCCTTTTTTATTTAATACAAAAAGCCGCTAAGTATTCTATAATATGAGTATAATCTTAAATCATTAAAGGGAAAATTACATAAACATGACCCGTGTTTTAGTACTTTTACAAACTAGTGACTTGTATTGTAATTTTTGATAAATATAGACTATGTTTTAACATTTTGGAAAACAAGTGATCTAAGTTTTATTCTTGACAAATACATTACCTGTGTTTTGTACTTTTGCAAAAAAGTGACCTAAGTAATGTTTGTATCTTTACGTTCTTATATGTTATTAATATAAAGACACATGTACTGTATTTGTCAAAAAATAAAAAATCAAGTCACTTTCTTATAAAAGTACAAAACATAGATCATGTATCTGTCAAAATAAAAACACGTCGCTTGTTTGCCAAAATGTCAAAACATAGGTAATATATTTGTAAAAATAAAAACCCAAGTCACTTGTTTGTAAAAGTATAAAACACAAGTAGTGTTTTTGTAATTAATCCATCCTTAGAAGTGTGTTTTAAGTTGTTAACTCTTATAAATTCCAAATTAGTAAAAGTAACTTAAATAACCTTATCAAATTTTGATTTTGATACTTACACCTCAACTTATTAATTATACTTTTAGCACAATTTTGACCTTGACAAGTTGCTTTTGGTTGGAAAACAAACATTTTTTGTATTACCAATTAATTGAAATTTAATAATTGTTAAAATACCTTAGAAATTTCAGTTATATATTCGTATTAAGATTAAAACAGACACTTGTTGAGCATAACATAATTCTTACGCAAGCCTCCAAATGTTTTATGCATGTAATTTTAATAACTTTAATCTTTTTGTAACTTTTAAGTAGCATCATGTTATGTTATTGTCACGCCCAGTGGGTACCTAAACGTGACAGCCGCCATACGCAATATTAAAACTTAAGAATGACTACCTCAGTCACTCGAAAGCTTCCATATCGGTACAAGGGCGTACATTCACAACGAAGGGAGACCGGTGGAGTAATGCATTTTAGACATGAGCGGAACATGCAAAATAACACTTAATATATATCATTGAAATAAAGTCTTACAACTTCTAAGGGGCATTCCCGATATTCAAAATAACATGGTTCTAATATAACATAACTAAAGCTAGAAGATTTTAGAAGAAATCTACTCTACAACTTAAAAATAGAGTTCCTCAAAAGCTTCTCAAAATAAGGATTATACCGGGCAATCAGGTGGTCTCGGGTGCAAAAGATAATCCTGCAATATAAAGTCTATAGGAGTATAAGCATGACTAGCTTAGTGAGAATTCCTTACACAATAGTACTCACAACAAACAAATCAATCAAGTTTGTTATTCAAGCATATGAATGCAACAACCATATGTTCAAACATTACATACGACTATCGGTTTCGTATGTTTGATGGATTTACCCCTCCATCGGTGGTTAGGGAATGCTTTGAACTGGGTCCCGAACAACCTCCTCAAATTTGCGGCGTCTTGGGGTTCCAACGAACCGTACTACTAGTCCCCGGGCCTTTCATGCCCAAAGCGATCGATCCGGCTCGGCTACACCTTGAGGCCGTATTCCCTGTACGTCCTAAACCTCAAGATGTAGCTAGGCAACTTACCTTTCCAGTCCCACGCTGAGGAGTAGTAGCAAAACTTCGAAATGAATTCTAAGTGATATGCATGAGTAATTTAATATGGGGATTTCAATATGGCATTAAATCATTTAAAGCGATCAAACAATATTTGCAACATAACAATACATACATGGAAACACTTATATCAATCACAAATCAGGTCCCGATATACTTATCGTTCATTGTTCGCACACAATGAATCACATACATAATTCCATAATATCCCACATGCATATCATTTTTATCTTTTCCTACATCTAGTGCTCTATTTTACAAGCACATGCGCGAATACATAAGCGTAAAGGAAACTCACTCGTCCATAGCGCTCTAGGAGTCGAAGTAATCCTCGGGGAAGACAAGGTCGTGATCCTCGACACCTAAACAAAAGAAATACCGTCATGAGTATTTCATCCAAGATCTATTCAAGTTCTATACTTCTATCTTAAAGAATTTGTAAAATCGTATGGAATGGAATTCCAATTTAAAATAGCCATAACTGCTCATTTTAACTCGGAATTTCGCATATTATATACCGATTTCTACTTACTCGAAAAGATCTATCTTTTCTAAGGTTATATTTATCAAAAGAAGTTTTTTTTTTTTTAGGTCTCGGAATAGTAACGTACAGATTTGGTGCGAATTTTCCAACTTCAAAACTAGAGTTTTCAAACCTTTATTCATTCAAGGGCTTTTGTACAAAAGTATAGATATATTGTATGGTTGAAAAACCCTTGAATACGTATATACGCTCAAACCATAGCATGAATTTAGTAGTGTTGTCTCAACAATATTCTAGTAATACAATATGCTTTGAAAGTGAGATAAGCTTAATTTTTGTAAAGAAATTAGTTTTGAAATTTCTTATTTTACTAAAAGTAATATCTCCTCCTTTTAACTCCATTTCTTAAATAAAGTGGATTTAATCTCTTTCAAATTTCTATTTCCTTATTTCTAATGTTTTGAAAAACATACTCTTTTCTAAATACTTCATGGTTATATCCACTTTAAAGAAATCATCTTATAAGTAAATTTTGGAAAAACTTATTTTAGACTTTAGTGTAGGTGGGAAAATTTGACAATTGAATCTAAGAAATCCTTTGTTTAAGTCTAAAGAAACTTTCTTATTTATTTGAAAGGAATAACTTTACTTTATGTATTCTTGGTGAAAAACCATATATTATTACTAAAAACTTGAGCTAGCTTATCTAACTTTAGAAGAATATTTGTTTTAAGATGAATTTCAAATCTTTAAGGAAATAACTTCTTATGTGACAAAATTTATTTTTATGAAGAGTTCTTATTCTTATTTTTGGAGAAAACTCATTCCTATTATGATTGAGACAATAAACAACCATATTCATGTATGAATGAGAATATGTAACCATGAAAAATACAAAAACAACATAAATAAAATAAATAAGAGCATAAGGTAAAGTCAGTATTGGGAACCTTAGCTTCATCAAGGAATCCCGGACTAAGAATAGACTAGTCCTTAAAAGAAAAGAAAGCAAGAAAATAAAATTATTTTGACTTGATATGGACAGTCTAAGACTAGAGAGACTAGTCTTAAGAAACAACTTGAAATTAAATAAACTTGCAAGACTTGAATAAATAAATAACAAGTGAGCTTATATGCTCTAAATAAACATATATATATATATATGGATAATACAAATAATAACAATATCAACATAATAGTAACAAAAAGAAATAAAAACATGAACAAAAACAAAACATGAATAAATTGTTGCTTCTTTAACTCAATGAGCCTAAGAAACATACACTAACTCATGTTAAGTTATATGAACATGATGAGAGAATATGAAAAACTTTTACCTAAAGTTTATGTGTTGGTTGAAGAAGAAAAGAGTGGGTTGTGTAATTATGTAGGAATGGATTTCCTAAAGAAAGAGAGAACTTGAGAGAGATGTTGGGAGAGGAATTTTGTGGAGTGATTTTGAGAGAGTTTTTAGTATGAATTTTTGTTGTGTGAAAGAATGGAAGAGG